>CM034544.1:47322430-47499174 GCA_020002185.1 Paraescarpia echinospica | reverse complement strand
CATACTACACACACAACACACACACACAACACATACCACACACACCACACACACACCACACACATACATACCACACACAACACACATACCACACACACACCACACACATACATACCACACACCACACATACATACCACACACACACAACACACACATACACTCACACGCATACCACACACACCACACACACAACACACATACACTCACACACACACATAACACACACACCACACACAACACATAACATACATACCACACACACCACACATACACTCATAGATATACACCACACACACACACACCACACATACACTCACAGATATACACCACACACGCACCACACAACACACACCACACATACACTCACAGATATACACCACACACACACCACATATACACTCACATATATACAACACACAAGCATACCACACACACCACATATACACTCACAGATATACACCACACACACATACATACCACACACACCACACATACACTCACAGATATACACCACACACACAACACATTCACTCACAGATATACACCACACACACACCACACATACACTCACACATATACACCACACACACCACACATACACACCACACACACAACACACACCACACATACACTCACAGATATACACCACACACACAACACACGCACCACACACACAACACACATACCACACACATACCACACACACACGCAACACACACAAAACACATACCACACATACACTCACACATATACACCACACACACCACACATACACACCACACACACAACACACACCACACATACACTCACAGATATACACCACACACACACACAACACACATACCACACACATACCACACACACCACACACACACAAAACACATACCACACAACAACACACACAAAACACATACCACACACACAACACACAACATACACCACACACACAACAGACACATACCACCACAACACACAGAACACACACCACACACACACACAACACACACCACACATACATACCACACACACAACACACCACACGTACATACCACACACCCCACACATACATTCACAGATATACACCACACATACATACCACACACACCACACATACAACACACACCACACATACATACCACACACCCCACACACACAACACACACATACACTCACAGATATACTCCACACACACAACACACATACATACCACATACACAACACATACATACACTCACACACATACACTCACAGATATACACCACACACACACCACACATACATACCACACACACAACACACACCACACACATACACTCACACACACATACACCACACACACAACACACATACATACCACACACACCACACATACTCTCACATATATACACACCACACACATCACACACCACACAACACACACACCACACATACATACACTCACACGCATACCACACACACACATACTACACACACCACACATACATACCACACACACATACACTCAAATACACACACCACACACATAACACACACACCACACATACATACCACACACACCACACATACACTCATAGATATACACCACACACACACAACACACATACACTCACAGATATACACCACACACACACCACATATACACTCACATATATACAACACACACCACACTCGCATACCGCACACACCACATATACACTGACAGATATACACCACACACACACCACACATACATACCACACACACCACTCGTACACTCACAGATATACACCACACACACACCACACACACCACACATACACACACACAACACACACAACACACCACACACACCACACATACATACACTCACGCACCACACACACAGGCGTTCGCCGGAAAATCAGATTTGATTTTTTTTAACACTGGTGATGTTTATTACGACGCCTGCTACCTTAACAAATTACACAATACAACCAAATGGGGATGTGCTTGTTCTCTTGACAAATAGTCAACTGATTTCTTGATCACACATTTTAACACGTTTAGCGCGTTGTAGCCCTCGGACTTCGATCTCGTGACATGCTCCGACATGGTGATCGGAGCATGTCACATACTTCGATCTTGTGACATGGTGGCCTGCACGTCAGCGATCTTGTAGGTCGTAGTGCAGGTCTCCACAGATCAATCATCATGTATACATATAATAATGTATAAACTGTATTATTACGTACATCATTGATCTGAAATAAAACGTATCTGTCTATATGTCTTGTAACCTCACATTCCGACGAGTTAGGCTACATTTCCGGTTCTGCACATTGCATATTGGTTGTTGTGGTCACTGGTATTTGTTTATCTGTCCCGCTAACATGGGGCACGGCGCGTGTCTAATCAGGCATTCCAACAGTTTGTCTTCCTCATTGTGTACACGGCCTACCGCGTTGACGGCCGAGTGCTTGATCAGATAGATTCACCAACGGCTTCCAGAGGTTCTCTATTCGACCTGCTTATAGCAGTCGAGCGTCTTAACCGTAACACGCGCATATATACGGAAAATACACACGCACACGCGAAAAAGTAACGCATGGGCTGGAATACGCGCACGCACGTATGCAGAACTTAGTGAAGCCACTCTTATAGTAATTGTAGGCATAAACACGGGTGTGAACCCAATCTCGTTCATCGCAATATATACATAGGCCTATCTTTGGCGAGTGACGTAGTACTTTGGGTGTGACGTGAGTCACTTTCTAACTTGATAAGTAGCGGAACAAAGCCCTTTCCAGCAGTGTATGACGTGTCTTGAATCATGAAAGCTTACTCAATAACCCATTACTTTTCCATGCACGCACACACACACACACACACACACACACATTGGCACCTGCTTAATTATATATATATATGATTACGTTTCAATGCAAACAAATGTTATACCCAAATGGCCCCTTCCCAAATATACCACTGTAATTCTCCAATGTGTACAATTAAAGCAAAGCGAAATGTGTCTACTGGTTTACTTAGATGCTTTAGGATGCTGTGTGCGCCTTAACTTGTGACAGATTAGAGTTAATATTTATTCCTTGTAGCCCCGCGGGGCCTGACATAACAGATTGCATTGCGCCTGCAGTTGTAGGTGCATAAACGTAAAATCTAACTATAATCAAGCTTGCGTATTCAGCTCTAGGCCTATGTGTGCGTGTAGACCTGGTACTGTACGTGGGTAGGCTAAGCTGTGTATGCAGCTCTAGGCCTATGTGTGCGTGTAGACCTGGTACTGTACGTGGGTAGGCTAAGCTGTGTATGCAGCTCTAGGCCTATGTGTGCGTGTATACCTGGTACTGTACGTGGGTAGGCTAAGCTGTGTATGCAGCTCTAGGCCTATGTGTGCGTGTAGACCTGGTACTGTACGTGGGTAGGCTAAGCTGTGTATGCAGCTCTAGGCCTATGTGTGCGTGTAGACCTGGTACTGTGGGTAGGCTAAGCTGTGTATGCAGCTCTAGGCCTATGTGTGCGTGGGTAGGCTAAGCTGGTACTGTACGTGGGTAGGCTAAGCTGTGTATGCAGCCTAGGCCTATGTGTGCGTGTAGACCTGGTACTGTACGTGGGTAGGCTAAGCTGTGTATGCAGCTCTGTGTATGCAGCTCTAGGCCTATGTGGGCGTGTAGACCTGGTACTGTACGTGGGTAGGCTAAGCTGTGTATGCAGCTCTAGGCCTATGTGTGCGTGTAGACCTGGTACTGTACGTGGGTAGGCTAAGCTGTGTATGAGCTCCAGGCATATGTGTGCGTGTAGACCTGGTAGTGTACGTGGGTAGGCTAAGCTGTGTATGCAGCTCTAGGCCTATGTGGGCGTGTAGACCTGGTACTGTACGTGGGTAGGCTAAGCTGTGTATGCAGCTCTAGGCCTATGTGTGCGTGTAGACCTGGTACTGTACGTTGGTAGGCTAAGCTGTGTATGCAGCTCTAGGCCTATGTGTGCGTGTAGACCTGGTACTGTACGTGGGTAGGCTAAGATGTGTATGCAGCTCTTGGCATATGTGTGCGTGTCGACCTGGTATTGTACGTGGCTAGGCTAAGCTGTGTATTCAGCTCTAGGCCTATGTGTGCGTGTAGACCTGGTACTGTACGTGGCTAGGCTAAGCTGTGCTTGCCGACGGTGTAGTTATTACAGTACGTGTCGGATCCTCAATCGAGAGATAACGGTGTCTAATCGCCTTGCTGCCGTTTCGAATCTTGGTCACGTATGTTCATTCTACGTTGCTCCACTTCACTCAGCTATAAATGAGTGCCTTCGCGTAGTGAGTACAGCGTGGCAAAATACTTCTTAGAGATGTCAAGACTCAATGTAATGTTCGATTGAACACGTCTGCCAGGGACGCCACAATTAATTACGTACAGTTGAAAACTTTCGAATACGTCAGAGAGACACCGACTAGACCAATACCGACTGATCTGGTCGGGTCGGGCGAAAAACGTCAGTGTATGCTGGCCTTTAGTTGTCGGGTAGATACAAAGCACGAACGTCACGGGATGACGTCATCATCTTTGCGCTCAAAAACGCGTATATTACATGCACAGTAATGACGTCACACCAGCTAAGCAGGTGACAATTCCAATATGCTTCGTTTCACCAGTATTGTTACTTAGAAGTATTATTACTAAATTACCAGGTATATCATAATTGTTTATCAGTAGATCCTATACATCAAACTACGAGCATACGAGTTTATAATTATATAGATCAAACGCTCTTGTGAAATTTATAAACATATATTCACACATATGACGGCTTTAGTATTTCCCACCCTGTGCGTGTTGTACCATTAGTTCTTGGGCGTTTTGCCCCGCACGTTCACTATTTAAATACATGCAATTTACATGTAATGGTATTATTACTCCATTTGTGTAATGTCTAGACCCACAGCTTTGTTTCAGTTTCCTCTGGTTACTGCTTACCAAACCACTTGTGTAGTGACCAATTATGTAATTGATGGAGAAATATGACCTCATTCTGACTGAGCATGCTGTTCCAACTGGATATCTCGTAATTATTTTGTTTGAGCTACGTCGGGATGGGCGTTATCGGGGACCTAGCAAGAGGGTGGTCAGAAAGGCAGTTGCCCCCTCCAGTAAAAAATAAAAAAAATGCCTTTTAGTGTAAAAGGGCCCTTTTTGTGTAGCCAATATTACTGATGTCACTGCTGTTTTTGTGATTCCATGCCTATTTATTGATCAAAGTGCTTTATTTTCAGAAAGTGTCCCGCAATATATCACCCAAAATCCTGGATCTGTGCCCGAAAACGATCGTGCCCAGGCTTGAGGCGTGCATAAGGGCCCGGGTGACGGGTGCGGGTAGTACAAGCAGACTGTGCCGAAGTTCTGCGCAACAACATGGTCGGCGAGACTAGAAACCCTGTCAGCACTCATCGCAAAATACAAAATTGTACTAGATGCGCTAGACGGCATCGAACGAGCCAGTATCGATGGCGCACGAACTGATGCAGCCGCGTACGGTCGCCATCTAATCTAGAAGATTCACAATTCATCGTGTCCCTAGTGGTGGCCCAGAATGTGCTCAGTTTCCTTAGGTCCGTGACCAAGAACCTCCACGCCAAACAGTACAACCTGAACGATGGACATGAGGACATTTTGTTGGCGCTTCAGCGCCATCGCGCCAAAGCTCGAGTCACGGATCAATCAACAGCTGACTACTATCGCATCAATAATATATATTTTACCCATTTTTTGATGACGTCCTTGATGAGTTGGCTGAACGATATACGAGTGACCACCACGGACTCACTGCAGCCCAAGACCTCCTGCCATTCAACCTACAGGAACTTGATGACACAGCACTAACTGAGTACTACAGTTCGGCTGAACAAAACGAGCCTCCTGCGGAAATCGCAAAGTGGCGAAAGAGGTACGATGACCGTCAAGTTCCAGACCGTCGACTTCACGTGAACTGATTTCGGCGTGTGGTCAAACATTTGCCATCATCAGCAAGATCGGATACATCTTACTCACTACACCAGTCGGAAGCGTTGCCTGCGAGCGGTCATTTTCTGCTCTGCGACGCTTCAAGTGGTGGAGTCGGTCAACAATGACTGTAAGATGGCTCAATTGCCTCGGAATATATATGTCCATAGAAAATCAAACTATCTTCCCACAGGACGTCGAGAGGAGGTGATCTTGTGAAACAATTCAGACGGGTGTATCTGTTGGACTGATATTCCGTATATGATGCATAGCTGTCGATTTTGATAGATATATTGTCATTTGATAGTATATATATTTATTGTCCGTGTATTTTTTCATTCCCACGCAGCGTGCGACTGACACTGAAACAATACTTGAGCCGTGAGCGAAATTCTCCAGAAAATACGCTAGAGTGGACCAGGGGGGGATACATTTTCAACATGTTCTGGTAGAGAACCCCCGTGTTAATTTCTATGCTTTACTGTAATTTTGTTCCCCCCCTCCATTTGTTTTAGGCTAACTACGGCCCTGGTTTTCTCAAAAAAGTTGCGTTATGCCCCATGCTGCTATAAGTGCGTGCACGTGCGGCGGGCATAATCCAGCGTTCCGTTGTCGCGCTTATTTTGCCCGCGGACAGTTTCCAGCTGGCCCGAGAGATCCACGCTAAGAATTGGAAATTGTTACGTTCTATCACACGAAACAGCAGACGTTTTGATGTAAAGCTATCGCCCTTCAAAATCTATGCGGAGAACGACAACATTCTGCATTTCAATGTTAAGGTCACCAGCTAATTGAGCGGCTAAAACAGTGCACGTGTCGAAGATGTCAACTCGGTGTTTACCGACCGACTTCAATGCAGTGATCGATTTGCCGATTTCGCTGCGTCATTTCAGTTTCGTCAACCTCTCAGCCTGACCATGTTGAAATTGTCGCAATCATTTGGAGATGAAGCAAGCTGTTTTGCAAGACACGGTTGGCACTTTTCGGCAGCATTTGTATTTGATTGAGCGATATTGGAATTCCCACACCAAGAATGCCTTCAATATCGTTTGAAGATTGTTTTGACCTTTGTGATATGTCTACTCTCTGCAGGCTGGAGTAGGCTTAGTTTATAGACGAATAGGCAGTACCACCATTTCTTTACGAGCACCTACGCTTTGGCCCGCAGAAAAATAACGACACAATTTGGCCTGAATTATCGAGACTCTGCAATGAGGCGCCACTGGTCGCTCATGCTGCAATACTGTACCTCACACTGCGTTACTTTACGTAGAAAAATGTACTTTTTGAGTAACAAAGTACATTTTATAAGTATTTTTGCTTGTATAAAGTGCAGTTTAGATGCACTTGCTTTAATGTAACGAAGTATCCATAATTTATGTGTTTAAGATAAATCACTTGTGCTGGAACTCGGAACTATAGATATCAGCGGGAAATTAATTAAATTAAATTAATTATATTTTTCGGATTGGCTGGTTCATTACCATTAGCCGACGTGATTACCAGGTGGTCTACAAGTTGCACATCGAAATTACAAGCCATTTCCTTAGAAAGTACTTGTATGTTTACTTTAAGTACAGTTGTTTGCTTTTTACTTGTTTCAAGTACTTTTTAAGTACTTTTACTTGAGTAGTTTTTTTCCTCGTTACTTGTGCTTTTACCCAAGTACAAAATAAGTGTACTTCTACCGGCTCTGGCCACGTGATAAGCTATCGGTTAAGAACTGTTTCAGTTTACACGAAATGTTCGAACCAAAATATAGAAAACATTGACACATGTACGTTACACACGCGCACGCACTCACGCACGCGCGCACACACACAAATAATTTAATTGCAAGCGTCTGGGTCGTAGGTTCATAAAATCAAACTTTCCGAACACTTATTGGAGATACATTTTATTTGTTGGAAAAACTGTCAGAAAAGTAATTGCATTAATTTTGATCTAAACCACTTGTAATATTACATTAAATGTATTTTAATTGTTACGTAAATGTAGGTTCAGTCGCCGCAACGAAGTGATGTCACCTAACTGTCGTATGGTCGTGGATATCTGTCAGAGTCGTTTTTTTCGTAGGCGACGTCCGTACATACATAATATGACCCTATGACTAACCCTGCGAAACAATGGCGTACTCGATCCGCCTACATTAGGGATGTGGTAATTACCCGGACACCGAATACGAAACAAATTCCCGCTATATGTGACCCTTCTTTCTCGGCGAAGTCACGCAGCCGAGAGTTGGTTACGCGAGATTATCGCAGACCGTGTTGCCTGAAACTTAAATTTTCAAACTGTCGCACTAACTGCTTTAAGTGTATAATTCGTAGCGTTGTATCTCCATCCCAGACAGCATTTCAAACTCGGCAAAATATTGGCCCAATGTATGTTGCTATATTGGGCCAATGTTCGCACGCCATCATTGGCCCATAATTGGGATTTCCTGCGGGCCAATTTTGGCCCAAGACGGAAATGCTATCTGGGATGTTGCCATAAATCGACGCGTAAGTTACATGACAAGATCGGTGACTCAAAACTTGCTCGCTCTCTCAAAGACCCACGTGTCGTTCAAATGAGTAGATTTCAGGTACGTTGGAAGTTTCTCCTAGTGGGACATTGCACCTATGTACATGCGTGCGCGCGTGTGTGTGGCGCGCGATGATGACACTGACAGCTTTAGTGTTGAGTTCTACGTATCGGGTCTAGTTAACGTAGGAAAACCATGTGTATAGTGGACATCATTGGTAGTGCGCAGTGTGTATAGTGGACGTCATCGGTAGTGCGCAGTGTGTATAGTGGACGTCATCGGTAGTGCGCAGTGTGTATAGTGGACATCATCGGTAGTGCGCAGTGTGTATAGTGGACGTCATCGGTAGTGTGTATAGTGGACGTCATCGGTAGTACGCAGTGTGTATAGTGGACGTCATCGGTAGTGCGTAGTGTGTATAGTGGACATCATCGGTAGTGCGCAGTGTGTATAGTGGACGTCATCGGTAGTGCGCAGTGTGTATAGTGGACGTCATCGGTAGTACGCAGTGTGTATAGTGGACGTCATCGGTAGTGCGTAGTGTGTATAGTGGACATCATCGGTAGTGCGCAGTGTGTATAGTGGGCGGCATCGGTAGTGCGCAGTGTGTATAGTGGACATCATCGGTAGTGCGCAGTGTGTATAGAGGACATCATCGGTAGTGCGCAGTGTGTATAGTGGACATCATCGGTAGTGCGCAGTGTGTATAGTGGACATCATCGGTAGTGCACAGTGTGTATAGTGGACATCATCGGTAGTGCGCAGTGTGTATAGTGGACATCATCGGTAGTGCGCAGTGCGTATAGTGGACGTCATCGGTAGTACGCAGTGTGCATAGTGGACGCTCATCGGTAGTGCGCGTAGTGGACATCATCGGTAGTGCGCAGGAAGTATCATCGGTAGTACGCAGTGCGTATAGTGGACGTCATCGGTAAAAGCAGTGTATAGTGGACATCATCGGTAGTGCGCAGTGTATATGGACGGCATCGGTAGTGCGCAGTGTGTATAGTGGACATCATCGGTAGTGCGCAGTGTATAGAGGACATCATCGGCAGTGCGCAGTGCATAGTGTGGACATCATCGGTAGTGCGCAGTGCATAGTGGACATCATCGGTAGTGCACAGTGTGTATAGTGGACGGCATCGGTAGTGCGCAGTGTGTATAGTGGACATCATCGGTAGTGCGCAGTGTGTATAGCGGACGTCATCGGTAGTGCGCAGTGTGTATAGTGGACATCATCGGTAGTGCGCAGTGTGTATAGTGGACATCATCGGTAGTGCGCAGTGTGTATAGTGGACATCATCGGTAGTGCGCAATGTGTATAGGGGACATCATCGGTAGTGCGCAGTGTGTATAGTGGACATCATCGGTAGTGCGCAGTGTGTATAGTGGACATCATCGGTAGTGCGCAGTGTGTATAGTGGACATCATCGGTAGTGCGCAATGAGTCCTTTTCTGACCAGGTGACCTGTGTGTACAAGTTGTGAACAATACGATGTTTCACTGTAGTAATATATGTCAGCGTATTCATAAATAAATTGAACGCTATGTGGCATTTAGGAAAGGACTTGGGTCCTCACTAATTTAATTAGGAATTGATTCTTTCCTGTACCGGCACGTACACCTACACTTACATCTGCACTTACACCTGCACATACACCTGCACTCACACCGGCACTCACACCTGCACTTACATCTGCACTTACACCTGCACTCACACCGGCACTCACACCTGCACTTACATCTGCACTTACACCTGCACTCACACCGGCACTTACATCTGCACTTACACCTGCACATACACCTGCACTCACACCGGCACTCACACCTGCACTTACATCTGCACTTACACCTGCACATACACCTGCACTCACACCTGCACTTACATCTGCACTTACACCTGCACATACACCTGCACTCACACTGGCACTCACACCTGCACTTACACCTGTACTTACACCTGCACATACACCTGCACTCACACCGGCACTCACACCTGCACTTACACCTGTACTTACACCTGCACATACACCTGCACTCACACCGGCACTCACACCTGCACTTACATCTGCACTTACACCTGTACTTACACCTGCACTTACACCTGCACTTACATCTGCACTTACACCTGTACTTACACCTGCACTTACATCTGCACTTACACCTGTACTTACACCTGCACTTACACCTGTACTTACACCTGCACTTACACCTGTACTTACACCGGCACTTACACCTGCACTTACACCGGCACTTACACCTGCACTTACACCTGTACTTACACCGGCACTTACACCTGCACTTACACCTGTACTTATACCGGCACTTACACCTGCACTTACACCTGTACTTACACCTGCACTTACACCTGCACATACACCTGCACTCACACCGGTACTTACACCTGCACTTACACCTGTACTTACACCTGCACTCACACCGGCACTCACACCTGCACTTACATCTGCACTTACACCTGCACTCACACCGGCACTCACACCTGCACTCACACGTGTACTTACACCTGTACTTACACCTGCACTTACATCTGCACTTACACCTGCATTTACATCTGCACTTACACCTGTACTTACACCTGCACTTACACCTGTACTTACACCTGCACTTACATCTGCACTTACACCTGTACTTACACCGGCACTTACACCTGCACTTACACCTGTACTTACACCTGCTCTTACACCTGCACTTACACCTGTACTTACACCGGCACTTACACCTGCACTTACACCTGTACTTATACCTGCACTTACATCTACACTTACACCTGCACTTACACCGGCACTTACACCTGCACTTACACCGGCACTTACACCTGTACTTACACCTGTACTTATACCGGCACTTACACCTACACTTATACCGGTACTTACACCTGCACTTACACTTACACTGGCACTTAACCTGCACTTACACCGGCACTTACACCTGTACTTACACCGGCACTTACACCTGCACTTACACCTACACTTACACCGGCACTTACACCTGTACTTACACCGGCACTTACACAGGCACTTACACAGGCACATACACCTGCACTTACACCGGCACGCACACCTGTACTTACACCGGCACTTACACCTGTACTTATACCGGCACGCACACCTGCACTTGCACTTACATCTGCATTCAAAGAAACACAAGTTCCAACCTTTGTTAGAAATCGTTTATTAAATACCCACTTTAAACTACATCGAACACGCCCATGTTATATTATATATACACACATAATACATGTATATGTATATTTACATATCGCAGATTTTTCGCAAATTGCAACATAATATAAATATGTATTACAATGCACTGGGCATGTGTCCTTTAAAGAGATGCATGTTCACCATAGTATGTTCACCATAGTACGTTCATCATAGTATGTTCGCCATAGTATGTTCACCATAGTACGTTCACCATAGTATGTTCACCATAGTACGTTCACCATAGTATGTTCACCATAGTGTGTTCACCATAGTACGTTCACCATAGTATGTTCACCTTAGTACGTTCACCATAGTATGTTCACCATAGTACGTTCACCATAGTATGTTCACCAGAGTATGTTCCCCAGACACCTTGCTGACTCCTGTGTTCTACCAACAACGCCTTTGGCAGACCTGTTACACCCTATACATACTTAATGTAGGTCACGTGTGACGAATACCAGAAAGAATACGTGCATAGAATGCCAAGCACAACGGCCGGCTTGGCACGACCTTTCTAGATAATCTGGTATGCTATTAGCAATGTGTATTTTTAACGTAATTGCGTTAGAGGCATTAATGCATGTCGCGTTGTGATTGTTTTAAACGCGCCAAAAATATTAGGGCCATTAATGTATTATATTGCTATTAGTCGAGTCAGTGAATTCGTACGCATGCGCGGATACGTGCGCGTATGTGAATAATTATGTACTCCATGTCTCCCTCCCTCCCTCCCTCCCTCCTTCCTCCCTCTCTCTCTCTCTCTCTCTCTCTCCCTCCCTCCCTCCCTTCCTCCCTTCCTTCCTTCCTCCCTCCCTCCCTCCCCGTCTCTCTCCCCAACACAGAGACACATCTGATTTGATATCACGACTACATTATTAAAATTATGTACATCTAAAACCGTGTGTGCGCGTGCGTGCGTGTATCTATAAGCAACACGTAAAATGCACTAAAACATCTTATGGAATACCATCCCAAAACAAAATATAACAATTTAACAGCAACTTCAATACTATACATAATATTTTGACCGTGCTAAAAAGCATGCACAGCGGCAGTATCGAACGTAAGCTACGACACGTCAGTCTCAGTATAACACGCCAACTATCTCTTTCTCAGCCTGTTAAGGACGCAAAGCAACCCGCTGTATGAACGCTAATGATGAACGCCAACATTTTGGTACACGAACGGTTACGCTACAACGAAGATGATATGCAAATTCAGTTAACTGCAAGCAGCATTCAGAAGGCACGTTAATAGAAAGCGAACATTAGAATATCCTGCGGCAGCTCAAAAGATTGTAGGAAAAGAAGCAGTTGTCAACAGAAGATTTGGCATCTTGATGGTCTAGCCTCATTGGGAAGGAACAGTGACAAGACATCTATGTTTGTATAACATAGACGGTCAAGATCGATGACACCTGCAGCAAATACGGCAACTGATAACGATGACGGCGATGGACCATTAAACCATATTCCGGCTAACTTCACGAATACTAGAACACTAAGCAGGCCAAAGTTGAATAATAGGGCCTACGTATGTATTTCAAGTTGACACTGTGTACGTGTGTACAACTTGTCATTGGCTAATCGGTCTTTGTATAAAAAGGTAAGTTCTTATATAGCGCAGTATCCAGTCCTCAGGACTGCTCAAAGCACTTTACTCCCTGGCAGACCTGTTCAATCGAACACCATCTCGACTTCTCTGTGAAGCAATCAGCCACGCTGCAATTAATGCGCGAAGACTATTCTTATACATATATCAACGACTGTCTATAGCCAGGTATTCATACATACAGCTTAGTGAACTGAAGCAATGCAGAGTAAACGAACTTGTCCAAGGTTCGACACCGCCGCATAGGATTCGAACCCGCGTTCTCTCAGTCGAGAGTCCGCAGTTCTTGCCGCTGCGCTACTGCACTCCACATTGAGTATATGTGTACAACTTGGCATTGGTTAGTCGGTCTTTGTGTACACTGCATATATGTGTACAACTTATTATTGATTGGTTAGTCGGTCTTTGTGTACACTGTGTGTATGTGTACACCTTGTTATTGGTTAGTCGGTCTTTGTGTACACTGCATATATGTGTACAACTTAGTATTGATTGGTTAGTCGTTATTTGTGTACACTGTGTGTATGTGTTCACCCTGTTAATGGCTAGTCGTCTTTGTGTACACTGTGAATGTGTACACCTTGTTATTGGCTAGTCGGTCTTTGTGTACACTGTGCATATGTGTATGACTTGGTATTGGCTAGTCGGTATTTAACGTTCATATATCGATCTACTGTCGCAACCTGTGGCGCTATAAAATATACATCAAACGAAATACGGAGATTTTTCGTAAATTTAAAACGAGGTGGCCATATTTATCTTAAAATCCAAATTGTATACCGATAACCTGTGCAACGTTACACGACTGAATAACTAAAGAAACACAATATGCACTAACGAAGACGAAGCAACAACAGCAAGAACACTAGGCTAGACGAGAATCTCGCGAGACTTGACGCCGACGATCTCGAAGCGCCGAACTTGATTTTGATCTCGGTTGTCGGGTGAGATATTCGACCCAGAAACAGCACCAATCCACTCTCCCTGTCGGTTATCACGTAGAAGAACGGTCTGTCTATTTTCACCGTCTGGATTTCCACGTGAGTGTCGTACACGGTCACGTCATCTTTTGGCGGCGTGTACACTTTCGGTCGGTTCATCGCGAGCACGGACTCGTGCACGACCTGATTGACGTACATATCCCGATTATCGCTCACCCCGCCGAGTTCCGCTGAGCCGCTCGTAAACATTCGGGTAACGCCAAGTTCCGTGACGACCTCGCGCAGACCGAGGTTCTGTGCGACGCGAAAACGAGGCAGGTGAACGTCGATCGTACGTGACGTCATCGTAGCATTCATGCGCTGAAGCATCTTGGCGTCGAGACGGGTTTCGAGTGTAGCTAGTCCCCGGATGTCATCGGGCATAACGATGAACATCGACTGCTTTCCTCCGAGTAGCGGCACCTCAATGAAGGTAGCGTTATCATCTCGCCCGTACCGGAACTTGTCGGATGCTGTGACGTAGTCAACTTTGACGGGCAGGTCGATGTCTAGGTAGAAAGAGCGACGCACTTCGTGTGTCTTCGCCGCCGGCACTGCCCATGCGGCGCGCGCGCTGAGGCCGCTCAGGAGCAACATCTGTACACTCGACTGCCGCCAGATGCTCCTTAGTTCGCCCCCGTTCACCAGGTGGCTGAGGGTGCCGCTCGTGCGGTCCTCGAAAAACGCGTTCATACGATCGAGCGCAGTCTGCTTCTTGCTGAAGTCAACCTGTGAAATGTGTAGAATATTATGATACTTCTACTTTTGTTGAGATCAATCAACGATCAATATAAATACTTAAATTATTGTTGGGAAAACATAATTTATGCTTTTGCTTAATTGCAACTATTACTGATACCACATCGCCTCATTTTTATCGAAGATTTGGTGACTGTTCGCGTTTACTATGTTTATACATGCATTAGGTCTAACTTGTTGACAATTCGAAGATCGGTGCTAATGCAGGGCGTAGGTGTGTGATCGAGGCAGGCAAATGTGTTTCTAGCCGAATACCATACTCACACACACGCGCACGCATGTACGCATACACGCGCGACTAAGCACGCACACACAGACAGACATATTGAGAGAGAGAGAGAGAGAGAGAGAGAGAGAGAGAGAGAGAGAGAGAGAGAGAGAGAGAGAGAGAGAGAGAGAGAGAGAGAGAGAGAGAGAGAGAGAGTAACGAGATTGACACTCAGATAGACAGACTTATATGTAGACATAAATAAAGATCTGTAGACAGACAGATAGTGCGTGTCACGTGATATTACCATTTGTGGCGTTGTCCCGTAGTTCGCCTGTGCCGTGTTGACGAACGTTTGGTTATACGTGAAGCCTGATTGGCTGTACATGGCAAGGACGGGCTTCATTGAACCTCCGGAGATGACGTCATTTAGCGCGCCCACAGCGCCATCTATGCGCTCGCCGAACGACCCGTAAAATCCGAGTGAGCTCTCAATCTGCGCCCGCGTTTTGCCCTTTGACCCAGCGTGAACGAGCGCGAGACTGGATAGAACACTAAAATATAACAACAAAACGAAGTTAGGCCTACGTAGTGTGTAAACAATTTCACATTGTTTGAACAAAATGCAATCAGTGGCCAACAATATTTATGTGACAGTTTTACATGCGGCTCGTCTGAAACATATTTATTATACAAGTTGAAGTTAGAAATTTATGTCTGCTTATTTCTATGTCTATAAATCTAAAATTCTAAATGATCTACACCACATTCGCTCTGCTCTGCCTTACAAAATATGTCTAGGGTATTTTTCGGCAAATATGATATTGGTAATGTGCTGTTTGTTCACACATTAAAAACATTTCCCACCTTCGAATGTGAGAAATCTCATAAAAATCCACCCATCCCCAAACCAATGAAATGATCTGCAACATACGTGTACGGCGAGAAGCAGATGTTATGCATGTCGTATCGAGCCAGCTGCTTATAGAGCTTTAATCCGAAGTCGAGGTTGACGTTCACCAGATGGCGCACGTCGTCATCCCTGGCGCCAAATGTAGGAACCAGGCAGGCGGCAACAGCGACCAGCGTCACGATCCTCATGTCTACTGCAACACATCAGATGCATGGGGTCATAGGTCAGACCACATTATAACGTTTTCTTCATTTCCTACAAACTTTCTCTAACAATCTTCTTGAAAAATTCACAGCATATTTAACCTCAACTGACACGAATGCTGTGTCAAATTCGTGAAATTCTCATACCTCGTTTTTCAGAAAAATACACCCTTCAGAATATATTATACCAAAATAATTGCCACTAGGTAAATGCACCAGTTTCATTCCTGAGCCAATTAGGTAGGTTGGGATAACGAAATTGTTATGATGAGCTAAACACCACTGCCATCCAACCGATGTAGTATGTTGGCCTGGAAGTCTGTGTTTCCCTATTCGGCATACACAACTACCTCTAGGTCTAAGCTACTGCCCGACAACTACGTCTAGGCCTAAGCTACTGCCCGACAAAAACGTCTAGGCCTAAGCTACTGCCCGACAAATACGTATAGACCTAAGCTACTGCCCGACAACTACGTCTAGACCTAAGCTAATGCCCGATAACATACTGATATATTAAAAACTTCTTTTGCGCGTAAGTCGTCAGAAACCAAACTAAAAGGCGTCTATCTCATTCGTTTCAATGTTCCTTGGAGGTTCAGTAACGAGTGCATTGAACTATATTTAAAATACGTCTAATTGAGGTACGACTTCAGACTACCATTGCCAAAGGGCCTACACGAATCACCCGACGAAAGAGAGTATATGGGGTGTTTAAAACTGTGAGTGCTGGCGTGTGTGCGGACGCGTGTGTTGGTGGTGCGCGAGTGTGTGTGTGTGCGTGCGCGCGCGCGCGCGTGTGTGTGTGTGTGTTAACAAAAACTGTCAGTAATTAAAGAAACGATGTTTCTGATATTTGTTTAGTAGGTCTATGCCGGCTTTTACTAAAGGTATCGCGACGAGCGGCTGTTTGGTTAATACAACACATATAGACCATACTTACCGCAACTTTCTTGTCAATCCTTTCTCGATAAATTAAACTGGTGAATTTCCTTCTGAATCGACAACTTAACTATGATTGGTGTCGCACCATGCATACATATATACGTGCATAAGAAAGCAACCAGCATGTGTTCTATGCAGGTGATACTTGGTAGAAGCAACATTGCTAATGGATTTGCACATTTCGACAGAGAACGAAGATTTACCTAATCTGACCGAAGCTGTTTACCGTGAATAAGCTGCAGTGAATCGAAAGTGGATTTGTGACGTTTGGTTGTTGACCCTCACTAATTGAGTGACGACGAACATTAGCATTTTACATCAAGTGTTTGGATGTGCGTGAAATAACAAACACATTATTGACATTATGGCGTATTTCTATGACCGGACAATGCGAGAGGGTACCAGTAATGAAAGCACACTTAATTCATTATTTAGTAATCACGAAGATCTACATTTATAGATGCGCACGATATAGTATATTGTTCTACTTGATTTAAGATGTGTTATGGTCAATAAGGATGTGTTTATATAAATCTCACTATACAATATCTATAATGGAATCGACAATAGCATGAAGTGGTCTATAATTGAAATAGTCTCAAGGGCAATGCCATGGATTGATTTGGCACTTGTACATATGTGTCAACATACGCGTTCACTCAGCTCAAACGGTTTGAATGCGATCAGATTTATAAACGAATCCACGTGGAAATGGCGCATGAATCACCAAAGTCTGGCCGCGTTGACGCGATGCATTACCCGCGTGTTTCAATATATCAGATGCCATGACTAAAAGACCCTTCGTGTTCATTCGACTAGTCTCATTATGTTTGGTACACAACTATAGCTGTAATAAAATGCGTTTCACAAATATCCCTCAAACCAAATTGTATACATGTATCAGAAGGGTGGATTGCTCAGTCATATTTATAAACACAAAAATAAATGTTGAACGTGCGTTAAACCAAACGCTTCCTTCTCCATTTGCCATCTATGTTTTTGTTCTAGGTGCCTTGTTAAATAGTGTTAAAACTTGTTAAATAAGGTTAAATCTTGTTAAATATGTCGTACTAAATTCCCCCTGACCAAAAAAGCTCTTTAAAAGGATTAATTAATATAATGTTCTTAAGACTACACTAACTATGTTTAAGTTTTACTGCCCGCGAAACTGTGTTTAGTAAGTCCGTAACAATAGCCACAATTTGAAGGGACTACCACGGGTATATATATATATTGTTTATATATATATAAACAAAACATCCAGTTTCAAAACAAGCTTTATTGGCAATACGGCCGAGTTGGACTGAGTTAACTGCTACACCGTTTGATGTTCAGCAGTGCTCACTTTCCCACGGTCAACACAGCAGACTTCCAGTTAGAAATTACTATGCCCGTTGCGCAACTCGCTGACAACTGATGCGATGAACTGGGTGACAGGCGTCCGGGTCCACCTCCCGAGCACAGATGATGAGTCACTGACGCTGGGTCGGCGGCTCTCGCGAAAGACTAATAAGTTGTTGCTTTTGTATAAGGCCTTCCCTCTTCAGACGCATTGTACATCGATCCTAGGATAGGGGTAGTCGTACTGGTATTCTTTTTTTTTTTCCAAATGTTGTGCGTAATCCGCACTGGGACATTTCACACAGGAAACTGGAAGTCTTGGGTATCGGGGTTTCGAGTCCAGCTATCACCCATAGAAAACTGCGATTTCGATCAACCTACTTTACCTGTGTCTCTCGGATTAGACACGGAAACCCTCGATCCTGCCCGGTATCTATACCAGGGAAAGAAGACGTTCCACACACGGTGGAATCTGTCGTGCACTCGCAATGTGGTTGTATCGGGCTTTGACCCACTGGTTCTTGCTCCATTCAGTGGCCGAAGCTGCTTCCCGGTCGGGCAAGTGAGAAAACAACGCCGAGTAGACAGTGGTAAAGCATCGAAACCAGGGGTTTGGGTGGTCTGAACCCCCCAATATGTTTGCGTGTGACTGGCGATGGGATTACACCCCCCCAATATTTATGGAAAGGGGTGCATTTTGCATGTTGATGTTCTGTTGAGTGTCAAGACGACAGCAGTTTGAGTAATTGGGGGTGCAGTTGTAAGATCGTGGTGAGTGTGAAAGTGGATGTAATTGTTGTTTTGTTGAGCGTTAAGGAGGTGTACAATTGGAAGTTTTTTGAGAGGCTCAAGGGGGGGTGCAATTGGATGTTCTGGTGAGCCTCAGCCCCTCCGTCCCCCACCCCACCCTCATCCCCACCTCTCCCCCACCCCCGAATATTCATCACGTTCAGATGTCAATGCAATGTGTACGACAGCAGCGCCATCACTGATTCCGTGCGTCGATGGCGGATATGGTAAATATATGGCAGTGTATGGTGGATTGGGAAGCCTTGTCATCTGCATGACGAGATAGCATGTAGTGAGAATAGTCATATCAGTGACGGGCCACTGCATACAGAGAGTCGTTGGATAATAGGTGTGCGTCCGTTTAGTCGTAACATGATGCTTCTTGTATGCACAAGTTCTGAGGCAGATGAACAAGAGCGAACCAGTTTACAATAATGCGTGGGTGTGTATTCTGAACACTAGACACCAGGCTGGCAGTCACGGTATGGATTTCTTCCAGGTCGTTTTCGCTTTCATGATCAAGTTGCTAGTGTGGGAGACAACTGCGGAACGTCAACTACATTCATTACTCAACACTACGGGAAAACGAACCAGCTAGAAAGGTCGGACGCATGTGCAGAGTTCGTTGGGCTGTCGAGACTGGAGTTTGCAGAGCGTCGTACACATCTCAGAGCTCGTAGTAGTTCATATTGCACAGCCCGTTCCAGATGGAAGTCGACTATGGGCCGGATGTTTTGCCGATGAAGTTCACCGAACTGCAATGCGCCTCTGTGACTGATCAAACACGCCAATTCTTCTTTCTTCTTCGTCGGTGTTCGCTCAAACTGCAACTCTGGTTTCTAGAATGTAGGTCGCCGTGCGTTGGAGGTTTTCCAGAGGGTCATAAATGTTGTTTTTTACTGATGTCATTGGAGCCATGCCACTTGGACATATTATGTCTGTTTCTCCAGTGTGTAATTTAGAGTTCATATGGTACCTGAGTCTGCAGTGTCCAGTCCTCAGGCGCACCTTTATTACTTGGACTTCTCTGGAGAGTTGGTAATAGTTGTTGTTGCTGTTGTAGGTTTGGTGTTGTTTCAATCATCTCTTTATATCCTTGTGATACAAGATTGTTTTTGCCTTTTTATATGTGATCTCCCTCTCCTCTTGACCCGGTTTCCTCCCTTCCTTTGCCAGTCTGTCCACTGCCTCGTTTCCCGGGATGTTGCAGAGTGCTGGGATCCACCGGAGCACTGTCTGTCCGGTGGCGTTCTGCAGCGCAGACATGGCACTGGCAAGGAGGTTGAGTTCTTTGTTTTGGGCGTTGGATAATGCTTGTAACACCGACAGTGCATCCGTGAAGATAACGACTTTGTTGTCTGTGGCCTCACTCTGTTCTACCGACATTGTTGCTGCTGTCTTCAAGGCCTGGGCTTCAGCTTTGTAATTTGTGGAGTATCTTCTTATAGGGATAGCCTGTTGGTTTTTAGTTCATCCCCCAGTTTCAAGAGAATCCCCCAACCTCCATTGCGGGTAGCCAATTCATTGCCTGTCTCTTTGGTACTAGGCATCGGTGTGAGCAGCAGCACTTGAAGATAAAGTTCGTGAATTGCCAGACTGGGACACAATTAACTGACGGACAATTGCATGACGCAAGGAAGATCACAGGAACAAGTCTGCAGTTAGACGTGGGGCACTTCGTGACGCACCAACAAACCCAGGCTGAACACCAGTCAACGTGTCCGTTGCATGCCAAGATCAACTGATCAAAATTATAAAACATTTTATATTTTATGTATATATATAGACATAATTATATATATATACATAAATTATAAAATGTCTGATAATGTTGACCAGTTGAGTATTAAAAACTACGCATTATTCACATATATATATTGCGTATATATATAGACATATATATGTAAATATATATATATATGTATATATATATATATATGTATATATATATATATATGTATATACAATATATATATATATGTGTGTGTGTGTATATATATATATATGTATGTATATATATATATATATATATATGTATATATATATATAATATATATATATATATATGTATATAAATATACATAATGCCCGAATAAATGAAAACGCGACAGTCGTAGCTGGTGCTAAATACATTCCCCTAGGTACGCGCACGAACAGAAACGTCACCCGGATATTAATTTAACGCCCGGATAAATGTAAGCACGACAGCGCACCTGTCAGACACGTCACACAAATACGTAAGGGGGCTTGGGAGACTGAGGAAGGGAGAGAGGAGGGGACGGAGGGAGGGCGAGTGGGCGGGACGGAGGAAGGGAGAGAGGAAGAGCAGACAGGCAGAGAGGGAGGAATGGAGGGAGAACGATGGGGAGAGGGAACTAGGGAAAGTGAGGGAGGTTAATCCCGGAGTGACCATGCACCGTTGTCGGATCCCGGGTTGGGCGTGTCTGCTTTGGTCGGACGCCGGTACGGCTGGTTGACGGGGACCATATTATAATGTGTACATGTCTATATACGGGTGGGCGATCACCCAATCACAGATGTGGTGTCGGTACAAAAAGGGATGCTTAGGATAAGTGCTCGGAAGACCTGACATGAAACACGAGCTCGGTTCGATCCTCCTGTCTGACTTCAACGACAGTTAGGAGGACACGATCCCGTCCCAGGGAAGGACAGACGCTCAAATCGTCACCCCGTGTAACCTTGGGATCATGGGTAGTGTGGTCGTGCTAGACGTAGGCATCTACGACTGGGAATTGTGCGTTAAGTTCTAGATATACATAGTCACATATGCCTGTGATATAGTGGGAATTAGTTATCAGTGGTGTAGGTATTGCTAGATTGAGAGAACGTGCACATGCGCTAAAATCTTAGCATAATTAGACTGTCAAAGTGTTAGTCTTGTGGTGCGGTCTTGCTCTAGCCCGTGACGACAGAATTTTAACATAACTCACACACGCCAACTCCGGGGTTTGCGGGGTTGGCCATGTTGGACATGTCGAGATGGCGCGGCAAGATAATATCAGACCTACCTTTCTGTCGGGCCACAAAAATGTCGACGAACTGTCTTGTCGCGTGGCTGTCGACCCTAGTGACAGCGCTGTCTTTCCCGGATGCGACGACGGATTCAAAGGCTGGTGTCGTTGGCCTATTTAAGCCAGACCCGCTATGTCACACGAATAGCATGTACGCGACGTTTACGACTCTAGAGCTGTCAACAAAGCGGGACACCGTTGGGTTATAACGCCGTTCACACACCGCAGTTGACCCATGACTAGGGGGCGTCTCAAATATGTGTTCGGAGAAATGTACGCGATTGCCAACTAAGGTAATCCAGGTGTGTGTGTGTGTGTGTGTGTGTGCGTGTGCGCGTGTGCGTGTGCGTGTGCGTGTGCGTGTGCGTGTGCGTGTGCGTGTGCGTGTGCGTGTGTGTGTGTGTGTTTGAGTAAGTGTGTGTGTGAGTGAGTGAGTGAGTGAATGCGTGAGTGAGTGAGTGAGTGAGTGAGTGAGTGAGTGAGTGAGTGAGTGAGTGAGTGAGTGAGTGAGTGAGTGAGTGAGTGAGTGAGTGAGTGAGTGAGTGAGTGAGTGAGTGAGTGAGTGAGTGAGTGAGTGAGTGAGTGAGTGAGTGAGTGAGTGAGTGAGTGTGTGGGTGAGTGCGTGCGTGCGTGCGTCAACGCCTGTCGATTCAAATGCGGCCATCTAACACATCTAACTCACTAGATAGCATTTTGGATATTAAGCCGATGTATACCACTACACAGCTGTACGAAGATAATTTAGCTAACACTGAACCCGGGGTGTGGCCGCTGTCGTGCTAACGGATTTTTTTTCTTTAAAAAGTGCCTGTATCACCATTTGAAAGATTCCCCTGAAAATGTTCACTTATATCTGCCCCACTACAAGTGGTTGTCATGTAGAAAATACAATGATTGCAATGACGTCATCATTATTTGTTGCCTTGCATTGACACGTAGAACGATCTACGCAGTGCTCCGTTGCTAACTCTCGGCCGCGAGGATATGCCAATATAAACATAGGCGTCGGAAGGGGGGTAGGGGTGGTGGAGGGAGGCTACAGGGCTAAGCCCCCAATATTGGGGGGGGGTAAATATGTTTAGCCCCCAATATGTCGGCGAGGCGGGTCCAATGGGAGGTTTTTGGTGACCCTGAAGGGGTGTGCAGTTGAAGGGTTTTGTTGAGCCTCATCCCCCACATTCCCTATCTTCTGAATCCTACGATAAGCATGAGCATAGGCGGGTCCAAGTGGTCTGGGGGCATGTGCCCCCTAGACCCTTAGAATTTTGCCGCGCTGTGCCTAAGCTACAGTGTCGTGCCCCAGACCTTTTGTAGTTACGGCGTCGAAAATTGTTCAACAGTACACCCTATAACCCACCCAAAACCCCACCGCACACCTTCTTTTGATGTTATCAGTCGAGCCGAGACAGCGGAGAAGCTGAAATTACAGCGCGGCGGCGGCGAAAAAATGTAATGATTCGACAGCGCTGAATCTAGTGATTGTGTTGTTGATAACGATTTATTTATGACATATACTGTTGCAAACTAACAACACTAAATAAATAAATCCTTATCAACAACACAATCATTAGATGCAGCGTACGCTTTTCTTGTGTTCCCGAGAACTAAAGACGGCAAACATGTCGCCTGGACCACACTGTTCTATAAATAGCCGCATACGCCAAGCGTCGGCCGAAAAAATACTTCTGCCGTAGAATAGCGCAACAGCACTCGCCAGCATTGAGGCGTAATGCTAAATATAGACGGGTAAACATTTACGTTTCGGCATGGTTTACATGTTGGATCATTGGCATAAACGCTATTGTATTCATGTATTCTAGATCGCCAGTATAACACGGATTGTCCAGCATGGTTAACAACCATTGCAGTTATGGAACTAGCAACAATGTCAATGGTTCAATATACGTTCATTGACAACAACCGCGGGGTGTTTATTTCTCACCTTTCTCTAAACTTAGCTAAACGTTAAAGTAAAGTACTGAAGCCTATGGACAATGTATCGACCTTACTGATGCTAGGGATGTCGATGAAAATGTCAGACTGCACATCCATTGTTTTATAGTTTATAGCAGCTACAGTCTTAATAAGCCTGGTTGGTGTGCCATCATTCAGTGCAAGTTTATATTTGAGAAAAAAATACAATACAACGTTAATTGCAACGGAATTTCGCGGCGAAACGATAGCACACGAATAAAATCGCCCGGGACCAGTGAGGCTGCAGCGTCAATGGGCGCTTATTACAAGTCGTTAAAGTTACAAATAAATATGTATTATTCCCGAAATATTCCGTTTCATTGACATCCTTACCACAACGTTAGTTACTGTTGACAACACTAAGTAGTGTGAACTTTCAATAAAGTAACTGTTTGGTATTGACAGCCTTATTATGCATACGTAATTCACAATTGCACATAATACCAGAACTATTACACCTTTCAACTGAATACGAACAACGTTTTTTTGTGTTAATGGTAATTATTTCACAATTAAGATAACTTTTTAACAATTTGTTTCTACTTAATCGATGACGTAACTAAATAATTAATAAATTATAATATTGACTCTTTACACGAAGGTTTCCTCAGATTTGTGTAAAAACAACATATATTAATGTAATTTAAGAGAGTAAGCCTACACACACGCACGCGCACGTACGTACGCACGCACACACACGCACACACACACTCACTCACTCACTCACACACTCACACACACACACACACACACACACTCACACGCATAATAATAATAAACTGCTAATTGTATAATGCCGTGTATCCGGATAAAAAAAATATGTCATATTAAAATACATCATTGGTAAAACATACTCACTATCATAACAATTTAAGAAAGAATACAAATATAATATGTAATATAAAATATACCTTTGTAAAGAAATAACTTACGTTATGTTAAATAAAGTATCAGACAAATAAGTCTATACAGCTGTACTGACTAAAGTGCGTATTTAACTAGTATAATATATTTTTTATACAGCGCCATATCCATTAATGTTCACAGTGCTGTATATAAAACTAATAGAGAACAAACACGATTAGTTACTGTTTTAAAATAAATAATACAAAAACATAATTAAAATGCAAAAACATCACGTCAGTGAGTGACAGTATGCAATATATAAGTATCAGGCATAATAATTGCTGGTCATATCGTTGTTACAAACATAACCAAACTAGACGACCACTTTTCTGCCAGTTTCAAACAAACTTCGCTCGAAGGAAGGCCGCGATATTGCAGCCACTGTATTAACTATGTATCCGAGTATCTGTCTACATTTGCAGGATACAGTTTCGCCACAGGAATGTAATTTTCTAATACCTTATTTTTTTAAAGGTGCGGTCCCGCTATTTTTACTGTTGTGCGACGCATTTGTTTGCCCGTGCATTTGGCGTTGCGGGCGCGCGTTCTAAAAATAGATTGATGTCATGCAAATGTGACGCGTTACTGCCTCAATGTTGGCGAGTGCTATCTATACAGTGCCCCTTTAATTAAAGGCGCCGACAGTGGCAGATTTGTGGGCCCTGTGAGCCTAGTTAGATCCCCGAGTCCCCGACAATGAATCCAAGTTAAAATTTCACCCATTATGTTTTACCCATTAAAACATTTAACATGGAAAATGTAGACTAATGATTCAATGAATCGGTGTACCCAGTGCAAGAATAGTATACCTACTCGGTTAAGACGCCAATACATTCTATAACTATTAATATTATCAGCATAATGAAGTCAGAAACTGAATGTGTGCCAAAAGGGCCCATCCTAATGAGTTCTCAAGAGTGTTTTGACAACAAAAATAGAGCTCGTTTATAGCACAAGCATATGTTTTAGCTTATAAAGTTACGTATAATTCTCAGATATGCGTGTGTAATTTATTTAATCTGATAATATATTATACACAATTGGCCCTCATTTGGGTGACAAGGCCTAGCATAAATTATCCATATTGTCTGCCAACCTTGTCCACGTATCACTTTGAAATTGTTTTAAAATAGTAATAAAAATGTTGTATTATGTATCGACCTAGTGCCCAAGACCCACGGCTGATTTGGTAAAACACAACACCGCCCACTTGGGACTCATTAAAACTAAAATAGTTCCCTACTCATTATTACATAAATTGCATGTTATGCTACAACGACATTAGTAAAGATACTTATATTTAGCTAGGGCTATGCCATTTACAGTCTTTCTGATTGAACGGTAATTTAATTTTCTCAATTTTAAGGCGTGACACAAATTATTTGGCTTTACCAAATGCTACTACAAGCTTTCTGCGCCAAAGTGAACCAGTGTACGCGACGACGCATTCTCCAGGGAGGCAATACAGATGTTATGACAACAGTTTGGCGTCAAAATGGCAGTGCACACCACAATGGCGGTAAGTGTCATCTGACCCGATGTTGTCCTGTACGCGTAGGTATCTTTAATAATCCTGCGCTTGTGATATGCTACATCTACATACAAAAACAGACCGTTCTGACTTTCCGATGTATACCTTTCTGTGACAAGTGCCGGCCGAATGGCTAGGGAAATGTCCTGATGAATGTATGATTGTATTATAATGTACTCTATTTGAATGTTTAATATTCATTTAATAATGCCAGTGCTTGTCTTCACTTACCGGGTATTCGTGCAATATTTCATACTAAAAATAAATATGAAGATTATGCTATATGGTCACATACTAAATTGTATACTATGTAATACCTAAAGTAACTTGTTCAGGGGTATACTATAGTATAAGTTGTTTACAAAGTAGGTCACTGGCGAAGTTAACATAACGTGAACGACAATAGAATAGCGTTATTTGAGATAATCGATGTAGTTAGATGAGTAATTAAAACATGAAATAACAACCTTTTAAAGTGTATATTAGTACACAGGAAACAGTCTTTGTAAAGACTACCTTGTATCTAAGCCTAACTTGAATACATTGTCATCGACATCGTAACTAGGTAAGGCACAGTGTGTCACTGTGTGTTAACAAATATAAATAACTATAACCTAAACAATCTGGTGTAAATTGTACACAGAAAAGTCTTTTCAAAGACTATAAAACTATTTTGAACATAAATAAATTCTGATATGGCACCTTGCAAGCGCCAACTCAGGGCAAAACGACACTTAGTTTGCAATGACTGCCAGAGCTGGGTGGATTTTGCATTGTCTGGCTGTCCAAAATCATGGGCAGAGACCAAAGATGACAGATTCACCTTTCGGTGTATGGAGTGTTTGAGGGTGGAATGTCTGATGAAGGAGGTGTGTAAGTTGACGAATATAGTGAAGGAGATGGAGGTGAGACTCAGCACAGAAATAGATGGAGCAGAGAGGGATGACGCGGAGAGAGTTGAGAATTCTACAACACAGAAGGAGCAGAGTTGTGACATGGAGACTGAAGAAAGGAGACTGAGAGGAGGGAAGGTGACTGGTGTGAAGGAACAAGAAATTGAGAAGACAGAGGGACGGAGGAAAAGTGTTCGGCAGAGAAAAAGAAAACGGGTCAGTGGGGATAGATCAACATGTAGTCAGACTGTAGAGAACGAGGAGAGACGTGACAGCGATACAGGTGGTGAAGAGGTAAATACCACAGAGGCAGTTGGTAAGACTGTGAGACAGAAGACTGATGGAAGAAGACAGAGTGTTCAGTAAAAAACAGAAAACATGACAGGCGTGAAGGTGATTGGGAGAAAGTGACCGTAGTGAAGGAGGTAGCCGGGGAAAAGGGATGGGAGAGGAGAGAAGAAAATGTGATGGGAGGAAAGATGAAGGGAAGAAAGGAAGTGAGAGTAAATGTGCTAGAAGAGAAGATGACAGGAGGAAAGGGGACAAGAGAAAACGCGACAGGAAAGAAGGGAATGGAAGAGAATATGACAGAAGAGAAGACGGCAAGAGGAAAAGACAACAACCAGACATATGCAAACTGGAGGAGCTACTCCGAGGCAGTGATTGAGGGGGCAAGGAGAAAAGAGAGAGTGTTTATGGGCGATTCAATTCTGAGAAAAACAGACAAGACTATATGCGAGGGGAAGGATGTTGTTGTATGTCTACCAGGAGCTAGGTTAGAGCAGGTGACCGAAAGGGTAGAAAAGATATTGGGGCATGGCAAGGGAGGGTCTATACTAGTACATGTAGGGACAAACAATGCAGACAAGGAGGGAACAACTGGGATAGTTCAGAAGTACAGACATCTAGTAAGGAAGCTAAAGAAGACAAGAGTGGAACAGGTTGTTCTCTCAGGAACATAGTATAGTAAACAAAAGAAATGAACTAAACATTATGGTAGAAGATATTGACCCTCACCTAATAGGTATAACCGAATCATGGGCAACCACCGATGTATCAGATGCCGAATTGGGACTGACAGGATATGTAATGTTTAAGAAAGATAGAATAGGAAGAAGGGGAGGTGGAGTTATTTTATATATTAAAGAATCTATCCAGGCTTATGAAATAAAATTAGACAGAGAAGCAGGTTGCGAAGAAGCTGTTTGGTGTAACATAGTTACAGGAAACTCAACGTTAACGGTTGGATTAGTTTATCGAAGTCCAAACATAAGCATAGAAGAGAATGAAAAAATACAAATTGCTATAAGGGAAGTGAGCAAACGGGACTGTGTTATTATGGGGGATTTCAACCATGGGCATATAAAATGGAAATCTCTACAGAGTATGGGGAGTGAGGACCACAAGTTTTTAGTTTTAGTACAAGATAGTTTCCTTTCTCAACATGTGCTAGAACCAACCAGGGGAGAGAATGTGTTAGACATAGTTTTGTCCTCACAGAATGAATTAGTTGACAATGTCAGGATATGTGAGCCACTGGGGAATACTGATCACAACCAGATACATTTACCATCAAAGTAAAATCAGAAAGGAATAGTAAAAAGCAGTACAGGAGAAATTTCCACAAAACAGCTGAAATTAGAAATTCAAAGAGAAGCTATGAACATAAATTAGCTTGTAATATAAAACATGACAGCAAGAGTTTTTATGCGTATGTTCGAAGCAAACAGAAAGTTCAGGATAAGGTCGGTTCTCAAGAAGATAGTGCTGGAAATATAATATCAGAAGGATTCTTAATGGCAGAAGACCTGAATGAGTATTTTAGTTCAGTGTTTACCAGAGAAGACACTACCGGGTAGTTCACTGCCAGTACCAGAGGCTAAGTTCAAGGGGGCAGAATCAGACTATTTAAGACAGTTAATTGTAACCCCAGAAATGGTAGCTAAGAAAATTAGGGCTATGGAGGATAATAAATCACCTGGAGTGGATGGTATTCCACCCAAACCACTATTGGAAATTGTAGAATAAATTAGCATACCGCTTGCAACAGTTTTCAACTTGTCATTAGAAGAGGGAGTGGTTCCTTTAGAATGGAAAGAAGCAAACATTATACCGTTATTCAAAAAAGGTTCGAGAAACAAGTCAAATAATTATAGACCAGTTTAACATCGTTGATTTGTAAATTATTAGAAAGACTAATTAAAGATCACATGGTGGATTTTCTTGTTAAACATAACTTGATAAACCCATCTCAACATGGGTTTCTAAAAGTGAGGTCATGCTTAACAAATATGTTATGTGTTTTGGAAGATATCACTAAGTGGGTAGATGATGGATCACCAGTAGATATCATCTACTTAGATTTTCAAAAAGCCTTCGACAAAGTGCCACATCAGAGATTACTGCTTAAACTAAAGACCCATGGCATAGGAAATGGTATAATTAACTGGATAGAAAAATGGCTGATTGACAGAAGACAACGGGTAGTTGTTGATGGGGAGGCTTCAAACTGGAAATCAGTTTTGAGTGGGGTTCTACAGGGATCAGTATTGGGACCTATATTATTCTTAATATATATAAACGATTTGGACGATGATATAGCTAGCAAGGTGTTGAAATTTGCAGATGATACAAAAGTGTTTAGAAGGATTAAAAGTGATGGAGATAGACAGCATTTACAAGATGATCTTGACAGGTTGATCAAATGGTCTGAAAAGTGGCAAATGTTGTTCAATTTTGGGAAATGTAAATGCCTTCACACAGGACATGGGAACGAATATGTAGAATATACAATGAGGGAAACTGCACTATATACTACTGTAAAAGAAAAAGACTTAGGGCTGACAATTAGTGCTGACATGAAGGTTTCAGAGCAGTGTGGAATTGCAGCTTCAAAAGGAAATCAAATCCTTGGATTGATTAGGCGAAATATAGCATATAAAGAAAAAGAACTAATAATACCGCTGTACAAAACAATAGTTAGGCCTCATTTAGAATATTGTATACAAGCGTGGAGGCCATACCGCAAGGAGGACATGGATATGCTAGAAAGAGTACAGAGGAGAGCAGCTAAAATGATACCAAAACTGAGGGATCTTAGTTATGAAAAACACCTAAAAGAATGTGGTTTAACAACACTAGAGACCAGGAGATTGAGAGGAGATCAGATAGAAGTGTTTAAAATATTGAATGGTTATGAAAATATTAATAGAAATATGTTTTTTTCAGTTAAGAAAGATAGAAAGACTAGAGGACATGAAGTTACATTAGTAAAGGAGCAGTGTAGATTAGACGTAAGAAAGTTCTCATTTTCACAAAGGACTGTGAATGAATGGAACAGATTATCTGATGATTGTGTGGGTGCTAGTAGTGTGAATATGTTTAAAAATAAAATCGACACACCTCAGAAGGGCTGGATATATGTAGATAAAAGGGTTGGACTGTCGATAAGCCAAAGGGCTTCCTTGTCCACCTGCCATCTAGAGTTAATTCTCTGGATGGCAATCTTGTTAAATCTCTTGTTAAATCTATAAGAACTGTCTTCAGTATACCCCTTTTTCTGACATAATACGTATTTATATATATTTATATATATTATCGTTATGTTGGAAAATAAAATGTCTTATTATTATTATTATAATGTATATCCTGTCACCCGTGCAAGAAGTAGGTTAGTCCTGAGACTAAGTCTAAGGGGGTCTAAGAATCCTGGCTATAAGTATAATGCGTCTATTTCGACACGTGTCAGTCACTGACTAAATGCATCCATTGTTACTTACGTGGTTTGTGCTAACAATACGCTAAAGTCTACTATTTTGTACATATAACCAGAATAGAGTATTAGGAACAACTTAATTGGCGGACCATGACACCATCTAAACTCAAGACCAAATGTCCAAAGAAAAAATGTGATTTCTTTGGAACCTAAAAACATGTAATTATTTTGCGCCAGATAAAAATAATTACTTGTTTGTCATCAGTACTTTGTCAAAAAGTAAATAAGGGGTCCTAAAAATTAATTATATAAATTACATTTTACAGCATCAGCCAAAGTCAACCATTGGGCCCACGATGCCTGAAAAACACATTCGATTGCTACGGAAGCCCCGGGCCCCCCGTCCACTGGACCCCCTACCCCAGTCTCCTGCCCCCCTCTCCTACACCAGTGAGATTTACCAGGAGCACAGCTTCAATGACTTCGCCAGCACAGCTCCCTACTATAAGACATCAACTTCACTGACTCATCCAAAGTCAGGTAAGTCAAGTCTGCTGTTATTTCCATCAACGAGACATGGTCTGAAAATGCTTATGTATCATTTGGGTTAAAATATGCTGTTTCATTGAACATGGTTCACAAGAGTATCATCTGTATTTGTTTCCTCATAATGTGCTGGTCTTATCAATTATAATACACAGTAATACTAAGAAGATAACTTCTTCTGTGTCTTTAAATACCATTTTAAGTGTAGTGCAGTGGCTAGAGCTTCGAACTCTCAATTGGGAGAACCAGGGTTCGAATCCTGTGCTGCAGTGTCGAACCTTGGGCAAGTTAATTCACTCTATGTTGCTACAGTTCACTCAACTGTATGAACGAATACCTGGCTATAGACAGTGGTGGATATTTGTGTACAACTAGTCTTTGTGGATTAATGGCAGCATGGCTGAATGCTTCACAGAGAAGTCAAGATGTTGTTTGATTGAACAGGTCTGCCAGGGAATAAAGTGTAAAAAGACTGGATACTGCATTTAATTATAACTTACTTTTACTTTTATAAATCCTTGCAAAGTATACTATGGGCAGTTTTGCATTACAGTGGATGAAAGGCAACTACAAGGTGATTCAACATTTTTTGCCTGGTTAAATGACACAAATTTTGTGTAGCGCCATATATAATTTGATGATTGTACGCAAATTTGTAACTCGCAGTAAGTCCACACAAAAGTCTATATTTCTACAGTCATTGAAAAATACACATTAGTGTTTTGAAATCCAGACCTCTCTAATAAGATCAAATTTGATCGAATGAGCACCTACAATTTCTACATTCATAATGGTTAATAAAGTATTAATAAATGAACTAGATCGATATATGAGTTAGTGTATGCATCTAATATCATTTATGGTGTGCTGCATTTGGTGAATTAGTTGTTAATATTGATAACTGTCACCATGTCACGGCCTGTCCTGTAAAAACTTTGCTTCCATAACTTTTATATGCTCCTTGTTTGTAAGCACATTATCTAAAGTGTGTGGAACTCCGAAAGGGTGTACTGTCTAAAAATGATTTGCACTTGACTCGTCTACCAAGAAATAAAATAATGATCTGTCCTCTATTGATACACTGCAAATTTGCCTCCTTGACAGATGCTTCATATTGTTCCAGGTGACACACACTATACCAATGGAGGGAGGGACTCCATATCGACTCGGTCCCGTGTCTACCACACCTACATAAATCCAGGAGAACTCAAGTACATCCTGGATCCCTTTTACCGGAACAAGACAAGTCTTGGCACGTATGTGGAGGGCCAGCCCCTCCTGAAGCCCTACAAGCCCCGTGGCCCTGATGCCCTCCCACTGCGAGCCCCTCGCACCCACCCGCCCATCCTCAGTGGCATATTTGAGGAAAACATGGAAAGGTGAGACAGAGTCAAGAAATGTGGCAGAAATATCTCATTATGATGTCCAGTTGTGTTATTGTATGTTATTATTATTCCAACCAAGCACAGTAAAATAAAATAACCAAAAAACATGTGTATATATGTAATTTGTTTTGTTATGATGTAATGATAATCTGGTTAGAAATCATACATTTGACATTACTACATAGTTATAATAATATGTTGTACAGTGCCAGTGTCTTATGAAATATTGATCTAGTAATATTTAGAACCACCCCATGTTAAAAGTATATGCCCTCTAAAATAAAGCACTCGGGAACATTGAACATGATTATAAAATAATCAAATTAACTACATTATTGTAAAAGCATGATTATAATCATTCTGATAAATATCGTAAGATAAAAGTCACCAAGATTATAAAATTAGCAAATATTATAGAATCGTTATGTCAAATTACTTTGATATGTAATGCTATAGATACCCAAGGTATGACATTGATCAAGATAATTTGTTTTTTATTTTAGAATGAATGCTCCATTTTTTAGAATCAACCATCTATAATTTAATAAGTGGAGTTTATGAAAATCAGCACATGAAATATACACAAAAAGACGTATTTTTCAAGTTTTACATTTACCCAGTGCTGCCACCTTGTGTGCAGGTACTGTGAGCATCCCAAGTTCACCCTGCAAGACTTCCTGTTGCGAGTGTCAGAATCAGGGAAGGTTCCACTCCACAGAGTCCACCAGGTGGCATTCTCGCGGCACACCTACAAGGAGATCCAACGACTGTTGTCAGAGCTGTGTCTGACCCCACAAAAGGAGGTTCACCAGATACTGCTCAAGATGGACAGTCAGTAGAATTTTGTATACCCAAAGCAAAAAATCTATATAGAATACATTATATAGGATACTTGCGGATTATTTTCTATTTAATATTTTTATTATAGAATTCTTTATAATTTCTGTAGAATTCTTTTATGTAATTATATGGCCATGAATAGTTTATAGAATTCTATTGCAATTACAGTTCTACAGCAATTGAAGTGACTATAAAAATTTGATAAAATATTTTATAAAATTCTATAGAATGTTTAATGCGACATCTTTTTGTGTTCTACAGACATGAATTATATAATTTTTTTTGTAGAATTCTACAGCATTTTTGCTAAGGTTTGTTCTGCGGATTGAATCTCACTCACTCATGTTAGCCACTGTGGTCGAACATTAGTGGCTTCAATCATCATGTCCAGATTGGATGACATACCTTATGAGAGAATCTGTTACTTTTAGTGTCAGGGGGGAAGTCATCGCTGGATCCACAAATCGAGTCTAGGGGGCTCAAAAACATTCACCGGCGGCCGAACCAAATGGTGTAGTATAAATTTTGTTGCTACCACCTTGCCTTAATTTGAGCCAGGACTGGTGATTGGAAGATGGGAAGGTGCTGTTGAAAATTGTCGTTGCTGTGCAGCCATCCTTCAGCTATTTTTTAGCGCCTCTCCCACCTAGCTCGACTGTGACAATGGAAAGGTTGGGAGGTGCTGCTGAAAATTGTTCACTGCCGCATTGCTGTAACTTCAGCTTGATAGGGGGGCAGTCGCGTGGGTCCATTATAAAAGGTCTGCAGGCATGTGCCCCCCAGTCCCTCCGGATTCACCTATGAGAGTGTGGGATAGGGAGGTGTAGAGAATATTTTAGAAAAGTAAAGGTCTCGAATATCCCATTTTGTAGCCTTGTTAACCTGGATATGTTTGGGCTGCAGTGTGCAGACTATAAACTGCATTATGTATGCAAGTATTATAGTGGAGCTGTTCTGGGTTGTATTTGTTTTATTTAGTCATTCCATATATTTTCTACTAATGTTTTCCTGCACGTGTAAAGAATGACGTCTCTATTAGTTACGTATATTTCATCATGTCAAAGAATTGACAATGATAACTATGTACAAGCAGCTGTTATTGGATGACATACAGCTTACTTACTACGCGTTACACCCTCTGGTGTTTAGGGCAAGGATGAAGTTCCTCCACCTCTGTCTGTCTCCAGCCATTCGCTGTATGGTGCCCCAGCTGTGGTTCATTTCCCTCAGCTCCGCCTCCGCTCTTCTCCTCCACGTTGTCTTTGGGCACCCACGTTTCCACATCCCTTCTGGTGTCCACCAGACACCTGTTTTTGTGATGGCATCTGCATCTATGCGAAGGACATGTCCAATCCACTTCCAGCGTCTTCTTTGAATGATGGCGGGTATGTCCTCCTGCTGCCATTGGGCAAGCAACTCCTGGTTGGATATGGGTCTTGGCCAGAGGATCCTGAATATTTTTCTGAGGCAGGTCTTGTGGAAGGTGGACTGTCTGGATAGGTCCTGCTCCGTCATTCTCCAGCATTCTGCTCCTTACAGCAATGTTGACAGCACGCAACTCTGGACAATTCTGAGTTTTGTCCTTGTGCTGTACTGTGCTGATTGCCAAACAGCAAGTAGGCTCATGAAGGCATTCCGTGCCTTGTTAAGTCTGTTGCGGATGTCTGTGCCAGTTCCTCCATCTTGGCTAATGACACTTCCAAGGTAAATTAATGTTTCAGTGCTGGAAAGATCCGTGTTGTCCGTCTTCACTGAGGCTGGCATGTTAATATTCAGGGTCATGACATTCGTCTTCTTCTGGCTGATTTCAAACCAACCTGACTGCCAAATCTGCTACGGCAGGGTTGTCTTCTCCTGGATGTGTTTGTGAGTGTAGGACAGAAGAGCAAGGTCATTGGCAAAGTTCAGATCCTCTAGTACAGAAAAGGGAGTCCAGCAAAGCCCTCTTGGTACATCTTCTGTTGCTTGTCGCATGCCTGATGACCCAGTTGATGACAACATTAAAAAGGACAGCTAACATAACACAGCCTTGTCTCACACCTGTCTTATCCTCAAAGTGAAGATCGCTGGTTCCAACATTGCAGGTGAAGTTTGTGTAGAAAGATTTGATGATGTTGAAGATGCGTTGTGGTACACTGTATGCTCTGAGAAAGCACCAGGGGCAGTCTTTGCAGGTGCTATCAAAGGCCTTCTCAACATCTATAAGGTTTATGTACAGCTGTCTTTACCACCCTGAGCACTGCTCAGCGATGTTTCTCAGTGAACAAAACTGGTCAGTGCATCCCCTTCCTCTGGGAAGCCCAGCCTGTTCCTTCCATAGTGTTGCATCTACAGTTTGACATGACATATAACATGTGGTTACAACTGATGTATTTATACGATGCGGTTTCCCAATGTCACAATAAAAATTACGTGCATGACCTCCGCCAAGCTTTGCCTTTGCCACCAGTGTTGATAACGGTTATATACGTGAACTACATTACTACTCCTGCATGACATCTTATAAATCAAACACTAGTGCATGCAGTTGTCACTATATAAAGTTTGCCTTATATTTTTGTTATATAGGACCACTTTTGTGGCCAGAATTTCAACAAAATATATAAAGGAATGCGTGAACACCACGTGTTCGACATCCACTTTTTGATCCCATGACAGAGTTTTTGCTAGACAACAGGTCACGTGATGGATAGGTCAGTTGACTACTTAAAATACTGACCTTTGACCCCCAGATGATGTGCCTGATGTGACTCCCAGAATTCCACAGAAACAACTGCTCATAGAAATGGCTGCCCTAGTCAAGGAGCAGGTATGGTTCAACTGTTCTTATTGGCTGATTATCATGTACTATAGCCTTTCTCATTGGCTGGATCAAAATCTACAGATCATGTCCAACTTTGACTTAGTAACCAAAAGGACTAATGGTCACAATATTTGTGACTAGCATCAGTAAAATGCACTGGTTTGGTCAGAATTGTGTAGCACTGACCCACGCACATTGCCACCGACTGCAGATGGTGGAAGCTCTGTTCGACCTGGTTACCAAATATCATAGGAAACAAGTATTGACAATACTGAAAGCATTTACTTGGATCATAACCATCTTATTTGTATTGTGCAATGTTTACCTTCAACAAAAGTAATGTGTAGTTCTATCGCTTGTCACCAGATGTCGCAGCTGATGCACACACAGATGAAAACTTTGATTCGACCCTTGCCCAAATACAGCCCGAGTCTAATCCCTGGGCAGCCCGCACCCCATACTGAGATAGTGCTGTACGAAGATATAGAGGCAGAAAAGTCAATGGAACATATGATGTTTTCACAGTGAGTACGTTAGATATATTAAAGGTGACATGAACATAAATTTTCTATTTTAACCACGTAAATTACATACTAACATGATGCTATTTAGACAGTTGCAATACCTGACAGGTTTCTTAGTTAGTATATACACGCAGTTTAATGTGTAAAAATCAGCCTATCTGACCAATTTCCGAATGAAATGGTGTGCCTGATTGCCGCTTGGTAAAGTACTGTGTCGTAATATGTGTCATAGCCGAAATCTGTCTCACCACTGGAAACATGGAAGTAAGATTCTTGTGATTCAGATTTGGAGAGTTGTGTCGCAAATGTGAGGACTTGTAGGATTGTTGCCACATACAGCGATGAACCATTGGCAATAGACGTCACTTAGAAAAGTTTATGACATGTACGATGATGACGACGATGTAAAAAGGAACATTTTGACTGACGTTGTCGCCGGTGACAAACGGCACTTTTAGATTCACGGGCCGAATATCGAGTTTTATTGGAAACGGACAAAACATTCATGACATTATACAGAATCACACAGATTATTTTCAACGTCAACTACAATGTCTGTATGTATAACTGTATCATAGTGTAACAGTATTAATACGATGCGCGCAACTGACAGAATTGTGCAAACCAGCCATTCACTGATTCAGTGATTTCACCGACACTGTCAATGTCATTGAGTGATTCAGAGATTTCAGTTACTTCCGACGACAAGGCAGCTCAATTTTTGAAAACACTAAATAATTTGGTTGGGCTGCTGCGATGAAGTCATCCAGAGATGATAAAGCGACCCCATGTTTGGTAACAGGAACCTATATTCATAACAATAGCCGCAAGGCAACGTGTATTGACAAGCGGGACCGACACGCTTGAGTCGACATTTCTCTGCTGACAGGTTCGGGAGCAGGCATTGCTTTTGTCCGACTGTTATTTGAGTATGTTCATAATCCGTATTACACTTGTGAAATATCCAATCTCTGTGTAATTAGTCACACCAGTTTGCTCATCAATGGCTATATCTATCAAAATTGGTTCGTAAATGTGCTAGGTTGTTTACATGTCACATTTTAATGTGATGATTTACGTAAAAAAATCAAAAATACACATGATATCAGTGTAGTTACAATTATTCAAGAACATTTCTCAAACGACCCACACCACGATTTTACATACCAGCTATACATCTTGAGAATGTGTGATGGAAGAGAATTATAGGTAGTTTCAAATGTTTGTTGACTTACTTGACTACAATATTATTCATAGAATTTTGTAAACACAACAGCATTTGTACTATACAATATATAGACATACAAGGTATTTTGCAGTATAGTAATTCTCCTAGTTAAACAAAACATTTTTTTTACAAAAAGCTGAACATCTTGTGTTAACAGAAAGCTAATTATAAAAATACTAACCTTATTTGTTACTTTTATTTGACAGTTGATTTTTATTGTAAATGCGTTTCTTTCAAAATTAGATGTAGGGTATATATAATCACAGGAGAATAGTCAGTATATATATTCATGATTGTCAGTAAGATTGTATAATGTTTAGTAAATGTGATATGTTTCTAACGAATGAGCTTAAGGCCAGACACGGCAGGTAGATAGGATTATTTTTTAATTTGTGCAAACAGTTCAATTTTTTCTGCCCAATGCATGAAATGGGTCCTACTGAGTAAAATATATATTGAACTTTTTTCAGCCAGACCCCCCCGTTTCCATGGTAACAAACAAAATGGCTGCCATTTTGAGCAAATATTGGCTAATTTGGAAAAGCTGCCACTTTTTATTGAATCCATATATAGGTATAATTCTTGCAAATCCATGTTCTCTATAGAGTCTATTGTGCAATGATCAGAGCATTTTTTGAAATGTGTTTTTATTTTTTAAATAATTTTTTGGTAAAATACGAAAAAAATTCTTGTTTTTTTGCAACAAATATGGCTATATCTTTCAAACTATTCATGATTTTAAAAAAGTGTCTGATCATTGCACACAGTAGAATATGCTGAATGCAACACTGAAGACTTTATTTACATAGCATAATTATTCCAAGAGATATCCCGTTTCCAAATGCAGAAATGTGAAGAAAATTTTTGTTGAGAAAATGGCTGTCAAAGATTGCATAATGGATTTCATTACATGATATCGACATGCTTGATCCATGACTAAAACTCACTTAGATGTATGTAATTGTCATAGAAGTTAACTTTATTGATAGTATGCATACAAAGGTATAATAATCTGGCAGAAAACCATTTTCAGTATTTTTTGTCAAAAAACACCATTTGTTATTATTGCAGTCCAACGAAGCATGCGATGTTATTAGACATGTTGTCATTTTCCATTTCATTTTCTTGTTGATACATAGTCATGTATGTTTGACTGCTCTCTCACAGCAAGTGTCTCCTAATTCCTATTCAGCACTATCTGATGCACAGTGTTCTATGCACAATGGAGAATGTGAAAGGGTTCACGTGTAAGAGTTCAAGACGATAGTGTTTCCTCATCCCTTGATTTTTCAGCAATAGCAATACTGAAATGCAAACCAACTATGCATCAGTATAACAAAAGCAGATAACCTTATCTATTTGTTGGTATTACTAAAATCTGAGCACACAGAGGTACACTATATAATAATTGTTGTAGGATTGAAATAAGTATCCCTTTACTGTACTATGTTGCAGTCAAGAAATACATAATTAAAATAAATATATCTTAATATTATTTGATAGTTTAATTGCAGCGCAGAAAGTAACTATTCAATATACAGTTCAGTTGCACCTTGTTATTTATGTAATTACGATGATGTAGTGAATATAGTCAAAACATATATGTCCATAATCATTTTACACTGAATGATGACGACATGCCAACCAGGTTTATTAAGAATGGTAGCTGCCAGTTCAACATAGACATTTACCGAAGCAGTCAGATGGAAAAAAACGACACAATACAAAGGTGTCATGGAATTAAGCTTGGCCATTGGACGCGATGTTATGACACGCAAAGTTCTACACATTTATAATATACCAACAGTCCAAATATCAAACAAAACAAGTAACAATCCAGGTTTTAGAAAATATAAATATCCAACAACATGGCCAAATGTTGTATTGTAGACACACTAGAAAGACACGTTCGCAAACTGCCAAGCCAGTAATTAACAACAGTCGAACCGAGGAGTTGAATGACATTCTTTGAAGCGAAGGCAAAGTGCTCAGCTTCAGTTAACGAACGATCCTTTTCCATTCGCAGATGAGTAATTTTGTGTACGATTAACAATGTATAACACATCTATGAAGTACAACTGATAAATACAAAAGAGGTGTTGCAAATAAATCGCAGCTACTCCTACGTTTTGTCACTCTATGGATTTGGCTTACCTCGACTCAAAATCAAGTTGCTTCGTCTTCGCAACTCGCTTCGTTGTTTTGGGGACGTCAAACTTTGTCTCTTTTTGGTGGTTCTCTTGACAATAGTCAGGATGATGGGTAATGTCACTGGTACTTGTATTATTCGAATTCACAAACTGCTGTATTCTTCACGAAACAACTACAGTCAACATGATCACACTGACAAAGGTGTAGCAGATGCGAGTCCAACTTCCAACTCCAATGATGAGATGGTCATCAAATTCAGTCGATTTATCAGTTTATAATCCACACATTTCTTGTCTTTTGCATTCGATCGAAAACAAACAACTCTTCGTCGAAGCATTTCCATAGCTATCGTCCAATATACAATGACTTACTTACTTAGACTTAGTTCCTCCTGTTCCTTTCTGGACATCGGGCGACGAGCTTTCTCCATCTACTACGGTCTTTCGCAATTTCTTTGGCCTCATTCCAGGTGATTTCCATCTCTGCCAGATCTTCTTTAAACGTCTTGCGCCAGGTCTTAGTCGGCCTTCCTCTCCTTCTATTTCCACCTTCAGGCACCCATTCCATTGCTACATGTGCTGTTCTCTCTCTTGGTAGGCGTAGGATATGTCCCGCTAGTCTTCGTCGTCGAGACTTAACTATGTGATGCAGGCTGTCCAGACCTGCCCTCCTCATCACTTCTTCATTTGTGGTGTGTTCTCTCCACGATATGCCCAGTATGAACCGGAGACATCGTCGATGAAATACGTCTAGTTTTTTTGATATCCTCGCCGTATTCTTCCACGTTTCACAGGCATATATCGCTGTTGGTATTACGATTGACATGTAAAGACGTAGTTTTATGTCCTTTCTGATGGTGTTACTGGACCATATTGGACGTAGTCTTTGGAACACTGCTGATGCCTTGCCTATCCTCGCTCGTACATCTACTTCTGCGTCGCCTTTCCTAGAGATGTAGCTTCCAAGGTAAGGGAAGTTCTCGACGCATTGCAACTCTTCCTGACCGATCACAATGTGGGGGTCAGATCCATCACCAGCTGACAATGTTTTTGTCTTCCCATAGCTGATTCGTAATCCGACCATCTCTCCATTTTTGTTTAAATTATTGGTCATCTCTTGTAGGATCTCCGGCGTGTGGCTGAGCAGTGCAATATCATCGGCAAAGTCAAGGTCTGTCAACCTATTATTTATCCATTTAACACCAAAGTTCGGATCTTTCATCGTTTTCCTCATGATGAAGTCGATAACAACAACAAAGAGGAAAGGGGACAGGATGCAACCTTGACGTACACCTGTCTCTATATCGAACATGTCTGTGTAGCCATCGTTGGTCTTGATGCAGCAGTTGGTGTTTCGGTATAGCGATTTGAAAATGTCTATATATTTGCTTGGTATGCCGTATAGCTTCAGGATTTGCCACAGCGAATTTCTGTGGACACTGTCGAAAGCCTTCTTAAAGTCAATGAAATTGACTAAAAGAGGTATCTGGAACTCTCTGCTTTGTTCGATGATGTTTTGCAATGTGAAGATCTGCTCACAGCATGACCTTCCTCTTCGAAAACCAGCTTGTTCCTCCCGGAGGTGTTGGTCAACTGCTGTCTTCAGCCGGTTTAGGATCACACTGCAGAACACTTTTCCAGGTACTGACATCAATGTTATTCCTCGCCAGTTATTGCAATCGCTCAGGCACCCCTTCTTTGGTAACGTCACGATCACTCCTCGTCTCCAATCATCAGGAACTTTCTCCTCAGACCAGATCAGATTGAACAAGTAGGTTAACTCGTCTACAACCCCGTCCTTGCCATGTTTCAATAGTTAAGCCGATACTTCATACAATGACTGGTTGTCATTAATCGAAGGCAACAGTGTGACAACCGCTGAATAACATGGCCAACTTCGATCAGCCGCCAGTTTCTATGACACATATGACGTCACACTCACGGAAACTCCCGAAGGCAAAATTTCAGGGACGATGTGTAAGGAAGCATTCATATTTGCGTGATTTTATGAAAACAAATTTTTTTTTGACAACATGATTATCTAATTTTATATGTATTCTATTTACTACAGCATTTATTTCAACCTGTCATGTCACCTTTAAAAACACTCATACATGTCCACTTATGTTGTGAGCAAAACACGCACGAACATAATGTAAGCATATGTCCCTAGCCAAGCCTTAGTTGTCCCATATTGCATCATAAATCAAAGTTATGTGTTGGAATATGTCCCCGTGTGTATGGGGGGTGGGGTGTTGAGCGTGTGTGTCTGTCTGCGTGCGTGTGTTGTGTGTGCGTTCATGAGAGTGAGTGTGCGCCTGTGTGTGCATTTATGCATGCGTGAGTATGTGTGTATTTTTACATGGGTGCAGTTCACTCGGCTGTATAAATGAACACCTGCCCATACGCAGTTGTGAATATATAAGAACAAATAATTTTATTGCAGTAATTGCAACATGGCTGAAAGCTTCCCAGAGAAGTGAAGTTGGTGTTGGAATAGAGTTTTTCGAAGGGATGAAGGATTAAGTGTAAAGTGCTTTGAATGATGTTAAGCACTGTATATCACATTACACTCCCTGTACAAGAACTTTTGAATTAACCCAATATTTTGTTCTGGTCTGGTTACGTGTGTGTACATTAATGGATATTGACTTAGTAGTGATTGAGACGCCATGACTCGCTGTTTCAGGGATCAGAGCTATCCCAGTAGAGACAGTATTGTCCACTCTTCCACTGGGAAGATCTTCCAGGGAGCTCGCAGGAGTAATGAACCCTTTGGTAAGGACAAATAGAACATACCATCTCCATCCATACCATCTTGCATATATTTATTAATTCATTTATGATAGCAAACATCATTTGTAGGCAGTCCAAGAAAATTTATATTTTCATAGGTGCTATAAATACATTTGACCCTGCTCTGTATTACAAGTGAGTCATAGAACTGTTTGAATCAATGATTCAAGTCATTAAAACAGTATGAGAACAACCACAATGATAAATGATAGTCTTGATATACATTTTATTTTATTAAGACAACAATTAAATTAAAACAAACACAGACTCCATATTTGTGAAATAGCCTCTTCGCCACCACACCATCTTGCGAGCAGAGGAGGAACAAATCAGCAGTCGATTGAAACATTGAAGTGAGTTTAAGTTTCACGGTTATGCCATTGTTCATCATGTTTCAATTCTGCTCATTTATGTTAAGTGCTCAGACAACGATGAAAAAAACGTACGTAATTACATTATATTGGTGACACAGACTTCTGTTGCAGTTCTTGCAGAAGACGTATGTAATTACATTATATTGGTGACACAGACTTCTGTTCCAGTTCTTGCAGAAGACGTATGTAATTACATTATATTGGTGACACAGACTTCTGTTGCAGTTCTTGCAGAAGACGTATGTAATTACATTATATTGGTGACACAGACTTCTGTTGCAGTTCTTGCAGAAGACGTATGTAATTACATTATATTGGTGACACAGACTTCTGTTGCAGTTCTTGCAGAAGACGTATGTAATTACATTATATTGGTGACACAGACTTCTGTTGCAGTTCTTGCAGAAGACGGTGTCATCACGCCTTCGGAGTTGGCCATCCTCGACTCCATGATGAATGGAGGGGTCGCTCTCAGTCTCAAGGTTAGTCATAGGTCAAGGTCACTGGATGGTTAAGTCAGACTAGGTTAACCAGCTGTGACTCATTAATTCATTCAAACACCAATTTGAAGGAGATTTGAACCGGAAAAGTTGCACCTTAATTATTTCTCAAACAGCAAAGATTTGGAAATTAGTACCACTAATACATTCTCCTTGTTAGTCGGGTCATTTTGGCCCAGATATGTTGTTGCTCTTAGTAGCGATATTCCACTGTATCAACCAAGGTGTTTGTGTCAGGCCCACTTCATCTGTGAGCTGTGTCATTGTGTCACCATGTCGCTGTGTCATGTTGTCAAGCACACTTCATCTGTGAGCTGTGTCATTGCATCACTGTGTCATTGTGTCACTGTGTCGTGTTGTCAGGCACACTTCATCTGTGAGCTGTAATATTGTGTCACTATGCACTATGTCATTGTGTCACTATGTCATGTTGTCAGGCACACTTCATCTGTGAGCTGTGTCATTGTGTCACTATGTCACTGTGTCATGTTGTCAGGCTCACTTCATATGTGAGCTGTGTCATTGTGTCACTGTGCCATGTTGTCAGGCACACTTCATATGTGATCTGTATTATTGTGTCACTATGTCACTGTGTCATGTTGTCAGGCTCACTTCATCTGTGAGCTGTGTCATTGTGTCACTGTGTCATGTTGTCAGGGACACTTCATCTGTGAGCTGTGTCACTATGTCACTGTGTCATGTTGTCAGGCACACTTCATCTGTGAGCTGTGTCATTGTGTCACTGTGTCATGTTGTCAGGCACACTTCATATGTGATCTGTATTATTGTGTCACTATGTCACTGTGTCATGTTGTCAGGCTCACTTCATCTGTGAGCTGTGTCATTGTGTCACTGTGTCATGTTGTCAGGGACACTTCATCTGTGAGCTGTGTCACTATGTCACTGTGTCATGTTGTCAGGCACACTTCATCTGTGAGCTGTGTCATTGTGTCACTGTGTCATGTTGTCAGGCACACTTCATATGTGATCTGTATTATTGTGTCACTATGCACTGTGTCGTTGTGTTATTGTGTCGTGTTGTCAGGCACACTTCATCTGTGAGCTGTGTCATTGCGTCACTGTGTCATTGTGTCACTGTGTCATGTTGTCAGGCACACTTCATCTGTGAGCTGTGTCATTGTGTCACTGTGTCATGTTGTCAGGCATACTTCATATGTGATCTGTATTATTGTGTCACTATGTCACTGTGTCATGTTGTCAGGCTCACTTCATCTGTGAGCTGTGTCATTGTGTCACTGTGTCATGTTGTCAGGGACACTTCATCTGTGAGCTGTGTCACTATGTCACTGTGTCATGTTGTCAGGCACACTTCATCTGTGAGCTGTGTCATTGTGTCACTGTGTCATGTTGTCAGGCACACTTCATATGTGATCTGTATTATTGTGTCACTATGCACTGTGTCGTTGTGTTATTGTGTCGTGTTGTCAGGCACACTTCATCTGTGAGCTGTGTCATTGCGTCACTGTGTCATTGTGTCACTGTGTCATGTTGTCAGGCACACTTCATCTGTGAGCTGTGTCATTGTGTCATTGTGTCACTGTGTCGTGTTGTCAGGCACACTTCATCTGTGAGCTGTGTCATTGCATCACTGTGTCACTGTGTCATGTTGTCAGGCACACTTCATCTGTGAGCTGTGACATTGCATCACTGTGTCATTGTGTCACTGTGTCGTGTTGTCAGGCACACTTCATCTGTGAGCTGTGTCATTGTGTCATTGTGTCACTGTGTCATGTTGTCAGGCACACTTCATCTGTGAGCTGCCTGACATAGAGCTGTTGAGGAACACAGTTCTCTACCTCAACCTTTCCTTCAATGACTTCAGGGTGAGTGTCGTTTATGTAGGCCCAATTCTCTGCCTCAACCTTTCCTTCAATGACTTCAGTGTGAGTGTCGTGTTATGTAGGCCCAATTCTCTACCTCAACCTTTCCTTCAATGTCTTCAGGGTGAGTGTCGTGTTATGTAGGCCCAATTCTCTACCTCAACCTTTCCTTCAATGACTTCAGTGTGAGTATCGTGTTATGTAGGCCCAATTCTCTACCTCAACCTTTCCTTCAATGACTTCAGGGTGAGTGTCGTGTTATGTAGGCCCAATTCTCTACCTCAACCTTTCCTTCAATGACTTCATGGTGAGTGTCGTGTTATGTAGGGCCAATTCTCTACCTCAACCTTTCCTTCAATGACTTCAGGGTGAGTGTCGTTTATGTAGGCCCAATTCTCTGCCTCAACCTTTCCTTCAATGACTTCAGTGTGAGTGTCGTGTTATGTAGGCCCAATTCTCTACCTCAACCTTTCCTTCAATGTCTTCAGGGTGAGTGTTGTGTTATGTAGGCCCAATTCTCTACCTCAACCTTTCCTTCAATGACTTCAGTGTGAGTGTCGTGTTATGTAGGCCCAATTCTCTACCTCAACCTTTCCTTCAATGACTTCAGGGTGAGTGTCGTGTTATGTAGGCCCAATTCTCTACCTCAACCTTTCCTTCAATGACTTCAGTGTGAGTGTCGTGTTATGTAGGCCCAATTCTCTACCTCAACCTTTCCTTCAATGACTTCAGGGTGAGTGTCGTGTTATGTAGGCCCAATTCTCTACCTCAACCTTTCCTTCAATGACTTCAGGGTGAGTGTCGTGTTATGTAGGCCCAATTCTCTACCTCAACCTTTCCTTCAATGACTTCAGGGTGAGTGTCGTGTTATGTAGGCCCAATTCTCTACCTCAACCTTTCCTTCAATGACTTCAGGGTGAGTGTCGTGTTATGTAGGCCCAGTTCTCTACCTCAACCTTTCCTTCAATGACTTCAGGGTGAGTGTCGTGTTATGTAGGCCCAATTCTCTACCTCAACCTTTCCTTCAATGACTTCAGGGTGAGTGTCGTGTTATGTAGGGCCAATTCTCTACCTCAACCTTTCCTTCAATGACTTCAGGGTGAGTGTCCTATTATGTAGGGCCAATTCTCTACCTCAACCTTTCCTTCAATGACTTCAGGGTGAGTGTCGTGTTATGTAGGCCCAATTCTCTACCTCAACCTTTCCTTCAATGACTTCAGTGTGAGTGTCATGTTATGTAGGCCCAATTCTCTACCTCAACCTTTCCTTCAATGACTTCAGGGTGAGTGTCGTGTTATGTAGGCCCAATTCTCTACCTCAACCTTTCCTTCAATGACTTCAGTGTGAGTGTCGTGTTATGTAGGCCCAATTCTCTACCTCAACCTTTCCTTCAATGACTTCAGGGTGAGTGTCATGTTATGTACGCCCAATTTATCTTTATTTATTTATCAATTAATCATTGGCCATTTGATTCCATCTGGAGAAACCCGGACGTTCTCTATTTTAGGCACTAACATTGGTGTTATACTGTATCAGTTGTGCAAACTCATGTTTTGACAAGACCATATTTACGTCAGACCTCACATGGTTATTGGCTGATGAAATAACACATTTTCTTATTTACTGTTTAATAAATTCTATCATTTAACTGATTACAACAGAAAACATTATCTATCTCGAAACATACAACATTGTTGTATGCTGTTTGTTGATAAACATGACATACCCTGGTGTACAGATGAAGGCACCAAGCCAGGAGCAGCTTAAGCTGATGTACACTCACTGATATCAACTTATAATAATACTACATTTTTATTAAGCACAATGTCCATTAACATGCTTAAAATGCTGTACAAAATAAAAAAAATTGTAAAACCTTTCATACAGTATATGATAAATAGTTGTAAAACAACAAGTTGAATATACATCAAAAACAATTATGAATGTTTTAGATAATTCCATTTGAGGTGTTTGAGCTGCAACAGCTGACAGTTCTGAAGCTACGTAATAACCCAATCCGTGAGATAACGTCCGACATCACAACTCTCAAGAACCTCAAAACTCTCGTCATCTCCTTCTGTCTCATTGCCACCCTACCACTGGGGTAAGTTATTGCCACCCTACCACTGGGGTAAGTTATTGCCACCCTGCCATTGGGGTAAGTTATTGCCACCCTGCCACTGGGTTAAGTTATTGCCACCCTGCCACTGGGGTAAGTTATTGAAACTCTGCCATTGGGGTAAATTATTGAAACTCTGCCACTGGGGTAAGTTATTGCCACCCTGCCAGTGGGGTAAGAGTTATTGTCACCCTGCCACTGGGTTAAGTTATTGCCACCCTACCAGTGGGGTAAGTTATTGCCTCCCTAACACTGGGGTTAGTCATTGCCACCCTGCCATTGGGGTAAGTTATTGAAACTCTGCCATTGGGGTAAGTTATTGCCACCCTGCCACTGGGGTAAGTTATTATAACTCCGCCTCTATCAATATTTTATATTGTGACTGAGCCATGGGGAATATGTCAGGTGACTTTGCCACTGGGGTAAGTTATTGTGACCCTACCACTGGGGTAAGTTATTGTGACTCTGCCCTGGAGGTAAGTTATTGTGACTCCGCCTCTGTCAATATTTTATATTGTGACTGAGCCATGGGGAATATGTCATGGTGACTGTGCCACTGGGGTAAGTTATTGTGACCCTACCACTGGGGTAAGTTATTGTGACACTGTCCTGGAGGTAAGTTATTGTGACTCCGCCTCTGTCGATACTTTATATTGTGACTGAGCCATGGGGAATATGTCATGGTGACTTTGCCACTGGGGTAAGTTATTGTGACCCTACCACTGGGGTAAGTTATTGTGACACTGTCCTGGAGGTAAGTTATTGTGACTCCGCCTCTGTCGATATTTTATATTGTGACTGTGCCATGGGGGATATGTCATGGTGACTTTGCCACTGGGGTAAGTTATTGTGACCCTACCACTGGGGAATTCATAAGTCAGTGGACATCACAGAATAACTATAATAGATGTGTCAACATGGTTTGGAAGGAGCACAACAGAACTGCTACGATCTACAACCAACTGAGTGGTTTGGAGGGCCATGATCACCAATGCCTGCATCAGACACGATACGTAGAAGATGTCAGTTGAGTTCTACCAAATTATTATTTTTATCGGGCAGTTCTGTAGAGCTATACACGCATTTGGGGTGAGTCTAACGCATTTAGTATCTATCTCATATTTGCATGCATAAACCTGTAAATCTCACACATATTTGCCATTTCAAAAAATATTAATACAGACAGGCTTAGTTTCATGTTGATATCGGTACAGTGCATAAGGTCTACTGTGATTACAGTAGTAATGCTGTTGTTTTATATATCTAACAATGCTGCTAATGTTGTATATGCCGATATGTGGGCTCTGTCATCCAGAGGAACAGGAGACTAGTATGGGCTCAGTCACAGGCCTGGCCTTGGGATGTAGAGCCCACAAATTCATTCATTTGGCCTTTTTTCATCACTATTCATGACTTGTGTTGGTGCTTGCATAAAGGCTTACTTTCATGTTGATATATTTATCCACGTGTACGGGTGGATATTGCAGAGCATCGATAGAATCTGCGACATTATTCTTACCATCATCAGAGACGTGTATAAAACGGATTTTGTTTATAACTAGTAGTGCTGCCACCTAGTGTCTTGTTGAGAAACATCAGTGCCATCACCTGGTGTCCTTTTGTAAAACTGAACCTCTCGCATATTTCTCAACTTGGCAGCTCTGCCCTGTGTTGTGAAATCATGATGATATCACTGTATATTGGCTTGGATTATAACGCAGTCAAAGTGAGGTAAAGATGTCGCTGTTGTTTGGCTACAGACTGTTCAACTTGAAGAAGCTCGAGCAGCTGGACATTGCGTACAACCGGATCTCCTTTATCCCAAATGAGATCAAGAAGCTGAGGTAAATAACCTTGTGTAGTAATATGACTGTGTGTATTAAAACATGTAAAAGATTGAAATTTTCAGCTGTGCAAATTTTCAGCTGTGCAAAACCATATCTAACATCATCAGTGAGAAGTGACACTTTATAAAAGATCAATAATAAATTATGTCAGATTACATGCGAACAAACACAAATTATTTTTAAAGAGGTGTCCAAAACAAGATACGCAAACAATTATTTAGTTCGTATTTAGGGTCACTGAAAACACAGTGTCCTTATACAGTCAGTATGGTGTACAAGTATGTGTACATATGTATACAGCATCCGTATATAGTCAGTATGGTGTACAAGTATGTGTACATATGTATACTGTGTCCTTATACAGTCAGTATGGTGTACAAGTATGTGTACATATTTATACAGTGTCCTTATACAGTCAGTATGGTGTACAAGTATGTGTACATATGTATACTGTGTCCTTATACAGTCAGTATGGTGTACAAGTATGTGTACATATGTATACTGTGTCCTTATACAGTCAGTATGGTGTACAAGTATGTGTACATATGTATGCAGTGTCCGTATACAGTCAGTATGGTGTACAAGTATGTGTACATATTTATACAGTGTCCTTATACATTCAGTATGGTGTACAAGTATGTGTACATATGTATACTGTGTCTTTATATAGACAGTATGGTGTACAAGTATGTGTACATATGTATACAGTGACCTTATACAGTCAGTATGGTGTACAAGTATGTGTACATATGTATACAGTATCCTTATACAGTCAGTATGGTGTACAAGTATGTGTACATGTGTATACAGTGACCTTATACAGCCAGTATGGTGTACAGGTATGTGTACATATATATACTGTGTCCTTATACAGTCAGTATGGTGTACAAGTATTTGTACATATGTATACAGTGTCCCTATACAGTCAGTATGGTGTACAAGTATGTGTACATATGTATACAGTGTCCTTATACAGTCAGTATGGTGTACATATGTATACAGTGTCCTTATACAGTCAGTATGGTGTACAAGTATGTGTACATATGTATACAATGACCTCATACAGCCAGTATGGTGTACATGTATGTGTACATATGTATACAGTGACCTTATACAGCCAGTATGGTGTGCAAGTATGTGTACATATGTATACAGTGACCTCACACAGTCAGTATGGTGTACAGGTATATGTATATATGTATACTGTGTCCTTATACAGTCAGTATGGTGTACAAGTATGTGTACATATGTATACAGTGACCTTATACAGCCAGTATGGTGTACAGGTATATGTATATATGTATACTGTGTCCTTATACAGTCAGTATGGTGTACAAGTATGTGTACATATGTATACAGTGTCCCTATACAGTCAGTATAGTGTACATATATGTGTACATATGTATACAGTGACCTTATACAGCCAGTATGGTGTACAGGTATATGTATATATGTATACTGTGTCCTTATACAGTCAGTATGGTGTACAAGTATGTGTACATATGTATACAGTGTCCCTATACAGTCAGTATAGTGTACAAGTATGTGTACATATGTATACAGTGTCCCTATACAGTCAGTATGGTGTACAAGTATGTGTACATATGTATACAGTGTCCCTATACAGTCAGTATGGTGTACAAGTATGTGTACATATGTATACAGTGTCCTTATACAGTCAGTATGGTGTACAAGTATGTGTATATATGTATACAGTGTCCCTATACAGTCAGTATGGTGTACAAGTATGTGTACATATGTATACATTGTCCCTATACAGTCAGTATGGTGTACAAGTATGTGTACATATGTATACAGTGTCCCTATACAGTCAGTATGGTGTACAAGTATGTGTACATATGTATACAGTGTCCCTATACAGTCAGTATGGTGTACATGATAAACAACATGGATGGCGCTTATCGCGTTTGACAACAAAAGCTCTTTTGTACACATCATTTCATGGGAATTTATAACTTTTTTTATATAAATTAGATAATAAGCCCAACATGTATTTAAACAAATGTCAAAAATAAAAATAAATTACGTTTATCTCATTTTGCCATTGTAATTATATGATTTAAATATCTGTGACATATATTATTTCAATATCTGTAATTGATAAGTTGAAATGTAAACTGAATGAATGTTTTTGTGTGTAGGTCCCTGCGCCTGATGAATGTGGAGGGCAACCAGCTTGGCGCCCTGCCCTGTGGGGCGCTACAACTCGCCTCCCTCAAATACCTGAATGTCAAGAACAACTACATGCACCCTCTATTCTGGCAGGAGCACTCCAAGAACAGTCCACAGGTAGGCGGGGTGCAGGTTTCATGGGGTGCAGTTCTTATAAGGTGCAGGTCTGATAGGGTACAAGACTACAAATGTGGTAAGGGTTTCATTGTGGGACCACATCGGGTGGATCCAGAGAGGGTAGTCTAGAGGGGCCCTGAAAACCTCAAAATGTTTTGTTGCTGCACGGCCGCAATTTCACCGTCTCCTCGCTGACCGACTCTCCCCTATCTCAGCTCAAATGGTTACATTGGAAGGGGGAGAGGTGTGGGGGTACTGTTGAAAATGTGTCATTGCCACGGCTGCGTAACTTCAATTTATTATAACCTGAATGGGGGCACATTTCAACGGTCTGGAACTCCAATTTTCTAAGTTCTAGGGGGCATGTGCCCCCCAGGCCCCCTGGATCCGCCTATGGGAGTGTGAGTGCAGTGGATGAGTGGTAGAGCCGGACCGTGCAGTGGTGTAGTGCCTTTGGACTCACAATCAAGAGATTCTGGGTTCAAATCCTCATGCTGCGATGTCAAACTATGGACATGTTTGTCCACTCTATGCTGCTGAAGTTCATTCAGCTGTATGAATGAGTACCTGGTTATAGATCATGGTGGATATTTGTATGTGACTAGTCTTCGCGACTGTAAATCAAAGTGTGGCTGAATGCTTTCCAGAGAAGTCGAGATGTTGTTCGATTGAACAGGTCTGCGAGGGCGTAAAGTCAAGGGCGTAAATTGTAGTGCTTTGAACAATCCTTAGGACTGAATACTCCACTAAGAACATACCGCTGTTCCAAAAGATTGGTAGTTTGATTCACCTCAGGTCACCTGTGTCTTTTGGAAGAGACACTATTAGGCATTAGTGTCTTCTACCTTGCGTCTGTGCCAGGGGAAGTAAAAAAAACCACAGGGGGTAAATGTGTACCCTGTACTGGACTCGTTAGACTCTATGGGATATTCTGAAATAAGCACTAGGCACAATGTCATATAGTAGACCTTTACTAATTATCCAGATTCACTATCTATCCACCCAGGGGTGTCTTTGGTAGTGATCAGGGTACATTCAACACAAATGCCCTAGACATTTCCATCTTTGTCCTGTTAGCGTCTGGTGGATCTAGCTGCGATGACAATAGCAACCTCCGGCATGATGTACCAGGACGAACGTCTCCCCGACGCGGTCGACAATCTCATCAACAGGCAAGTGTACCCTTACTACCCTGTCTGTCTGTCTGCGTGTCTGTCTCCCTGTGTCTGTCTGTGTGTCTTGTCTCTGTCTGCATGTCTGCGTGTCTGTCTGTTTACTTGTCTGTCTGTGTGTTTGTCTGCGTGTCTGTCTGCATTTCTACGAGTCTGTCTGCATATCTACTTCTCCGTCTGTGTGTCTGTCTGCGTGTCTGTCTGCATGTCTGTCTGTGTATCTGTCTGCGTGTCTGTCTGTCTGTCTGTGTGTCTGTCTGCCTGCGTGTCTGCTGTCTGCGTGCCTGTCTGTCTGCGTGTCTGTCTGTCCATCCACCCATATCATAGTGGAGACGAGAGAAATAAATTCAAGGAGACAAACAAATAATTTAATTATACAAGCAAGTTTAATAATGTTAATATGATGAGCACATGAGAACCTCTCTTAGATGACCACCCATCTGACTTATGAGTGACTAGAACACATACCATCATCAATTGATAATAATATTATACAAGTTCACACTGAATAACGCAGGTAACAACTGAAGAAAGTAGATTGGGCCACATATTAAGGGCAATACATTGTACTAACTGTGCCATGTTTATCACAGTCTACCGAGTCTAGGTATACCTCTCATTATACACACGCAACCTGCTGTTGGAAACCTCTGGTCTTGAGCAACCACTCTGGCCGTGAAAAAGAGGTGGTCAGTCTGCCGAGTCTACGTCGACCTCTCATTATACACATGCAACCTACTGTGGGAAACCTCCTGTCTTGAGTGACTACTCTGGCTGTGAAAAAGAGGTGATCAGTCTACCGAGTCTAGGTCGACCTCTCATTATACACATGCAACCTACTGTGGGAAACCTCCTGTCTTGAGTGACTACTCTGGCCGTGAAAAAGAGGTGATCAGTCTACCGAGTCTAGGTCGACCTCTCATTATACACATGCAACCTACTGTGGGAAACCTCCTGTCTTGAGTGACTACTCTGGCCGTGAAAAAGAGGTGATCAGTCTACCGAGTCTAGGTCGACCTCTCATTATACACATGCAACCTGCTGTGGGAAACCTCCTGTCTTGAGCGACCACTCTGGCCATGAAAAAGAGGTGGTCAGTCTACTGAGTGTAGGTCGACCTCTCATTATACACATGCAACCTGCTGTGCGAAACCTCCTGTCTTGAGCGACCACTCTGGCCATGAAAAAGAGGTGGTCAGTCTACTGAGTCTAGGTCGACCTCTCATTATACACATGCAACCTGCTATGGGAAACCACCTGTCTTGAGTGACCACTCTGGCCGTGAAAAAAAGGTGGTCAGTCTACCGAGTGTAAGTTGACCTCTCATTATATACATGCAACCTGCTGTGTGAAACCACCTGTCTTGAGTGACCACTCTGGCCATGAAAAAGAGGTGGTCAGTCTACCGAGTCTAGGTCTATCTCTTATTATACACATGCAACTTGCTATGGGAAACCACCTGTCTTGAGCGACCATTCTGGCCGTAAAAAAGACAGGTTCTACAGTAACGCATGCTATGGGAGACCACCTGTCTTGAGCGACCACCCCAAAGGAAGGTTCAACTGTAATAATTTGAAACAGGCACACCACCTACAGATGGCAGTAAATAACATTTTTGTAATTTGTTTCAGATATTCCATGTGTGACTGCTGCAAAGGAGCGTTATACGGACCAGGTCTGCGAATCATCCGGCCCGTCCCGTACATATTCGGCATCAAACACCTCCCCTTCATCTTCCACAGCTGCTCTTTAAGTTGTCTGGCAAACTTTAAATCTAGCACGGCCGCCATTGTGTCAGTTTTGTACGGCGTCGGCCAGTCTTGACATTGTTGAGTGACACTGTGGCATCCAACGTCACAGACAGTGTTATTTTTGTTGTTGCATCATAGATGCATTTGTCATCATCCCATGGCAAGAGGAAGTCAGTGCCGTGGTGCATGCTGGGATGTCGAGATCAAGGCAATTGTTGCTATCAATTGATGCCTTAACGGCTAGATTGCGTCCGTGTCATCTTTCACTGCTGTCGGCTGTGCATTTTACCGATATTCAAACTTCTGTGACGTCCAAACAACAATGTGGTCAGAGTATCGTCTAATTGGCATCAGACATTGTTTGCGAGACATCTAATGCCATGCAGACATCAGCAGCATGCAATGACACAGGAGCTTGAAAAGCGATGTTACACGTTTTACGTCCTCAGCCATAGTAATCATACAGACATGGTAATTACGAGGGTTGAATATGTGTAGTCACCCTTGAATTAACAAGATGTACATATGTGAACTGTGCCAAATCAGTCAGTGGCAAGATATTTACAAAATGTTAAACCAAATATATACATGTGCCAAGTGTTCTCATAATTAAATACAGCTGTAATTAGTTTATTTTATGCGAGGGGGAATATACAAACAAGATCACACATTTATGGAACCATTGATTTTTTTATATTTCGCCATCTCTTGCTGAATGTTTCTGTATGGCTGGGGATGTCAACTATAAAACCTAAATTTCTCTTTTAATCACTAACTTTTTGCTATCCTCAAAAGGAAAATAAAGTCATTATAATCAGCTAGTAAACATTGCGATAATAAAATCAACTTCTACACTCACAATATTGCCAGACCTTACTGGTAAAGCCTCTACATTTACTAATGTACATTTGCATACACTCTGTACAATATTGCCAGACCTTACTGGTAAAGCCTCTACATTTACCAATGTACATTTGCATACACTCTGTACAATATTGCCAGACCTTACTGGTAAAGCCTCTACATTTACTAATGTACAGTTGTATACACTCTGTACAATATTGCCAGACCTTACTGGTAAAGCCTCTACATTTACTAATGTACATTTGCATACACTCTGTACAATATTGCCAGACCTTACTGGTAAAGCCTCTACATTTACCAATGTACATTTGCATACACTCTGTACAATATTGCCAGACCTTACTGGTAAAGCCTCTACATTTACTAATGTACAGTTGTATACACTCTGTACAATATTGCCAGACCTTACTGGTAAAGCCTCTACATTTAGCAATGTACAGTTGTATACATTTATAGCAGACATGAAATATTTTATAGTGTATGTTTACGGGGTGGTTGCGAAAATTCACAAAGTTTTAAAATACATGTATTACATTGGGGGGTGGTTTGGTCATAATCATGTATCGTTGGCAAATATATTGATACAGTGGCACCACCAAGTGACATGTTAATGCAAAATGGCACTTACAGCAACTTTGGATCCTAAAAATCACCAGTTCTGCACTATGTATTGGTTGAACACGTCTTTTAGTCACATAGGGTTACTTTTTATTATATGTAATTATTTTTTTCAACATTCATGAAAGAGCACTTTATAGAATACAGATCTATCAAAGCCAATAACTGTCTTTAGCACAATTTGATCTTACAGTAAACAAAGCGTGGAATGTGTTGCTTTGTGTGAATACATTTTGTTCAGATTACATTTCATGTCCAGATGTATGAGGTAATATTGGAACAGTAACTAAACAAGTGCAATGCTAAATTTTAATTCATGCACATAATTTAACATTTGTGTGTACACAGAAGTTGTTGAAAAGACTTTTGACATGCATAATTGTCAGTGCCTTTTGTATTTTTAATACACCAAAATACGCGGTTTATCATGGAACTGGGAACTGCTCAGCACTTGCAGGTACTTGTGTAATAAAATTGTGTACATTTTATTGTGTTTTACTATTTTGTGTTACACTAAACCAATACATGGGAGCACTACCACCAGTTGCGTTACACTAAACCAATATATGGGAGCACTACCACCAGTTGCGTTACGCTAAACCAATACATGGGAGCACTACCACCAGTTGCGTTACACTAAACCAATATATGGGACCACTACCACCAGTTGCGTTACACTAAACCAATACATGGGAGCACTACCACCAGTTGCGTTACACTAAACCAATATATGGGACCACTACCACCAGTTGCGTTACGCTAAACCAATACATGGGAGCACTACCACCAGTTGCGTTACACTAAACCAATATATGGGAGCACTACCACCAGTTGTGTTACACTAAACCAATACATGGGAGCACTACACCAGTTGTGTTACACTAAACCAATACATGGGAGCACTACCACCAGTTGTGTTACACTAAACCAATACATGGGAGCACTACCACCAGTTGTGTTACACTAAACCAATACATGGGAGCACTACCACCAGTTGTGTTACACTAAATCAATACATGGGAGCACTACCACCAGTTGTGTTACACTAAACCAATACACGGGAGCACTACCACCAGTTGTGTTACACTAAACCAATACATGGGAGCATTACCACCAGTTGTGTTACACTAAACCAATACACGGGAGCACTACCACCAGTTGTGTTACACTAAACCAATACATGGGAGCACTACCACCAGTTGTGTTATACTAAACCAATACATGAGAGCACTACCACCAGTTGTGTTATACTAAACCAATACATGGGAGCACTACCACCAGTTGTGTTATACTAAACCAATACATGGGAGCACTACCACCAGTTGTGTTATACTAAACCAATACATGGGAGCACTACCACCAGTTGTGTTACATTAAACCAATACATGGGAGCACTACCACCAGTTGTGTTATACTAAACCAATACATGAGAGCACTACCACCAGTTGTTATACTAAACCAATACATGGGAGCACTACCACCAGTTGTGTTATACTAAACCAATACATGGGAGCACTACCACCAGTTGTGTTACACTAAACCAATACATGGGACCACTACCACCAGTTGTGTTACACTAAACCAATACATGGGAGCACTACCACCAGTTGTGTTATACTAAACCAATACATGAGAGCACTACCACCAGTTGTGTTACACTAAACCAATACATGGGAGCACTACCACCAGTTGTGTTATACTAAACCAATACATGAGAGCACTACCACCAGTTGTGTTATACTAAACCAATACATGGGAGCACTACCACCAGTTGTGTTACACTAAACCAATACATGGGAGCACTACCACCAGTTGTGTTATACTAAACCAATATATGGGAGCACTACCACCAGTTGTGTTATACTAAACCAATACATGGGAGCACTACCACCAGTTGTACGTTTTTAACTATATAATGCTTGCTCCTGTCTTAAATAGACATCGTAAATATAATTAACACAGTACACCTTTACTTAAAGAACTAGACCTATTAAAAATAGATGACCTTTTTAAACTGTCAGGCATGAAATTTTTATACAGATATAAAATGGAACCGTTCCAGAATACTTCAAAAACATGTTCACTGCTAATGAAAATGTATCAAATAGACCAAAAAGACAAAGAAAGGCATCCCAATGTTTTACCGATAACATAAATAATTTTCCCCAAAACTACGACTGTGACATCCAAATTAAACAAACTAATACAATATATTGTTGCCTTTGTATCAGACACACCATACCACAATTACTTCAAGACAACTTTCTTCCACAAATTGTCATGCAGAAAATTAACACCCACTCATACTAAGGCTTTGTAAATTACTCCAAAAATATATAAGTAAATATGACAGTAATATTCGTAACTGCTACACCTGAAAACAGAATATGACACCTGAAGCTGAACTGTACCATGGCTTCGTAATCATTATCACGATCAACTGTGTTAATTAAAACTACGCAGTATATTATGCTGAATATCACTCGGTAATACCACCACTATGCATATATGTGTGTGTGTTTGTATGTATATATATGTACATGTATGTATATATATGTGTTTGTATGTATATATATGTACATGTATGTATATATATATGTACATGTATGTATATATATGTACACGTATGTATATATATATATATACATGTATGTATACATATGTGTATTTGTATGTATATATATATATACATGTATGTATATATATGTACATGTATGTATATATATATGTACATGTATGTATATATATATGTACATGTATGTATATATACATGTATACATATTACCAACCCACACATTATCAAAACAGTCGGTACTGGAGTTCCTCACAACAGTCTGTAAATTATAAACCTGGAACTAACGTATGATTTTTCATATGTAGATTTTAATTGTACCTTTACTATTATTTTATTTCTAACTTATTTACTCTTCTGTAATTATTATATCATAATAATGATAATTACTTTGATTTACATTTTATTAACAATTATTCACATTTAAAATTTAGTTTATTCACACTATTGTAGCAGCAGCGGCAGCAGCAGCAGCAGTAGTTTTGTTAGTACTACTGCACTGCTATATATGTTGAGACAAATTGCAACTCTTCCTTTCTATATATGTACACTCTTCAGTCAAACAGCACCAATAATGACTACTGCACCATATGCAGTGGTAGGGAGGTTTGAACGATAGCGATCTCTCAGGTCTTAGTGCAGGCCTCCCTGGATCAAGACCATAACTGGTAATTATATCCACATACCATGTTTATTATTCCACTGGCCAGACCTGGTGACTGGTAATTATATCCACATGCCATGTTTATTATTCCACTGGCCAGACCTGGTGACTGGTAATAATCCACATGCCATGTTTATTATTCCACTGGCCAGACCTGGTGACTGGTAATTATATCCACATGCCATGTTTATTATTCCACTGGCCAGACCTGGTGACTGGTAATTATATCCACATGCCATGTTTATTATTCCACTGGCCAGACCTGGTGACTGGTAATTATATCCACATGCCACCTGGTGACTAGTATTATTATATCCACATGCCATGTTTATTATTCCACTGGCCAGACCTGGTGACTGGTAATTATATCCACATGCCATGTTTATTATTCCACTGGCCAGACCTGGTGACTGTAATTATATCCACATGCCATGTTTATTATTCCACTGGCCAGACCTGGTGACTGGTAATTATATCCACATGCCATGTTTATTATTCCACTGGCCAGACCTGGTGACTGGTAATTATATCCACATGACATGTTTATTATTCCACTGGCCAGACCTGGTGACTGGTAATTATATCCACATGCCATGTTTATTATTTCACTGGCCAGACCTGGTGACTGGTAATTATATCCACATGCCATGTTTATTATTCCACTGGCCAGACCTGGTGACTGGTAATTATATCCACATGCCATGTTTATTATTCCACTGGCCAGACCTGGTGACTGGTAATTATATCCACATACCATGTTTATTATTCCACTGGCCAGACCTGGTGACTAGTAATTATATCCACATGCCATATTTATTATTCCACTGGCCAGACTTGGTTAGTGGTAATTTTTTGCAAAAACACAACTTATTGTAGAACATCAAATGCCAAAGTGACATATACAGTAGCAAGTATGACCAAATACGTAAATATTGTTCAAGTTGTACATACACTTTCTTAAAAACAGCTAACAATTTAACTTACCTCAGAATGCAACTTTAATCAGGTGATACTAATAGTCACCATGCATGCAATCAATAAATTAATGGACCACGTTGATCAAGACAATAGCAAGTGCTCATTCGCAAGTCATTTTCAAAAATACACACAAACATTAATTAAAGTAATGGTAACATCAATTCATTTGTCTGCATGCGACATAAAAACTAAACTGCAATATCTTGAACACCGAGACTTTTATTTGCCATTAAATATGGTCTACCCACTGCTAACTCTTGTCTACCCACTGCTAACTCTGTCTACCCACTGCTAACTCTGTCTACCCACTGCCAACTCTTGTCTACCCACTGCCAACTCTGTCTACCCACTGCTAACTCTGTCTACCCACTGCTAACTCTTGTCTACCCACTGCTAACTCTTGTCTACCCACTGCTAACTCTGTCTACCCACTGCTAACTCTTGTCTACCCACTGCTAACTCTTGTCTACCCACTGCCAACTCTGTCTACCCACTGCTAACTCTTGTCTACCCACTGCTAACTCTTGTCTACCCACTGCTAACTCTTGTCTACCCACTGCTAACTCTTGTCTACCCACTGCCAACTCTGTCTGCCCACTGCTAACTCTGTCTGCCCACTGCTAACTCTGTCTACCCACTGCTAACTCTGTCTACCCACTGCTAACTCTGTCTGCCCACTGCTAACTCTGTCTGCCCACTGCTAACTCTGTCTACCCACTGCTAACTCTTCTCTACCCACTGCTAACTGTTGTCTATCCACTGCCAACTCTGTCTACCCACTGCCAATTCTGTCTACCCACTGCTAACTCTGTCTACCCACTCCTAACTCTGTCTACCCACTGCTAACTCTGTCTGATCACTGCCAACTCTGTCTACCCACTGCTAACTCTGTCTCCCCACTGCCAACTCTGTCTACCCACTGCCAACTCTGTCTACCCACTGCTAACTCTTATCTACCCACTGCCAAATCTTGTCTACCCACTGCTAACTCTGTCTAACCACTGCTACCTCTGCCTACCCACTGCTAACTCTTGTCTACCCACTGCCAACTCTTGTCTACCCACTGCTAACTCTGCCTACCCACTGCTAACTCTTGTCTACCCACTGCTAACTCTGTCTACCCAATGCTAACTCTGTCTACCCACTGCCAACTCTGTCTACCCACTGCCAACTCTGTCTACCCACTGCTAACTCTTGTCTACCCACTGCCAAATCTTGTCTACCCACTGCTAACTCTTGTCTACCCACTGCTAACTCTGCCTACCCACTGCTAACTCTTGCCTACCCACTGCTAACTCTGTCTACCCACTGCCAACTCTTGTCTACCCACTGCTAACTCTGTCTACCCACTGCCAACTCTTGTCTACCCACTGCTAACTCTGTCTACCCACTGCTAACTCTGTCTACCCACTGCTAACACCACTGCCAACTCTGTCTACCCACTGCCAACTCTGTCTACCCACTGCTAACTCTGTCTACCCACTGCTAACTCTGTCTACCCACTGCTAACTCTGTCTACCCACTGCCAACTCTGTCTACCCACTGCCAACTCTGTCTACCCACTGCTAACTCTGTCTACCCACTGCTAACTCTGTCTACCCACTGCTAACTCTGTCTACCCACTGCCAACTCTTGTCTACCCATTGCTAACTCTGTCTACCCACTGCTAACTCTGTCTGCCCAGTGCTAATTCTGACTGCCAACTAATGAACCCAACATGGTCTACCATAAAGTTGTACCCTGGATTACATAGATCAGACCAACATTGGCCACTTACCAAGTTTTCCAGGGCACCTGCACCTGTCTTCTGATGTAATCCCTCATGATGCAACAAGTAATTACAGACACTGCACTGAGATGACCTATCATCTGCCAGACTGACTCTCAACTAATTAAAACAATGATTCCCAATAGCTGTCTGTCTAAATAACATAACAAATTACACATGGTCAGTGGTGTTGTCTGCTGTCTCAGTTCATAAAGAACAATATATGTCCCAAGTACCAGAAACATTTCTGTGGTAGCAATTTCTGACAGAACATCAATCTCCACAGACGGATGCACAAACACAAGCTAACTTCATGCAGTTTATTATTGTACAATTATTGAATGTCTTGTCCTTAATGTTACCAACACATTCAGTTCCTTCTTAATGTCACCATTTGTTCAACAGTTTGAATTTCACTTCTCTGTCTTCTCTTGATGGGTGGAAAGTTTGTGCCTCCTACAATTTGATCTGCCAGCAAACTGTGCCCCACAGAGGTCACATTTGTAGGGTTTCTCCCCAGTGTGAGTTCCCAGATGTCTCTTTGAAGGACCACTCTGTGCAAACTGTGTCCCACAGATGTCACATTTGTAGGGTTTGTTCCCAGTGTGAGTTCCCAGATGTCTCTTTAAAGGACCACTCTGTGCAAACTGTGTCCCACAGATGTCACATTTGTAGGGTTTGTCTCCAGTGTGAGTTCGCAGATGTCCCTTTAAATTACCACTCTGTGCAAACTGTGTCCCACAGATCTCACATTTGTAGGGTTTCTCCCCAGTGTGAGTTCGCAGATGTCTCTTTAAAGGACCACTCTGTGCAAACTGTGCCCCACAGATGTCGCATTTGTAGGGTTTCTCCCCAGTGTGAGTTCGCAGATGTACCTTTAAATCACCACTCTGTGAAAACTTTGCCCCACAGATGTCACATTTGTAGGGTTTCTCCCCAGTGTGAGTTTGCTTATGTCTCTTTAAAGGACCGCTCCGGACAAACTGTGCCCCACAGATGTCGCATTTGTAGGGTTTCTCCCCAGTGTGACTTCGCAGATGTCCCTTTAAATGACCACCCTGTGCAAATTGTGCCCCACAGATGTCACATTTGTAGGGTTTCTCCCCAGTGTGAGTTCGCTGATGTATCTTTAAAGGATCACTCCGTGCAAACTGTGCCCCACAAGTGTCACATTTGTAGGGTTTCTCCCCAGTGTGAGTTCTCAGATGTCTCTTTAAAGGACCACCCTGTGTAAACTGTGCCCCACAGATGTCACATTTGTAGGGTTTCTCCCCAGTGTGACTTCGCAGATGTCCCTTTAAATGACCACCCTGTGCAAACTGTGCCCCACAGATGTCACATTTGTAGGGTTTCTCCCCAGTGTGAGTTCGCTGATGTATCTTTAAAAGATCACTCCGTGCAAACTGTGCCCCACAAGTGTCACATTTGTAGGGTTTTGCCCCAGTGTGAGTTCGCTGATGTATCTTTAAAGGATCACTCCGGGCAAACTGTGCCCCACAGATGTCACATTTGTAGGGTTTCTCCCCAGTGTGAGTTCGCCGATGTTTCTTTAAATCACCACTGTGTGCAAACTGTGCCCCACAGGTGTCACATTTGTAGGGTTTCTCCTCAGTGTGAGTTCTCAGATGTCTCTTTAAAGGACCACAGTGTGTAAACTGTGCCCCACAGATGTCACATTTGTTGGGTTTCTCCCCAGTGTGAGTTCTCAGATGTCTCTTTAAAGGACCACCCTGTGTAAACTGTGCCCCACAGATGTCACATTTATGTGGTTTTCCTGCTACTTTGGTTTGTTGATAGTCAGTTGTTAGTTTCTTCTCTGCCTTCTTCAACCGAGACTTGTTCCTAACACAAAATTGTCTTGCTGTGTGAATGTTGGTGACAGTTTGGTGACCTGTGTCTTGTAGTTGATGTCCTTGGGTGTGTTGATGCACTGCCAAGTGTTGTTGGAAGCTGTCAACATTGTCATCAGAATAAAGACAAAGTTTGCACTTGTACAAACCACATCGACCATTGTTGTTGACGTCAGCAAGCGGATGAGAGCGTTGTCTGTGCTTCATCATGTAGACGTCTGTTGAGAACGACTGGCCACACACGTCACATGCACTGTCACCTGAAAACATATGACATGTTTGATGTCACATAACACACTGAGTGACTGGTAAACCACAATATAAGAAATTACTTGAGGTACAGGTTAGACTTACCTCTGAATATTGGCAAGTATGTATAATTTCTTACAGTTGGCATCTAAAGACACCTTTACGTTGAGAGAAGTTATACAGTTAATATTACTTGAATGTCCTCTACCTAGAAATATTGTACATTTATTGGTCAGTTTCTCAGATATGCACAGCTATGTCAGTTATCCTTTTATCAAACATCTTAAATGCCAACCATTCCATTTACCTGTCAATCAGTGAGTTTTTAATTTACTTATCTATCAGTATTTATCCATTTATCTATCCATCAATCAGTTTGTCCATTTACCTGTCTATCGGTAAGTTTGTCCATTCACCTGTCTATCAGTTAGTTTGTACATTTACCTGTCTATCAGTGAGTTTGTCCATTTACCTGTCTATCAGTGAGTTTGTCCATTTACCAGTCAATCATGAGTTTGTCCATTTACCTGCCTATCAGTGACTTTGTCCATTTACCTGTCTATCAGTGAGTTTGTCCATTTACCTGTCTATCAGTAAGTTTGTCCATTTACCTGTCAACCAGTGAGTTTGTCCAATCACCTGTCAATCACTGAGTTTGTCCATTCACTTGTCAATCATTGAGTTTGTACATTTACCTATCTATCTGTGAGTTTATCCATTTACCCGTCAATCAGTGAGTTTGTCCATTTAACTTTCAGTCAGGGGTCGATTTTAACGGTATTCCGTTAGTCCTAGCACCCCAGATTTTGCAACGGATTACCAGACTCGACGCTATGGGAATCCAGCCGGATTACCGCTAATATGTTGGAAAGTAGGTACACCAGTATTCTGAGTTTATGTGGGCACATGCTATGCCGTGTTCATCCTAATAATGGCGCAGTGCGCGGAGACAAGAACTATACAGTGCGCTATTAAAAGGGACCAATGCGAGTGTTTTCCATCAATCCGGCAGGTGGCACCACCACATGGTGAGAAGCATAAAGCCAACAGGCGGCAGTACTCGAAAGGCTTGGGTGATCGAGACTACATGTCATGGCATTCGAATTGGTTTAAGTCATTCGCAGATTTCACGTGTATAAACAGTATTGGGACCCCAAAATCAGAGAAAAAGTTCAGTGTGTAATCGAGGAAAACAATAAGTACGATAAACATGCTGTTGCTCTGATAAAAGATAAGACCACTGTAGGACATGTACCTGCAGAACATCACAAAATCTTCAAGTTTGTTATCCGTATTTTGAAATGTGTAGGAATTTCACTGACTTTGCCATTTGAAATAGTGGTGTGCTCCTTTATTAGAGCGTGCGCCATTATTAGAATGAACACGGTAATAATAAAATTGAGCACAAAAGACATCTTAGTTCGGCTACCGTTTTCTTTGTTTCTTTTTCTCTGGGTTCCATATATCTCCCAAACATAGTTACCGTTTGGGCGCCATGTTTCATGAATGTCTTGATTTCTAGTATGTCAAAACTCCACAAGGTGTCACCATTGGAAACGCCAGGGATTCCGCGGGAATATTCTGTGATTGGACAACTGACAATTTATGTCTTTCACGTTGTCCAATGGAGTTAAACCTGGATACTCTCGACTGAGAGTCCAATGTTTGTTTATTATAATCTAATGCATTACCTCACCCCACTTGATCTCTTACAAGTAAATTATTGTTTCTTTCAATGGTTACTAATGTGCTATACAGCTGTACAAACTCTCGCACAAACACAGATAACAACGTTTCTCCTCCACCTCGATCTTTGCCACCTTTCACTGTCTTCATGTCTTGTTTCTTCCCTTTTGATATTTCTACAAGCAAAATATGTTTCCACTGTAAATAAGACATAATGCAGATTCAGAGTGCAGTAAAACCTGTCCATATTGGACATCTTCAACACTGCACAATGTGTTCTTTATAGCCAGATTGCTTCTGGCGACTGGTAGTGGACATTGCAAACTAGTCATTTGGGACCTTAAAGTGTCCCTTATAGACAGGTTTTTACTGCGGACAGGTGTCCCCTAAGGCAGGTTCACTGTAAATCACAAAGTCTGAAGGATGTATTTCTTGACAACTAAAACTATCCACCTAAAGGGTGAAATTAATTTAATCCGATTCAGTATATCCCAGTATAATTTCAAAAGTAAGTTACAATACAATAAGTAATGCAAGAATATCTCTGCAAATATTTATGATCAAAGATTCTAAACGTACAATGGTCTTTCATTTATTAATAGTAATAATAATCTTTATTGCCCAAAGAACAGGAATTATGTTTGCAATCACATTTTATAATAGATGAGCCCAGATGAAACCAGCCCAATAACAAGCAATGAAAACAGACCATATACAAAAACAAATCACAGATAATAGTATCACTGGCATCATAAAGCATTAATAATTATAAGACAATCTTGGTAAAATTTAATCTATATAGAGAAAACGCCTTCACAAAATTGGGCAGCATCACAGATGTTATAATTGCTACTGCAGGCACATGTTTTCATCACAGATGTTATCATTGCTACTGCAGGCACATGTTTTCATCACAGATGTTATAATTGCTACTACAGGCACATGTTTTCATCACAGATGTTATCATTGCTACTGCAGGCAAAAGTTTTCATCACAGATGTTATCACTGCTACTGCAGGGACATGTTTTCATCACAGTTGTTATAATTGCTACTGCAGGCACATGTTTTCATCACAGATGTTATCATTGCTACTGCAGGCACATGTTTTCATCACAGTTGTTATAATTGCTACTGCAGGCACATGTTTTCATCACAGTTGTTATAATTGCTACTGCAGGCACGTTTTCATCGCAGATGTTATCATTGCTAATGCAGGGACATGTTTTCATCGCAGATGTTATCATTGCTACTGCAGGGACATGTTTTCATCGCAGATGTTATCACTGCTACTGCAGGGACATGTTTTCATCGTAGATGTTATCATTGCTACTGCAGACACGTTTTCATCACATATGTTATCATTGCTACTGCAGGCACATTCTTTCATCTCATCACACATGTTATCATTGCTACTGCAGGCACATGTTTTCATCAAAGATGTTATCATTGCTACTGCAGGGGCATGTTTTCATCGCAGTTGTTATCATTGCTACTGCAGGCATGTTTTCATCACAGATGTTATCATTCCTATTACAGGCACATGTTTTCAACACATGTTATCATTGCTACTGCAAGCACACGTTTTCATCACAGATGTTATCATTGCTACTGCAGGGACATGTTTTCATCGCAGATGTTATCATTGCTACTGCAGACACGTTTTCATCACATATGTTATCATTGCTATTGCAGGCACATGTTTTCATCACAGATGTTATCACTGCTACTGCAGGCACGTTTTTATCAGATATGTTATCATTGCTACTGCAGGCACATGTTTTTATCACAGATGTTATCATTCCTACTGCAGGCACATGTTTTTATTACAGATGTTATCATTGCTACTGCAGGCACATGTTTACATCGCAGATGTTATCATTGCTACTGCAGGCACATGTTTACATCGCAGATGTTATCATTGCTACTGCAGGCACATGTTTTTATCACAGATGTTATCATTCCTACTGCAGGCACAAGTTTTCATCGCAGATGTTATCATTGCTACTGCAGGCACATGTTTACATCGCAGATGTTATCATTGCTACTGCAGGCACATGTTTACATCGCAGATGTTATCATTGCTACTGCAGGCACATGTTTTCATCACAGATATTATCATTGCTACTGCATGCACATGTTTACATCGCAGATGTTATCATTGCTACTGCAGGCACATGTTTTCATCACAGATGTTATCATTGCTACTGCAGGCACATGTTTTCATCACAGATGTTATCATTGCTACTGCAGGCACATGCTTTCATTGCAGATGTTATCATTGCTACTGCAGGCACATGTTTTCATCAAAGATGTTATCATTGCTACTGCAGGCACATGTTTTCATCACAGATGTTATCATTGCTACTGCAGGCACAGTGAAATGGTGCTTTTGATTGGCTGTTGTGTGCTATCGAATTCTGAAACAACAGTTGTTTGGTTTAGCGTATATGATAGAGAGGCACAGCTGTACAGCTAATGAGTGCAATTGGTGGCCATTTTAAAATGCACGGTTTTCGAATAGGGTTTACATCCACATTGCTTGATTAGTCTATGTTTATGCACGATGTATCGTTACTTGACTGGGGTTGCAAAACCAGCAGTACAGCATAAGCTGGAAAAGTGTCACCGGGCCACGCAGTACGACCAGCAGAAACAACAGCACGGGTACTTGAATGTTTGGGAGCGCGACCAGGCCTAACTGACAGTAGTGCCTCCGACACCGACTGACTGGCAGGCAGTGTTAGCACCAGGCCTGGATGACACCTTTTTTTGTGTTTGAAATAAAATTGTTGTGATTTAAATATGTTATGTTTTTATATTCGCAGGACTAGTAAACCTTTTGGCAGACTAGTAAACTTTTGTCTTTATTAGTCCAATAAAATAAATGCTGAAGTTCTGCCCCTGCTTGCATTTTAACAAATGCATTTGCGTCCAGCTTCAGAACAGTTTTCCAGGCTGTTCTTTGCTGAATTATTTGTGCTATCTTTATCTATGCCTCCAGTTTCAGGCTTTCTTCCCATTCCATTTTCCCTCCTCCCTCCTTGTTTACGGTCACTTTCTCCCTTGTCACCATCACGCCTGTCACGTTCTCACCTGTCACCTTCACGCCTGTCATGTTTCCTGCCGTAGATTCTCCAATTTCTTCCCTTCCAATCACCTTCCCTCCTCTCAGTCTCCTTTCCTCAGTCTTCTTGCCACTACTCTGCTCCTCCAGTCTCACAGTATTCCCAACTCTCTCTCGGTCGTCTCTCTCCATTCCACTTGTCTCCTTGCTAATTCTCATCTCCATCCCCTTCAACCTATCTATCTCCTTCAGCAGACATTCCATCTTCCAACACCCCATGCACTGAAAGGTGAATCCCTCTTGCTTAGTATCTGTAATGATTTCCACAGCCGGACAAGGTAAAATCCACCAATCTGTGGCAGTCATCGCACACCAAGTGTTGCTTTGCCTAGACTTGCCGCTTGCATGGCACCATATCAGAATTTATTTAATAATAATGATAATAATCTAATTAGCTATTCAAAATAGTGTATGTCTTTCTACGTAGTCTTTAAAATAGGCATGGGCATGGATTTTAAAGTGAAATTTACCTATTTCAATTTGTACTCCAGCCCTTGCCATTTTTATGTATTGAAATAAAATTTGGACCACTAAATATGTCAATATGTTGTTTGTTCATACGTAAAAAAAAATTATAACACAAAAACTACGAGTTCAGTAAGCTTCCCATAACTCAAAAGGATAACTCAAAAACTACAAGTTCCACAGGCTTCCAAAACAACCCATGAATCAATGATCTACAGGCCCTGGTGACATGCTGCCTGTGCTAAGACGCTATGTTGTTACGCTGGCGCTGAGCGTAACACTGCGCTCCGGTCAGGTCAAAAAATGAAGCGTAAAACATTCTTCTTCACAGACATCGCGCCACATCAATTTTAGTCATATTTAGTCAGAATAATAATAATAATAATGTCAACTTGTAGAGCGCCATAATTCTAGACAAAAGTCCATTCAGAGGCGCTAAAATAGATTAATTCATAAATACTAAAACAAGGTAGTTAAACAAATGATAATAAAAATAAATAAATAAATTGCTAAAACCGTGATGCATAATGCATGGGCAATCAGATTAGGTTGTAAAAGGATATAGCATTAATTAAAATGTGACATAATATGTGCATCTTAAGGCATAAAAGAAATAAGTTAGTTAAATGAAATAAGTTATTTAAAAACACTATGTCATGTTCGAGATCACAGACTAAACTAAACATTGAATGCTACACGGAACAGGTGGGTTTTTAAAAGTCGTTTGAATGTGGCTAGCGCTGTGACTGTCTTTAATTCTAACGGAAGAGTGTTCCACATCCGTGGGGCCGAAACTGAGAAGGAGAATAAAGTTTATATTGATGAGAAATGGTAGTTCGACTGAAAAGAACACTCGTCCTACCGAAGAAAAATATGCCGGCCACTTGTGAATGTAACATAAGCCTATGCATAGCTGTCATCTTTTGCTAATAACTTCATATCAGATTGACTAGTATTTAACACCAATCGATTCAACATTAAATTTGGAATAAAAAAAATTTCTTTTGCAAAAATTACATGTAATTTGTTGCTGGGCCGAAACTTAAAACCTACTGAATTTCACTCGAGTATCAACGCTTAGAACGGCTTCATTAGTTCGCTTGCTACTCGTGTCGTTAGCTAAGTTTCTAATATTTTATTGCAGGATATTTCGGCATATTGTGTTTCCTAACTGCAAGTAAATATGATCTAAAAAAAAATATTGTATTGTTAACTTGTAGGCTTTTGAAGCAAATAATTTGAGTGTTTGTTTACCGATAAAAGTAGATATCCCCATCGCAATAAAATACTGATCCACACAACCTTAGCAGTGGACGCTAGTGCAAGTTGATCTTTGGTGTGAGGGACGCGCGATGCCCGTCGTTAACTGACATTTTGCCAAGCTTTCTTTGTGCTATTTTCGCTGTTTGTTAACTCACTTTACATGATCGAATATGTTTTATATATACTGTAACATGTGTTATGTAAAAAATGATTAGGGAATTACGAAATATAGTAAATAACAGGAATGTCAGCAAACGGCACTGCTACGCCCATGTCCGACCAGTGAGAACATGCTGGTGTGTCGTTGCTATGTAGACCGATCGACTTTCAAATTGCGTTTTCGATCTACGGATATGCATGGGAAATTGTATATATTATATAATATCTATTTACTTGGACAAGTGTAATCAGATTCAATATATTAATTAAAAAGTTGTATTAGTCCAAAAGGGCACTTTTTTAACAAAATGCTTGCCCAATCCTATTGTATAGTGTCCAGTAACAACTCGATATAATTTTATCTTCAAAACAGGATGTTCAAAATACTTACCTGATTCGCCTTTCTTGCCATCGTTACACCAAATACCAAGACCAGCAACCTGAAAAAGTTGCACTTTAAAATTAATGAGATAGCATATTCCAGCGTGTAATCAACATAGTAAAATTCTCTACATAACAAAAATTTGCTACCTACCAAAGGTTTGCATGATTTCTTTTTGGCACACTTTGGTGATTTTACAGAAAACATATCAGATGACTATGTGAGTGACAATTCAAAATAGGTGATTAAAATAAATGATATCTTCAGAAGATACAAAAAAGTGATCCAATGACTGTGGCATCACAGTGATGGAGGTTGACAACAAAGAAGCCAACAGTCAAGTATGTCTGCATGGACACGATGGCCCAAGGAAGGACGTGATAAACTGGGACATGTGCATATGTAATAAGGCTAAATACATGTATAAATTGTAGTGTTCTTACACACTGCATAGTGTACTAGCGTATACCCCTAATCTGTGATAGCACTAACCCAAATACCATTAGGGTAAATACAGCATAGGGCTACGCCCACCTACCCTGGTAGTTAGTGACTTACAGTAACAGGGATATCGATAGAACAGCCGCATCTACCATATTGTATTGTGTATGTGTAATCAATGGATATCGCTAAATCAAATGGAGTTATCACTCATATATAACGCGAGGACAACACAACATAAATCTACTAGCTATATCTCAAAAATGCCATGAGTGGTATACAAGAAATCAAAAGCACGAACATTTATTTAAAAGTATACGTATTTTAATGGGTACATTTCGGTGTTATATATCAAGGTCAAGAGCCGTATATTTCAATGTGCTAACTGTGATCATTTAATTGATGGGCAAATTCTAAAATCTCTAATTACTAAAATCAACTCTCTAGTCTTTGAAAAATTTATGTTAACACTGAAGAATTCTTAAGATACAAAGGCAGCTTTGAAGAAAATCACCTAACACAGTGCATTATTTTTTAGGCGAGCGATCACTTTCGCACCCCACTGATCATGCTGATCGCTAATCTAGGGAGCAATTTATTGCTCGCGCTAATTGCCATTAATGCTTGAGTCACCAGACCTGCTGTGGTGTCCGCTAGCGACAAATTATATACTGGGATTCTTATCAGTTGGCCATCGTTTGACAGTCATAAATCATTAATCAGGGTTATAGGTGCGCGGCGGTAATAATAGTCTCTAACTTAACATGGTCTCCTCATCAAAATTGTATAGCTAACAAACTATCAAGGATATGCGACATTCTTACTAGACTAAAACACTACATACCAACAAAGAAAATTAACACTCACTCATATCAAGGCTTTGTAAATTACTCCAACAAATATGACACAGAATGTAATATTACTATTAGTAATTGCTACATTTGCAAACAGAATATGCCAGCTGACGCAGAAATGTATGGAATGCCTTCGTAATCATTATCATGATCAACTGTGTTAATTAAAACTACGTAATATTATATATTGTACTGAATATCATTCAGTAATATCACCACTATACATACATGTATATATACATTACATGTATATATATATATACATTACATGTATATATATATATATACATATGTATGTACTATCTATGTATATATAGATGTATGTATAAATATTACCAACCAACATTTTACCAAAACAGTTGGAGTTCCTCACAATACAGTCTGTAAATGATAAATCTGGAACTAATGTATTATTTTTCATATCTAGATTTTAATTGTACCTTTACTACTATTTTATTTTTATCTTATTTACTCTTCTGTAATTATTATATCATAATAATTATTTTGATTTACATTTTATTAACAATTATTCACATGTAAAAAATAAATACAAAATATTCGGACTATGTGTAGTAGTAGTAGTAGTAGTAGTAGTAGTAGTTTTGTTAGTACTACTGAACTGTTATTTCTGTTGACACAAATTGCAACTCATCATTTTCTACACGTACAGCTGTACACTCTTCAGTTAAACAGAACCAATAATGACTATTGCACCATATTCAGTCACAGGGAGGCAGCACGATAGTGATCTCTCAGGTCTCAGTGCCGGCCTGCCAGGATCACCAAGTCCATGTCAAATGTGTACAAACTGTCATTTAACTTTGTATGTATGTATGATGATCTAAACAAATAAATTCACTTCGATGTCACCGGCGGCGACTACCCGTAGCGCCGCGTTTACCATAAAATTTGTATGGTGTCAAGGCATCGCTAACATAAATAAGCTTCACAGAGATTCTGTACAGTGTTGCTGTTGTTACTGTGTGCGTAAATTCCCTGTATAAGCTTTACACAGGGATTCCGTGTGCGTGCGTTCCAGACGCATCAACACAATGTCGAATTTACGGTAACAGCAGAGCTGCAGGTAGTTGCTGCTGGTGATGTCAAGTTTACTTTTACTTGAGTTTGTTTTGTGAATTTTCATCGTTATGGGAATGTTTAGGAGAATTGTTTTTGTAACGTAGTGTGTGTGTATATATATATATATATATATATGTATGTAAGATATGTGAGAAGTTTGACGGCTTTAGCCTAGGTGGTCGTTTTCATGGGTAGGTCAGAAAGTGAAAGAACGCCTCAAACTCAGTGTTTTGCCGAAGATGAACCGAATTATGAATAATGTCGCCGGGACGCAGTCGCCATTTTAAAATTGCAAATGCTTCACCCACACTTGAGTCAAAGCAACTTTTCAAAACATCTGTTTACACAAATTTGATTTAAATGCATGATATAGATTTAGAACATGAATATCTTATGAAAGAATTTGTGCAGGTTTTTTCTTCAAACAATTGTTTCTATTGCACACTGTGAAATTGGGAACCACTCGTCCACCGACACTGTGTCTGTCACGATCACGTGCGCCCGAGTCGTTCTCTCTGTTTACGTTCTATATATAATATACATTATATGCAGTATATATAGAACGTAAACAGAGAGAACGACTCGAGCACACGTGATTACGATTGTGTCAATATGTGAACTGTGATCGTAACAAAACGTTTGAAACCAGCATTCCTTGACCCCTTGCAACAAGCCAAGCAAATGTGGACTGGTGTTTGTGAAGAGACAGTAGGCAGAAAGAAAACAAAGCACAAAGACTGTATGACAGCTGACACATTACTCAAGCTACAAGTGTGAAAGGAAAAGAAGGCGAGACTGAACAGCAGAAAAACTAGAGCAACGAAAGCAGAAGCCCAAGCACAGTGCCCACAAGCTCAGGAGGAGGCAAAGAAGAGCATCAGAAGAGACAAGAGAATCTTGCTGGCAACACTAGGCAGAGGAGGCAGCAGTAAAAAGAAACATGAAATATCTATATAACATAACAGAGAAGCTGGCAGGCAAGAATCAACCAAGGGACAAACCAATTAAACACACGCAAGGAAAAGCCCTCACTACGATAGATGGCCAACTAAAGAGATGGGTTGAGCACTTCACAGGATTATTAAACCGACACACTCCATAAGATCCCCCAGTCATCCCCCCAGCAGAGACAGTTCTACCCATAAACTGTGATAAACCAAGCAGAACAAAAATGAAGAACGCCATCAAGAAAATGAAGAACGAAAAAGCAGCTGGGCCGGGTGAAATACCAGCAGAGCCAAGCTCCCCAAGAAAGGAGATCTCAGAGAATGCAAGAACTATAGAGGAATAATGTTACTATCTGTTCCAGGAAAATTGCTGAACAGAGTGATACTAGAGAGGATGATAGAAGCAGTGGACGCAAAGGTCTGAGAACACCAAGCAGGTTTCCGACAGGATAGATCTTGCACAGATCATATAGCTACTACTACTATGCACATCATATTAGAACAATCACTGGAATGGAACTCACCACTGTACGTCAATTTCATTGACTATGAGAAAGCATTTGACAGCGATTCTGGAATCTGATGAGATATTATGACATTCCAGAAAAGGTAATCTCCGTAATCCAGAGCACCTACCAAGGAATGTCTTGCCAGGTGGTGCATGGAGGACGACTATCAGAGAGTTTCGAAGTTGAGACGGGTTCGGCAGGGATGCCTCTGTCGCCTTTCCTATTCATCCTCATGATCGACTGGATTACGAGGACCCCCATGGACGGGGGACGAAATGGCATATAACGGACACTGTGCATGGACTCAGCTGGAGGATGTGGACTTTGCTGATGACCTGGCAATACTATCACACACCCACAAACAGATGCAGGACAAAATGACATTTTTGGAATCAACATCAGCAAAGACAGGTCTGAAGATCAACAGAAGCAAAACCCAGATCATGAAAATACACAGTAGGAACGACTGCCCAGTTATAGCAGGAGGAGAGCCCCTGGAGGAAGTGGATTCATTTACATACTTAGGGAGCGTGATAGACAAACAAGGTGGTACAGAGGCAGATGTTGCAGGAAGAGTGGACAAGGCCCTGACAACATTACTGATACTAAAATACATCTGGAATTGCACAAAAATAAAAAACACAAAAATCAGAATTTTTTACTCCAATGTAAAATCAGCATATTCTTGTATGGCTCTGAAACATGGAGAATGACAAAAACAACACTAGACAAAATCCAGACTTTCCTTAACCGATGTCTGCGAAGAATTCTACGCATAAAATGGCATGACAAAATCAAAAACGAGGAGCTATGGGAAAAGACTTGCCAAGAACCTGTCGCCAAGCACTGAAGCAGATCCCGAGGCTGAGGAGAAAGTGGGGTTGGATTGGACACACACTGAGAAAGCCAACAACAAACACCACAAGACAGTTTCTGACGTGGAATCCTCAAGGAAAAAGAAGGCAAAGAATACCAAAAAACACATGGCAAAGAGACACGGCTGCAGAAGTACAAAGGAGTGGAAAGAAATAGAGAAGATTGCCCAAACTTCCAGAGTCGTGTGCGCTGGAGTGGAGATCGAGTCGTTGTCGATGGCTTATGGCGGGAGTCGGATGTTTCGGCCCCCGACGGTTTCGGCCCATGGGGCCGAACCATCCGTTCGCGCAACCAGTTTACCGTGCATATTTATTCTGTAAAGGAGACACATTAATTGGGCAACAAATTATTTAACGTTGGAAAGGAGACACATTGGACAATAATTTGTTTAACACATGATACCACCAAAATACCATACAAGAAAGGAATTAAAATCAATAAGAAAATTAGAAATAAAATCATAAAGAGGAGTAATGTATATCTCCTTGAAGAAATATTTGTCATATTAAAATAACAGTACTATTAATTCTTCTATTGTAAAACCTGGATAAAAGTTATTCTCGAAAACAGACACATTCGTCATCATCATACAGCCCTTGAAAAACCGTTACAATAGAGCTGTGAAATGTAGAATAACACCTCCATCAATGTGTCTTTGAAAAGTGTGGTCACACATTTTATTTGTTCAATCGACATCAACTACATAAACATTGCTTGTGCTCACATCTTGTGATCCGTTACCATGTTTGTTTAGCTTACTGCTAGGATACTTTGCAACAAACAAACACATATCACACATACAAGTAATCCAGGTAAGAGTGCGAGTTCAAACAAACAAACCAACAAATAATAAAGAGGTGGTAGGTAATTTATTGTAAAACATCAAAAACAATCTTCAAACGAAACGGGCCGAATCAAATGCAGTGGGCCGAGCCTGAGGCAGGACTGAGACGACCGTTGCTTTGATAATTATCAATGGGCCGAAACATTCGACACCGCACACTCAATTGTCGGTGAAGTGGGCCGAAGCATCCGTTGGCGTCGGCCGAAAAATCCGACCCTGTACAGCGGAATTTTGTTACGTGGGCCGAACCATCCGTCGGCGTGGGTTGAAACATCCGGGCCGAACCATCTGTCTGCGTGGGCCAAACACGTCAGGGGCCGAACCATCCGGGACCCCTTAGGCTTATGGCTATGGCTATGCTCCGCACGGAGCGAAGCCTAAGGGCATAAGTAAGTGTTCCTTGTCCCAAATTCTCTAAATCTAATGGTCACAAACAACAACGCCCTAATTGAGTGTATTTGTAGGTTTAACAAGATTTAACAAGATTGCCATCCAGAGAATTAACTCTAGATGGCAGGTGGACAAGGAAGCCCTTTGGCTTATCGAGAGTCCAACCCTTTTATCTACATATATCCAGCCCTTCTGAGGTATGTGTCGATTTTATTTTTAAACATATTCACACTACTAGCACCCACACAATCATCAGATAATCTGTTCCATTCATTCACAGTCCTTTGTGAAAATGAGAACTTTCTCACGTCTAATCTACACTGCTCCTTTACTAATGTAACTTCATGTCCTCTAGTCTTTCTATCTTTCTTAACTGAAAAAAACATATTTCTATCAATATTTTCATAACCATTCAATATTTTAAACACTTCTATCTGATCTCCTCTCAATCTCCTGGTCTCTAGTGTTGTTAAACCACATTCTTTTAGGCGTTTTTCATAACTAAGATCCCTCAGTTTTGGTATCATTTTAGTCGCTCTCCTCTGTACTCTTTCTAGCATATCTATGTCCTTGCGGTATGGCCTCCACGCTTGTATACAATATTCTAAATGAGGCCTAACTATTGTTATTGATTTCCCCTTGAAGCTGCAATTCCACACTGCTCTGAAAACTGCCAGTACCAGAGGCTAAGTTCAAGGGGGCAGAATCAGACTATTTAAGACAGTTAATTGTAACCCCAGAAATGGTAGCTAAGAAAATTAGGGCTATGAAGGAAAATAAATCACCTGGAGTGGATGGTATTCCACCCAAACTACTAGTGGAAATTGTAGAACAAATTAGCATACCGCTTGCAACAGTTTTCAACTTGCCATTAGAAGAGGGAGTGGTTCCTTTAGAATTGAAAGAAGCAAACATTATACCGTTATTTAAAAAAGGTTCGAGAAACAAGTCAAATAATTATAGACCAGTTAGTTTAACATCGGTGATTTGTAAATTATTAGAAAGACTAATTAAAGATCACATGGTGGATTTTCTTGTTAAACATAACTTGATAAACCCATCTCAACATGGGTTTCTAAAAGCGAGGTCATGCTTAACAAATATGTTATGTTTTTTGGAAGATATCACTAAGTGGGTAGATGATGGATCACCAGTAGATATCATCTACTTAGATTTTCAAAAAGCTTTCGACAAAGTGCCACATCAGAGATTACTGCTTAAACTAAAAGCCCATGGCATATGAAATGGTATAATTAACTGGATAGAAAAATGGCTGATTGACAGAAGACAACGGGTAGTTGTTGATGGGGAGGCTTCAAACTGGAAATCTGTTTTGAGTGGGGTTCCACAGGGATCAGTACTGGGACCTATATTATTCTTAATATATATAAACGATTTGGACGATGATATAGCTAGCAAGGTGTTGAAATTTGCAGATGATACAAAAGTGTTTAGAAGGATTAAAAGTGATGGGGATAGACAGCATTTACAAGATGATCTCTTCTTCTTCTTCTTCTTCCAATACACGCCTAGCCTCAACATGCTGAGGATACAGGCGGTGCCATGGCATGGCAGGCGAACAGGACATTTTTGTTTTGTTTTTAGAGTGCAATATATAAGAACACAAATTATCGTGTAAATAAACATAAATACGTGCAGAAGAACTTGTTAACGTCTAAAACATGGGGTACTGCAAAGTCTGGATGTTGCTTTTAAACGCATACAGGCTGTTTTGATTTACAATATATTGAGGGAGGGAATTCCAAAGTCGAATGGTACTGGGGAAAAAAGAATACAAGTGGTAGTTGCATCTGGAGTGAGGGATAAGGTAAGATAAGGAATGTTGTTTTCTAGTGACTATATTTACAGGAATAAGGTATTGGTTTGCTGGTATACCCACTAGGCCATTTGCTATCTTGTACATCATACATAGTTTTGCATCAGTTCTTCTGTCTGATAAGGATCTCCATCCTAATGTCTGGAGCATGTCTGTTACACTGGAGGTATTGTGGTGGCGATATAAGACATATCGGGCTGCACGGCGTTGAATCATTTCTAGTTTGTTTATTTGTGTAAGGGTATATGGATCCCAGACAGTACAGCTGTTCTCCACGATGGGTCTGACAAAGGTGAAGTAGGCCTGAGTTTTATTTGAATTGACGGAACTTTGAGATTTCTGCGGAGGAAGCCTAGTGATCTATTTGCTTTTAGACAAATGTTATTTATGTGGGCATTCCACCGGAGATCTGAGGTTATGGTTATACCAAGATATTTTACCTGTGAAACAGTTTCTAGTGTTTGACCGTGAAGCATGTATTGATTGTTAATGACAGTTTTGTTTCTTGTTACAGGTATGACATGGCATTTTTGAAGATTGAATTCCATGTTCCAGGTTATGGCCCATTTTCCAAGTTTGTGAAGATCTTCCTGGAGCACAGCTGTATTTGTCTTAGGCTTAAGGGCTATATACATTATGGTGTCATCAGCAAAAAGTCTAACTGTAGATGTAATATTGTCTGGGATGTCATTTATGTAAAAGAGGAATAGACAAGGGCCAAGTACAGAGCCTTGTGGTACTCCTGATGTTACGGGTACCTCAGAGGAGGCCTCGCCCTCTATTATGACTCTTTGAGTTCTGTCTGTTAAAAATGATCGAATCCAGGAATTTGTTTTGCCTTGGATGCCATAGTGATGGAGTTTGTAAATCAGTTTTTTATGGCTGACCTTATCAAATGCTTTAGAGAAGTCCATCACTATGACATCCGTTTGCATGCCAGACTGCATATGGGTAACTAAGTCATGTATGAACTGAATAAGCTGTGTCTCACAAGATACTTGGGAGCGAAAGCCATGTTGAAGATGATAAAGAATGTTGTGTGAATGTGCATGTTTCATTATACTACTAACCAAGACATGTTCCATTAGTTTTGATGCTATGCATGTCAGGGAAATGGGCCTATAATTTGAAGCTATGTATTTTTGACCATTCTTGAAAATAGGTGAGACATTTGCTTTTAGCCAGTCTGTGGGGACTTCTCCTGTAGCATATGACTTCTGAAAGATTAAAGTTAGCGATGGTGCAATTTCAACAGCCAATTCTTTTAGAATTCTTGGGTTGATGTTGTCTGGTCCTTGTGCTTTATACGGTTTAAGATTTTGTAGGAGTTTTAGTACACCAGCTTCTGTAATTTCTATTTCTGGCATTTCTGGTAGTGTTGGATTGGGTAGTTTGGTTACTTGGGGAGATGGGTCATCTGTAAAGACTGATTGAAACTGCTGATTTAGTATCTCCGCTTTGGCTTTAGGGTTTGAGTGTAGGATTCCATTTTGTTTGAGAGGCGATATCGCTGTGTGGTTTGTACGGCAGTGTTTCATGTAAGTCCAGAATCTCTTAGCATAACCTTGTTTTTGTTGACTATCTTCAGTAGAGGTGACAATTTCATTTACATAGTTCCAGTAGGCAGTTCTCAGTTGTTGCTGTATAGTTTGTTTTAGATGTTTGTATTTTGGAGTGTGCTTGTGACATTTGTACATTCTGTCCCTTTTTTGCATAAGTTTCTTTAGTGTTGGTGTAATCCAGGGGTATCCGTCCCTACATCTAGCCATTCTGGATGGTATATACATCCCAGTACCTTTGACAATGCTATCCCGAAACATACACCACAACTTGTTTGCACTGTTTTGTTCATAGCAATTTTGAAGATTTTTGCTTACATCTTTCATATGTTTTCTAAATTTGTCCCAATCTGCCTTATTGAAAAGGGGAATATTTCTAGGTTTCTGTTTGTGTTTCATTGGGTTTATATCTAGCTCTGTGTAACAACAGTCATGATCTGAGATTCCTGGTAATATCTCTGTTCGGTTGACATTGGTAGGGTTATTTGTGATCATTAAGTCTAGAGTGTTTTCTCCCCTTGTTGGCTTGTCTATAATCTGGATAAGACCAAGGTCATCTAGAATGTTTCGAAATTTATCATGAAGTAGTACGTTTTGGCAGTTTGGTTTTAACATTCCATTCTGCCAGTCCCATCCAGGAAAATTAAAATCTCCTGCAATGAATAAGTGTTGCTTTTGATTTACTCTGCCTAGAGATATTTCAAATTGTTCTATGCTGTGTTCATCATTTACGTCAGGTCTGTAGTAGGCACATATGTGAAGTAATTTACAACCAGCTATGCTAATCTTAGCCCAAATGATTTCGCAGTCTGTCTCTAATTCAAATTCCTCTTCACTAAGCAGGTCAGAATGTATTGCAATGAAGCTAGACAGGTTGATCAAATGGTCTGAAAAGTGGCAAATGTTGTTCAATTTTGGGAAATGTAAATGCCTCCACACAGGACATGGGAACGAATATGTAGAATATACAATGGGGGGAACTGTACTAAGTACTACTGTAAAAGAAAAAGACTTAGGGCTGACAATTAGTGCTGACATGAAGGTTGATCATATACCTACGAAAAATGTGCTTGTTTCCGCAGTAAAGTGGCAATATTTGCCCAATTGCGACGACACAACAGTCAAACCTCACCCACAGCCACTCTCCGCCTCCGGATTCTTGTTGCAGACGACTTCAGACACACAAATTTCGCGCCCAAATTAACAACACTTACGCGGTGGCGCCATTTCAAAGAAATTTACCCAAACAAAATGCTTAATAATAAAACCCATGCTTAAACAAAGCAAATACGCGTACATATGTTCAAAATTATTGATTTAGCTTATATTTATAAGAAGTTTTGTGTATTCAGAAGTGTCAAGAATAGCCACTAGATGGCGATACATTCTGCACGGTATCTGAAGGGAGGTCACAGCCAAAGATAGTAAACTTATTGCTGAGAAGGGAGGTCACAACCAGTTTAAACACATTTACCATATTTTTCGTTTTACTCCTGTTCTTGGTGGTCATAAATATAGTGACTCTGATTAGTCATTTGAGTTAAATAGTCTGATGCAGCTTAGTAGTCTACAAGTGTTTCCAAATTAATCTCAAATGGCCGACAGCAATTTTATCATTGCGTATCCCAAGTTCGTGCATAGTGTCTCTATTTACTAAGACAATATTACTGAACATTCTTCAGGATAGTTCGTTTTAAAATCAGAAACTTTCATTTTTCATATCCAAGATGTATAATTTACCTGGTAGAGGCTTTTGTCAACGTATCACGTCGACTTCATCAGTACCGATGACGCTGAATGACGTCATCGTACAAGTGAGGCAGTTCGTACACCATACTCCCAGCAGACAAGGGAAAGGCCAGTCATCATGGAAACGAAAGAATACCAGGAAAAAATGAAAGAAATGCTAAGTGACGAAGTGACATATGAGAAGCTAAAGAAGGATCCGACCAAGAAATATAAGGCAGAACTCATCAGAATGGTAAATTCCTTGGAGAAGGCAGGGAAGATCACCACAGATCAGTACTGGTACTTGTATCCTACGCTAGAAAAAGTACCACGGATGTATGGATCACCAAAAATCCACAAGGAGAGAGTGCCACTTAGACCAACTGTCGACAACACACAGACAATAGCATACAGAGTATCCAGAGAATTGGCCAATATACTACAGCCACTTGTTGGAAAAACAGAACACCTTACGGAAAACTCACAAGAATTGGTGAAAGAAATGACAAAGCTGAGAATGGAAGAAGGAGAATCATTTGTGTCATATGATGTTGTGTCACTGTTCATGAAGACCCCGATCAGAGAAGCTTGAAAATTCATCAGAAAAACACTAGAGAATGACAAGACACTAAAGAAAAGAACAAACCTAAATGTGGACATCATGGAGTTGTTGAAATTTGTCATACTTCAGATTTGGAGGAAAAATTTACCAGCAGAAGTTTGGGGTAGCCATGGGCAGTCCAGTATTCCCCAATGTTGTGAACCTGTACATGGAGGACCTGGAGCAGAAAATCATAGCCACAGCACCAGTCGATTGCCAACCGAGAAACTGGAAGCGATATGTGGACGATGTAATTTGCCTGGTACACACAGGAAAGACAAAGAAATTACAACAACACATTAACACTGTAGACCCCCACAGGTAGCATCATTTTCACGCGGGAAGACGAAGAGAACAACAGCATGCCCTTCTTGGATGCAAAGTTCACCAGGAAGGAAGATGGCAATGTGAAGTCTACAGTGTACAGGAAGATGGCAGTGTCAAGTCTACAGTGTACAGGAAGAAGACGCACACTGACCAACACCTGAACTTTGCGCCCCACCACCCAAAACATCAGAAGTTGGGAGTTGTCAGAATCCTTGAACAGGTGTGAGACAATAACTTCGGAGGAGGGGGACAAGAAAGAAGAGGTGGAACACTTGAGAGGAGCTCTAAGAGTATGTGGCTATCCGTCGTGGGCCTTGAAAAAGGTGACAGATAGCAGTAAGAAGTAAAAGACCAATAAAAAGACTAAGGACAAAAACTGTCGGAGCCAAGTAATCATCCCATACATAGAGGGGGTCTGAAGAACTGAAGAAGTATGTACCAAAGAATTGTGGTGCTGAGTACATTGGGGAGACAGGAAGACTACTCAAAACAAGACTGGAGGAACACAGAAAGGACGTAGACAACACGAAAAATGAGAAATACACAAGGAGCGGAAAAAAAGATTGATGTCTACCATCAATAAATCCACTCTTACAGACCATGCGACAACTGAAAATCATATCATAGGCTGGGAGGGAGTGAAAATTGTAGACAAGGAACCCAACAGAAGAATTCGGCATATCAAGGAAGCCATCTGGATCAGGAAAACCAAAACACCCATCAACAGAGACGAGGGCAATTACGAACTGCCTCACGTGTACGATGACGACATTCAGCGTCATCGGTACTGATGAAGTCGACGTGATACGTTGACGAAAGCCTCTACCAGGTAAAATAAACTTCTGAAAAATGAAAGTTTCTGATTTACTAAGACAATAGTTTGATAGCTATGTTAATGGAACCTTTCTTTGAATTCGTCTTGTTGTTTTGCTTATGGTCGCTAATCAAAGTGATGAAATTATAAACTAGTCTATAATTATAAAATCAGTCACATTTTGCTGGCAACCTCCTCCTGGCATGTTTGTAACACACATAAACAGTTTATTGACAGAAAAATCAGCAACAATTTGCATTGAATGCACGATTTACCCAGCTGACATCACAGTAATGAAGGTAGGGAACGCTATTGACGGCGGTGGTGCGTCATTGTGTTGGTGAATAATGTGCTGTTGTATATATTATGACAGAGTTTTTTTAAACAATGTTTTTAATGATGGTGAATTATCCACCTTTCAGTGGAAATATCTTAGAATAACATATTTAGGAATGTGTAATACTATATCACTGGAAAGCATTTAGGAGCTCGAACATACTTTGGGAACTATAAGTATATTTAAGCAAAACAGGTATACATATAAGTCCCTATAAGCAGTAAAGTTTAATAGACCTGCACAGATCCAGGAACCAGCCACGTGTCTACACCCATAGCAATTTGTTTAGAAATATGTGGAAATGTATAGGAACCTATAGCCATCTATTGAAATATATAGAAACCTATAGCCATCTATTGAAATATATAGAAACCTACAGCCATCTATTGAAATATATAGAAACCTATATCCATCTATTGAAATATATAGAAACCTATAACCATCTATCGAAATATATAGAAACCTATAGCCATCTACCGAAATATATTGACTATTTAATTGTTGTGGCAGCTTCTGTGTCCTGAAATTCCTCTGAATTTTATATAAATATATAATACAAAATATTCTACAGAAAACCATCTGCAAAAATACTATACAACGTTTGTTCAGGTCACCTGCGACAAGGTGTGCAATCGTTTGCATTGGGTGGCTGGTCAAACCAGACATTGCACCATTTCTTTGCTGAATTGCACATTTTTTACTTGAAATAGTGCATATACCCATACTTTTTTTATAAATCCGGATTAAATTTTATTGGTTCATTAATTATAACTTCATTTTTCATTGATTAACCATTATTATTCATTTATTACACATCTTTAATTACAGTTCATTCAGCTGTATGAATGGGTATCTGACAGTGGTGGTTATTAGTGTACAAACAGTTGTTCGTCAATGCAGATATTCTGCTCATAATACTACAGGTATTTTCTAAATCTAGTATTGCAACAGTCCATGTGAGAACTAACAAACATTAGGCTAGCACTACACCTCATAGATAGGCTGTGCATAGTTCTAAATGCATTATTATAGGAAACAATAAAGTGCTACTTAGCAGCTTTTCTATAATTACCCCATAAGGAATTAAATACTCATTACTACTGTAAGATGTGAACAGTTTGTTCTTCACCTTCACTGAATAAAAGTGACATTTCCCGAGTAGATTATTGCTTCTGCCATACAGACTCCTTTCTTTGGATTTCACATCCATTTCTTCCAACAGATCATCACAGATTAGAGCTACTTCAAAACCAGTTTATCTTATGTCAAAAAACATTATCTGCGACTTTACTCTGTTAAACAATATGTCATTGTCACAATGGTTTACATTTTATTAAAACTTATTCACATTAAAAAATATATAAAAAAGTTGTATCCACACTATGTGTAGTAGTAGTAGTTTTGTTACTACAGCACTGTTATATCTGTTGAGACAAATTGCAACTCTTCCTTTCTATATACGTACACTCTCCAGTCAAACAGCACCAATAATGACTACTACACCATATGCAGTGCTAGGGAGATTTGCACGATAGTGCTCTCTCAGGTCTTAGTGCAGGCCTCCCTAGATGACCAAGACCATACAAAATATGTTTGATGATCTAAACAAATAATAGCTGGTCTGTGAGACTATATATACTAATTATATCCACATGCCATACGTTTATTATTCCACTGGCCAGACCTGGTGACTGTTAATTATTCCACTGGCCAGACCTGGTGACTGTTAATTATATCCATATGCCATATTAATTATTGCACTGGCCAGACCTGGTAACTGGTAATTATATTCACATGTCATACGTTTATTATTCCACTGGCCAGACCTGGTGACTGGTAATTATATCCACATGCCATATGTTTATTATTCCACTGGCCAGACCTGGTGACTGTTAATTATATCCACATGTCATACGTTTATTATTCCACTGGCCAGACGTGGTGACTGTTAATTATATCCACATGCCATACATTTATTATTCCACTGGCCAGACTTGGTGACTGTTAATTATATCCACGTCATACGTTTATTATTCCACTGGCCAGACCTGGTGACTGTTAATTATATCCACATGTCATACGTTTATTATTCCACTGGCCAGACCTGGTGACTGTTAATTATATCCACATGTCATACGTTTATTATTCCACTGGCCAGACCTGGTGACTGTTAATTATATCCACATGTCATACGTTTATTATTCCACTGGCCAGACCTGGTGACTGTTAATTATATCCAAGTCATACGTTTATTATTCCACTGGCCAGACTTGGTGACTGTTAATTATATCCACGTCATACGTTTATTATTCAACTGGCCAGACCTGGTGACTGTTAATTATATCCACATGTCATACGTTTATTATTCCACTGGCCAGACCTGGTGACTGTTAATTATATCCACATGTCATACGTTTATTATTCCACTGGCCAGACCTGGTGACTGTTAATTATATCCACATGTCATACGTTTATTATTCCACTGGACAGATCTGGTGACTGTTAATTATATCCACATGCCATACGTTTATTATTCCACTGGCCAGACCTGGTGATTTGTAATTATATCCATATGCCATACGTTTATTATTCCACTGGCCAGACCTGGTGACTGTTAATTATATCCACATGTCATACGTTTATTATTCCACTGGCCAGATCTAGTGGCTGTTAATTATATCCACATGCCATACGTTTATTATTCCACTGGCCAGACCTGGTGACTGGTAATTATATCCACATGCCATACGTTTATTATTCCACTGGCCAGACCTGGTGACTGGTAATTATATCCATATGCCATATGTTTATTATTCCACTGGCCAGACTTGGTGACTGGTAATTATATCCACACGCCATACGTTTATTATTCCACTGGCCAGACCTGATGACTGGTAATTATATCCATATGCCATACGTTTATTATTCCACTGGCCAGACCTGGTGACTGGTAATTATATCCATATGCCATACGTTTATTATTCCACTGGCCAGATCTGGTCACTGGTAATTATATCCATATGCCATATGTTTATTATTCCACTGGCCAGAGCTGGTGACTGGTAATTATATCCATATGTCATACGTTTATTATTCCACTGGCCAGACTTGGTGACTGGTAATTATATCCATATGTCATACGTTTATTATTCCACTGGCCAGACCTGGTGACTGGCAATTATATCCATATGCCATACGTTTATTATTCCACTGGCCAGACCTGGTGACTGGTAATTATATCCATATGCCATACGTTTATTATTCCACTGGCCAGACCTGGTGACTGGTAATTATATCCACATGCCATACGTTTATTATTCCTCTGGCCAGACCTGGTGACTGGTAATTATATCCACATGCCATACGTTTATTATTCCACCTGCCAGACCTGCTGACTGGTAATTATATCCACATGCCATACGTTTATTATTCCACTGGCCAGACCTGGTGACTGGTAATTATATCCATATGCCATACGTTTATTATTCCACTGGCCAGACCTGGTGACTGGTAATTATATCCATATGCCATACGTTTATTATTACACTGGCCAGATCTGGTGACTGGTAATTATATCCATATGCCATATGTTTATTATTCCACTGGCCAGAGCTGGTGACTGGTAATTATATCCATATGTCATACGTTTATTATTCCACTGGCCAGACCTGGTGACTGGTAATTATATCCATATGTCATACGTTTATTATTCCACTGGCCAGACCTGGTGACTGGCAATTATATCCATATGCCATACGTTTATTATTCCACTGGCCAGACCTGGTGACTGGTAATTATATCCATATGCCATACGTTTATTATTCCACTGGCCAGACCTGGTGACTGGTAATTATATCCACATGCCATACGTTTATTATTCCTCTGGCCAGACCTGGTGACTGGTAATTATATCCACATGCCATACGTTTATTATTCCACCTGCCAGACCTGGTGACTGGTAATTATATCCACATGCCATACGTTTATTATTCCACTGGCCAGACCTGGTGACTGGTAATTATATCCATATGCCATACGTTTATTATTCCACTGGCCAGACCTGGTGACTGGTAATTATATCCATATGCCATACGTTTATTATTCCACTGGCCAGACTTGGTGACTGTTAATTATATCCACATGCCATACGTTTATTATTCCACTGGCCAGACCTGGTGACTGGTAATTTTGTAAAAACATAATTTATTGTATAATATCAAACGCTTTGTGACATATTATATACGGTAGCAAATAAGGAAATATTGTTCAAGTTGTACATACACTTTCTTAAAAACAGCTAAAAATTTAAGTTTACCTCAGAATGCAACTTTAATCAGGTGATACTAATAGTCACCATGCATGCAATCAATAAATTAATGGAGCACGTTGATTAAGACAATAGCAAGTGCTCATTCGCAGTCATTTTCAAAAATACATACAAACATTAATTAAAGTAATGGTAACATCAATTCATTTGTCTGCATGCGACATAACAACTAAACTACAATATCTTGAACACTGAATAATTATGCTAAGGTTGAAATTGACATCATAAGTGACTTTTATCTGCCATTAATTATGTTCTACCCACTGCTAACTCTGTCTGCCCACTGCTAACTCTTCTCTACCCACTGCTAACTCTGTCTGCCCACTGCTAACTCTGTCTGCCCACTGCTAACTCTGTCTACCCACTGCTAACTCTGTCTGCCCACTGCTAACTCTGTCTACCCACTGCCAACTCTTCTCTACCCACTGCTAACTGTTGTCTATCCACTGCCAACTCTGTCTACCCACTGCCAACTCTGTCTACCCACTGCTAACTCTTGTCTATCCACTGCCAACTCTGTCTACCCACTGCCAACTCTGTCTACCCACTGCTAACTCTTGTCTATCCACTGCTAACTCTTGTCTATCCACTGCCAACTCTGTCTACCCACAGCCAACTCTGTCTACCCACTGCCAACTCTGTCTACCCACTGCCAACTCTGTCTACCCACTGCTAACTCTGTCTACCCACTGCTAACTCTTGTCTACCCACTGCTAACTCTTGTTTACCCATTGCTAACTCTTGTCTGCCCACTGTTAACTCTGTCTACCCGGTGTTAACACTGTCTGCCCGGTGTTAACTATGTCTGCCCAGTGTTAACTCTGTCTGCCCGGTGTTAACTCTGTCTAACCTCTGCTAACTCTGTCTACCCTCTGCTAACTCTGTCTACCCTCTGCTAACTCTGTCTACCCACTGCTAACTCTGTCTATCCACTGCTAACTCTGTCTACCCACTGCTAACTCTTGTCTACCCATTGCTAACTACGTCTACCCACAGTTAACTCTGTCTGCCCAATGGTAACTCTGTCTGCCCGGTGCTAACTCTTGTCTACCCACTGCTAACTCTGTCTACCCACTGCTAACTCTGTCTACCCACTGCTAACTCTGTCTACCCAATGCTAACTCTGTCTACCCACTGCTAACTCTGTCTACCCACTGCTAACTCTGTCTACCCAATGCTAACTCTGTCTACCCACTTCCAACTCTGTCTACCCAATGCTAACTCTGTCTACCCACTGCTAACTCTGTTTACCCACTGCTAACTATGTCTACCCACTGCAAACTCTTGTCTACCCACTGATAACTCTTGTCTACCCACTACTAACTCTGTCTACCCACTGCAAACTCGTGTCTACCCACTGATAACTCTTGTCTACCCACTACTAACTCTGTCTACCCACTGCTAACTATGTCTACCCACTGCAAACTCGTGTCTACCCACTGCTAACTCTGTCTACCCACTGCCAACTCTTGTCTACCCACTGCTAACTCTGTCTACCCACTGCTAACTGTCTGCCCCCTGCTAATTGTGACTGCCAACTAATGAACCCAACATGGTCTACCATAAAGTTGTACCCTGGATTACATAGATCAGACCAACATTAGCCACTTGCCAAGTTTTCCAGGGCACCTGCACCTGTCTTCTGATGATGTTTTCTCAGAGAATCTGCTGCAATCTGATGACAGTGGGACAGGTTGCATCTATTTAAACTAGATTCGCAGGGGGGACTCACAGAAAAGTCTGAAAATGGAGGCATAGATAAAGACACCACAAATAAATCAGCAAATAACAGTCTGGAAAACTCTTCTGAAGCTGGATATAAATGTGTTTGCTTAAATGCAAGGAGTATAGTAAATAAAAGAAATGAACTAAATATTATAGTAGAAGATATTGACCCTCATATAATAGGTATAACCGAATCCTGGACCACCACCGATATATCAGATGCTGAATTGGGACTGACAGGATATGTAATGTTTAGAAAAGATAGAATAGGAAGAAAGGGAGGTGGAGTTATTTTATATATTAAAGAATCTATCCAGGCTTATGAAATAAAATTAGAAAGAGAAGCAGATTGCGAAGAAGCTGTTTGGTGTAACATAGTTACAGGAAACTCAACGTTAACAGTTGGGTTAGTTTATCGAAGTCCAAACATAAGCATAGAAGAGAATGAAAAAATACAAAACGCTATAAGGGAAGTAAGCAAACGGGACTGTATTATTATGGGGGATTTTAACCATGGGCATATACAATGGAAATCTCTACAGAGTATGGGGAGAGAGGACCACAAGTTTTTAGTTTTAGTTCAAGATACATTCCTTTCTCAACATGTGCTAGAACCAACCAGGGGTGAGAATGTGTTAGACATAGTTTTGTCCTCACAGAATGAATTAGTTGACAATGTCAAGATATGTGAGCCACTGGGGAGTAGCGACCACAACCAGATACATTTTACCATCAAAGTAAAATCAGAAAGGTATAGTAAAAAGCAGTGTAGGAGAAATTTCCACAAAGGAAGGTATAAGGACATGAGGAAATATTTAGCAAAGATAGACTGGAATAAGACACTAAAAAATAAGACGGCAACAGAATGCTGGAATATATTAAATAGTGAAATTAAGTGCACAGTCGATAAATGTGTACCCTTCAAAAAACAAGGAAAACGGTCCAAAAAGAAACACTTATCGAAAGAAGCCATTAGAAAAATTAAGTATAAACAAATGATGTGGAAGTCATATAGATGTACTGGAAATGATGAAGACTACAACAGTTATAAAGAAGCACTTAACCAAGCTATAGCTGAAATTAGAAATTCAAAGAGAAGCTATGAATAACAATTAGCTAGTAATATAAAACATGACAGCAAGAGTTTTTATGCGTATGTTCGAAGCAAACAGAAAGTTCAAGATAAGGTCGGTCCTCTAGAAGATAGTGCTGGAAATATAATATCAGAGGGATTCTTAATGGCAGAAGACCTGAATGAGTACTTTAGTTCAGTGTTTACCAGGGAAGATATTAGTTCACTGCCAGTACCAGAGGCTAAGTTCAAGGGGCAGATTCAGACTATTTAGGACAATTAATTGTAACCCCGGAAATGGTAGCTAAGAAAATAAGGGCTATGAAGGATAATAAATCACCTGGAGTGGATGGGATTCCGCCCAAACTACTATTGGAAATTGTAGAACAAATTAGCGTACCGCTTGCAACAGTTTTCAATTTGTCATTAGAAGAGGGAGTGGTTCCTTTAGAATGGAAAGAGGCAAACATTATACCGTTATTTAAAAAAGGTTCGAGAAACAAGTCAGAGAACTATAGACCAGTGAGTTTAACATCAGTGATTTGTAAATTATTAGAAAGACTAATTAAAGATCACATGGTGGATTTTCTTGTTAAACAAAACTTGATAAACTCATCTCAACATGGTTTTTTTAAAGCGAGGTCATGCTTAACAAATATGTTATGTTTTTTGGAAGACATCACTAAGTGGGTAGATGAGGGATCACCAGTAGATATCGTCTACTTAGATTTTCAAAAAGCTTTCGACAAAGTACCACATCAAAGATTACTGCTTAAACTAAAGGCCCATGGCATAGGAAATGGTATAATAAACTGGATGGAACAATGGCTGATTGACAGAAGACAACGTGTAGTAGTTGATGGGAAGGCTTCAAATTGGAAATCGGTATTGAGTGGGGTACCACAGGGATCAGTATTAGGGCCTATATTATTCTTAATATATATCAACAATTTGGATGATGAAATAACAAGCAAGGTGTTGAAATTTGCGGATGATACAAAAGTGTTTAGAAGGATTAAAAGTGATGGAGATAGACAGCATTTACAAGATGATCTTGACAGGTTGATCAAATGGTCTGAAAAGTGGCAAATGCTGTTCAATTTTGGGAAATGTAAATGCCTCCACACAGGACATGGGAACTAAGAAGAGATATACAATGGGGGTACTGTTCTAAGTACTACTGTAAAAGAAAAGGACTTAGGGTTAACCATTAGTGCTGATATGAAGGTTTCAGAAGTGCGAATTGCAGCTTCAAAGGGAAATCAAATCCTTGGATTAATTAGGCGAAACATAACGTATAAGGAAAAAGAGCTAATAATACCGCTGTACAAAACAATAGTTAGGCCTCATTTAGAATATTGTATTCAAGCGTGGAGGCCATATCGCAGGAAGGACATAGATGTGCTAGAAAGAGTGCAGAGGAGAGCAACTAAAATGATACCAAATCTGAGGGATCTTAGTTAAGAAATACGCCTAAAAAAATGCGGTTTAACAACACTAGAGACCAGGAGATTGAGAGGAGATCAGATAGAAGTGTTTAAAATATTGAAGGGTTATGAAAATATTGATAGAAATATGTTTTTCTCAGTTAAGAAAGATAGAAGGACTAGAGGACATGAACTTGCATTAGTAAAGGAGCAGAGTAGATTGGATATAAGAAAGTTTTCATTTTCACAAAGGACTGTAAATGAATGGAACAGATTACCTGCTGATTGTGTGGGTGCTAGTAGCGTGAATATGTTTAAAAATAAAATCGACACATACCTCAGACGGGCGGGATACACATAGATAAAAGGGTCGGACTCTCAATAAGCCAAAGGGCTTCCTTGTCCACCTGCCACCTAGAGTAAATTCTCTGGGTGGCAATCTTGTTAAATCCCTCATTATGCAACAAGTAATTACAGACACTGCACTGAGATGACCTATCATCTGCCAGACTGACTCTCAACTAATTAAAACAATGATTCCCAATAGCTGTCTGTCTAAATAACATAACAAATTACACAAGGTCAGTGGTGTTGTCTGCTGTCTCAGTTCATAAAGAACAATATATGTCCCAAGTACCAGAAACATTTCTGTGGTAGCAATTTCTGACAGAACATCAATCTCCACAGACGGATGCACAAACACAAGCTAACTTCATGCAGTTTATTATTGTACAATTATTGATTGTCTTGTCCTCAATGTTACCAACACATTCAGTTCCTTCTTAATGTCACCATTTGTTCAACAGTTTGAATTTCACTTCTCTGTCTTCTCTTGATGGGTGGAAAGTTTGTGCCTCCTACAATTTGATCTGCCAGCAAACTATGCCCCACAGAGGTCACATTTGTAGGGTTTCTCCCCAGTGTGAGTTCCCAGATGTCTCTTTGAAGGACCACTCTGTGCAAACTGTGTCCCACAGATGTCACATTTGTAGGGTTTGTTCCCAGTGTGAGTTCCCAGATGTCTCTTTAAAGGACCACTCTGTGCAAACTGTGTCCCACAGATGTCACATTTGTAGGGTTTGTCTCCAGTGTGAGTTCGCAGATGTCCCTTTAAATTACCACTCTGTGCAAACTGTGTCCCACAGATCTCACATTTGTAGGGTTTCTCCCCAGTGTGAGTTCGCAGATGACTCTTTAAAGGACCACTCTGTGCAAACTGTGCCCCACAGATGTCACATTTGTAGGGTTTCTCCCCAGTGTGAGTTCGCAGATGTACCTTTAAATCACCACTCTGTGAAAACTTTGCCCCACAGATGTCACATTTGTAGGGTTTCTCCCCAGTGTGAGTTTGCTTATGTCTTTTTAAAGGACCGCTCCGGACAAACTGTGCCCCACAGATGTCGCATTTGTAGGGTTTCTCCCCAGTGTGACTTCGCAGATGTCCCTTTAAATGACCACCCTGTGCAAATTGTGCCCCACAGATGTCACATTTGTAGGGTTTCTCCCCAGTGTGAGTTCGCTGATGTATCTTTAAAGGATCACTCCGTGCAAACTGTGCCCCACAAGTGTCACATTTGTAGGGTTTCTCCCCAGTGTGAGTTCTCAGATGTCTCTTTAAAGGACCACCCTGTGTAAACTGTGCCCCACAGATGTCACATTTGTAGGGTTTCTCCCCAGTGTGACTTCGCAGATGTCCCTTTAAATGACCACCCTGTGCAAACTGTGCCCCACAGATGTCACATTTGTAGGGTTTCTCCCCAGTGTGAGTTCGCTGATGTATCTCTAAAGGGTCACTCCGGGCAAACTGTGCCCCACAAATGTCACATTTGTAGGGTTTCTCCCCAGTGTGAGTTCTCAGATGTTTCTTTAAAGGACCACCCTGTGTAAACTGTGCCCCACAGATGTCACATTTGTAGGGTTTCTCTCCAGTGTGACTTCGCAGATGTCCCTTTAAATGACCACCCTGTGCAAACTGTGCCCCACAGATGTCACATTTGTAGGGTTTCTCCCCAGTGTGAGTTTGCCGATGTATCTTTAAAGGATCACTCCGGGCAAACTGTGCCCCACAGATGTCACATTTGTAGGGTTTCTCCCCAGTGTGAGTTCGCAGATGTCCCTTTAAATTACCACTCTGTGTAAACTGTGCCCCACAGCTGTCACATTTGTAGGGTTTCTCCCCAGTGTGAGTTTGCTGATGCCTCTTTAAATCACCACTGTGTGCAAACTGTGCTCCACAGATGTCACATTTGTAGGGTTTCTCCCCACTGTGAGTTTTCAGATGCCTCTTTAAATTACCACTGTGTGCAAACTGTGCCCCACAGATGTCACATTTGTAGGGTTTCTCCCCAGTGTGAGTTCGCAGATGTGTCTTGAAATTACCATTCAGTGTAAACTGTGCCCCACAGATGTCACATTTATATGGTTTCTCCCCACTGTGAGTTTTCAGATGCCTCTTTAAATTACCACTGTGTGCAAACTGTGCCCCACAGGTGTCACATTTGTAGGGTTTCTCCCCAGTGTGAGTTCGCAGATGTGTCTTGAAATTACCATTCAGTGTAAACTGTGCCCCACAGATGTCACATTTATATGGTTTCTCCCCACTGTGAGTTTTCAGATGCCTCTTTAAATCACCACTGTGTGCAAACTGTGCCCCACAGGTGTCACATTTGTAGGGTTTCTCCCCAGTGTGAGTTCTCAGATGTCTCTTTAAAGGACCACCCTGTGTAAACTGTGCCCCACAGATGTCACATTTATGTGGTTTCCCTGCTACTTTGGTTTGTTGATAGTCAGTTGTTAGTTTCTTCTCTGCCTTCTTCAACTGAGACTTGTTCCTAACACAAAATTGTCTTGCTGTGTGACTGTTGGTGACAGTTTGGTGACCTGTGTCTTGTAGTTGATGTCCTTGGTTGTGTTGATGCACAGCCAAGTGTTGTTGGAAGCTGTCAACATTGTCATCAGAATAAAGACAAAGTTTGCACTTGTACAAACCACATCGACCATTGTTGTTAATGTCAGCAAGCGGATGAGAGCGTTGTCTGTGCTTCATCATGTAGACGTCTGTTGAGAACGACTGGCCACACACGTCACATGCACTGTCACCTGAAAACATATGACATGTTTGATGTCACATAACACACTGAGTGACTGCTAAACCACAATATAAGAATTTACTTGAGGTACAGGTTAGACTTACCTCTGAATATTGGCAAATATGTATAATTTCTTACAGTTGGCATCTAAAGACACCTTTATGTTGAGAGAAGTTATACAGTTAATATCACCTGAACATCCTCAACCTAGAAATATTGTACATTTATTGGTCAGTTTCTCAGATATGCACAGCTATGTCAGTTATCCTTTTATCAAACATCTTAAATGCCAACCATTCCATTTACCTGTCAATCAGTGAGTTTTTAATTTACTTATCTATCAGTATTTATACATTTATCTATCCATCAATCAGTTTGTCCATTTACCTGTCTATCAGTAAATTTGTCCATTCACCTGCCTATCAGTTAGTTTGTACATTTACCTGTCTATCAGTGAGTTTGTCCATTTACCAGTCAATCATGAGTTTGTCCATTTACCTGCCTATCAGTGACTTTGTCCATTTACCTGTCTATCAGTGAGTTTGTCCATTTACCTTTCTATCAGTGAGTTTGTCCATATACCTGTCTATCAGTAAGTTTGTCCATTTACCTGTCAACCAGTGAGTTTGTCCATTCACCTGTCAATCACTGAGTTTGTCCATTCACTTGTCAATCACTGAGTTTGTACATTTACCTATCTATCAGTAAGTTTATTCATTTACCCGTCAATCAGTGAGTTTGTCCATTTAACTTTAAATCTGTGAGTTTGTCCATTTACCTGTATGTCAGTGAGTTTTTCCATCATGGGTCGATTTTAACGGTATTACGTTAGTCCTAGCACCCCAGATTTTGCAACGGATTACCAGACTCGACACTATGGGAATCCAGCCGGATTACCGCTAATATGTTGGAAAGTAGGTACACCAGTATTCTGAGTTTATGTGGGCACATGCTATACCGTGTTCATCCTAATAATGGCGCAGTGCGCGGAGACAAGAACTATACAGTGCGCTATTAAAAGGGACCAATGCGAGTGTTTTCCATCAATCCGGCAGGTGGCACCACCACATAATGAGAAGCGTAAAGCCAACAGGCGGCAGTACTCGAAAGGCTTGGGTGGTCGAGACTACATGTCATGGCATTCGAATTGGTTTAAGTCATCGCGGATTTCACGTGTATAAACAGTATTGGGACCCCAAAATCGGATAAAAAGTTCAGTGTGTAATCGAGTAAAACAATAAGTACGATAAACATGCTGTTGCTCTGATGAAAGATAAGACCATTGTAGGACATATACCTACAGAACATCACAAAATCTTCAAGTTTGTTATCCGTATTTTGAAATGTGTAGGAATTTCACTGGAAGGTATGACTTTGGCATTTGAAATAGTGGTGTGCTCCTTTATTAGGGCGTGCGCCGTTATTAGAATGAACACGGTAATAATAAAATTGAGCACAAAAGACATCTTAGTTCGGCTACCGTTTTCTTTGTATCTTTTTCTCTGGGTTCCATATATCTCCCAAACATAGTTACCGTTTGGGCGCCATGTTACATGAATGTCTTGATTTCTAGTATGTCAAAACTCCACAAGATGTCACCATTGGAAACGCCAGGGATTCCGCGGGAATATTCTGTGATTGGACAACTGACAATTGATGTCTTTCACGTTGTCCAATGGAGTTAAACCTGGATACTCTCGACTGAGAGTTCAATGTTTGTTTATTATAATCTAATGCATTACCTCACCCCACTTGATCTCTTACAAGTAAATTATTGTTTTTTTCAATGGTTACTAATGTGCTATACAGCTATACAAACTCTCGCACAAACACAGGATCCCGCCAGATGTCAACTCACAGATGTAATGATCATCATCTAGAACCTCCATCTCTGTGTGCTTCCTCCGTGCAATGTTGCGTCTCGGACAATGTTTCTCCTCCTCCTCTTTGCCACCTTTCACTGTCTGCAAGTCTTGTTTCTTCCCTTTTGATGTTTCTACAAGCAAAATATGTTTCCACTGTAAATAAGTCATAATGCAGATTCAGAATGCAGTAAAAAATTTCCATATTGGACATCTTCAACACTGCACAGTGTGTTCTTTATAGCCAGATTGCTTCTAGCGACTGGTAGTGGACATTGCAAACTAGTCATTTGGGACATTAAAGTGTATCTCTGCAAATATTTATGATCAAAGATTCTAAATGTACAATGGTTTTTCATTTATTAATAGTAATAATAATCTTTATTGTCCAAAGAACAGGAATTATGTTTGCAATCACATTTTATAATAGATGAGCCCAGATGAAACCAGCCCAATAACAAGCAATGAAAACAGACCATATACAAAAACAAATCACAGACAATAGTATCACTGGTATCATAAAGCATTATTAATTATAAGACAATCTTGGTAAAATTGAATCTATATACAGAAAATGCCTTCACAAAATTGAGCAGCATCACAGTTGTTATAATTGCTACTGCAGGCACATGTTTTCATCACAGATGTTATCATTGCTACTGCAGGCACATGTTTTCATCACAGATGTTATCATTGCTACTGCAGGCACATGTTTTCATCACAGATGTTATCATTGCTACTGCAGGCACATGTTTTCATCGCAGATGTTATCATTGTTACTGCAGGCACATGTTTTCATCACAGATGTTATCATTGCTACTGCAGGCACATGTTTTCATCACAGATGTTATCATTGCTACTGCAGGCACATGTTTTTATCACAGATGTTATCATTGCTACTGCAGGCACATGTTTTCATCACAGATGTTATCATTGCTACTGCAGGCACATGTTTTCATCGCAGATGTTATCATTGTTACTGCAGGCACGTTTTTTTATCACAGATGTTATCATTGTTACTGCAGGGATATGTTTTCATCACAGATGTTATCATTGTTACTGCAGGCACATGTTTTCATCACAGATGTTATAATTGCTACTGCAGGCACATGTTTTTATCACAGATGTTATCATTGCTACTGCAGGCACATGTTTTCATCACAGATGTTATCATTGCTACTGCAGGCACATGTTTTCATCACAGATGTTATCATTGCTACTGCAGGCACATGTTTTCATCGCAGATGTTATCATTGTTACTGCAGGCACGTTTTTTTTATCACAGATGTTATCATTGCTACTGCAGGGATATGTTTTCATCACAGATGTTATCATTGTTACTGCAGGCACATGTTTTCATCACAGATGTTATCATTGCTACTGCAGGCACATGTTTTTATCACAGATGTTATCATTGTTACTGCAGGGATATGTTTTCATCACAGATGTTATCATTGTTACTGCAGGCACATGTTTTCATCACAGATGTTATCATTGCTACTGCAGGCACATGTTTTTATCACAGATGTTATCATTGTTACTGCAGATGTTATCATGTTATCATTGTTACTGCAGGCACATGTTTTCATCACAGATGTTATCATTGCTACTGCAGGCACATGTTTTTATCACAGATGTTATCATTGCTACTGCAGGCACATGTTTTCATCACAGATGTTATCATTGCTACTGCAGGCACATGTTTTCATCGCAGATGTTATCATTGTTACTGCAGGCACGTTTTTTTATCACAGATGTTATCATTGTTACTGCAGGGATATGTTTTCATCACAGATGTTATCATTGTTACTGCAGGCACATGTTTTCATCACAGATGTTATAATTGCTACTGCAGGCACATGTTTTTATCACAGATGTTATCATTGCTACTGCAGGCACATGTTTTCATCACAGATGTTATCATTGCTACTGCAGGCACATGTTTTCATCACAGATGTTATCATTGCTACTGCAGGCACATGTTTTCATCGCAGATGTTATCATTGTTACTGCAGGCACGTTTTTTTTATCACAGATGTTATCATTGCTACTGCAGGGATATGTTTTCATCACAGATGTTATCATTGTTACTGCAGGCACATGTTTTCATCACAGATGTTATCATTGCTACTGCAGGCACATGTTTTTATCACAGATGTTATCATTGTTACTGCAGGGATATGTTTTCATCACAGATGTTATCATTGTTACTGCAGGCACATGTTTTCATCACAGATGTTATCATTGCTACTGCAGGCACATGTTTTTATCACAGATGTTATCATTGTTACTGCAGGGATATGTTTTCATCACAGATGTTATCATTGTTACTGCAGGCACATGTTTTCATCACAGATGTTATCATTGTTACTGCAGGCACATGTTTTCATCACAGATGTTATCACTGTTACTGCAGGCACATGTTTTTATCACAGATGTTATCATTGTTACTGCAGGGATATGTTTTCATCACAGATGTTATCATTGTTACTGCAGGCACATGTTTTCATCACAGATGTTATCATTGTTACTGCAGGCACATGTTTTTATCACAGATGTTATCATTGTTACTGCAGGGATATGTTTTCATCACAGATGTTATCATTGTTACTGCAGGCACATGTTTTCATCACAGATGTTATCATTGCTACTGCAGGCACATGTTTTTATCACATATGTTATCATTGTTACTGCAGGGATATGTTTTCATCACAGATGTTATCATTGTTACTGCAGGCACATGTTTTCATCACAGATGTTATCATTGCTACTGCAGGCACATTCTTTCATCGCAGATGTTATCATTGCTACTGCAGGCACATGTTTTTATCGCAGATGTTATCATTGCTACTGCAGGCACATGTTTTCATCACAGATGTTATCATTGTTACTGCAGGCACATGTTTTTATCACAGATGTTATCATTGTTACTGCAGGCACATGTTTTCATTACAGATGTTATCATTGCTACTGCAGGCACATGTTTTCATCACAGATGTTATCATTGTTACTGCAGGCACATGTTTTTATCACAGATGTTATCATTGTTACTGCAGGCACATGTTTTTATCACAGATGTTATCATTGCTACTGCAGGCACATGTTTTTATCACAGATGTTATCATTGCTACTGCAGGCACATGTTTTCATCACAGATGTTATCATTGTTACTGCAGGCACATGTTTTCATCACAGATGTTATCATTGCTACTGCAGGTACATGTTTTCATCACAGATGTTATCATTGCTACTGCAGGCACATGTTTTCATCACAGATGTTATCATTGCTACTGCAGGCACATTCTTTCATCGCAGATGTTATCATTGCTACTGCAGGCACATGTTTTTATCGCAGATGTTATCATTGCTACTGCAGGCACATGTTTTCATCACAGATGTTATCATTGCTATTGCAGGCACATGTTTTCATCACAGATGTTATCATTGCTACTGCAGGCACATGTTTTCATCACAGATGTTATCATTGCTACTGCAGGCACATTCTTTCATCGCAGATGTTATCATTGCTACTGCAGGCACATGTTTTTATCGCAGATGTTATCATTGCTACTGCAGGCACGTTTTCATTGCAGATGTTATCATTGCTACTGCAGAGACATGTTTTCATCACAGATGTTATCATTGCTACTGCAGGCACATGTTTTCATCACAGATGTTATCATTGCTACTGCAGGCACATGTTTTCATTGCAGATGTTATCATTGCTACTGCAGGCACACGTTTTCATCACAGATGTTATTATTGCTACTGCAGGCACAGTGAAATGGTGCTTTTGATTGGCTGTTGTGTGACATCGAATTCTAAAACAACAGTTGTTTGGTTTAGCGTATCTGATAGAGAGACACAGCTGTACAGCTAATGAGTGCAATTGGTGGCCATTTTCAAATGCACGGTTTCCAAATACGGTTTACATCTACATTGCTTGATTAGTCTACGTTTACACACAATGTATCATTCCTTGACTGGGGTTGCGAAACCAGCAGTAAAGTGCAAGCTGGAAAAGCGTCACCGGGCCACGCAGTACGACCAGCAGAAATAACAGCACGGGTACTTAAAGGTTTGGGAGCGCGACCACACGTGGCTGTCTTATGACGAGGACAAGGGTTTGATGTTCTGCACAAAGTGCAGGACACACAACATGACTGGTGTTCGTGGCAAGTGCCTTCTTGACGGGTATGGACAACTTTTGACCAGACTCTGTATGCGCAATCGAGCTGTGGAGTGCTGGTGGATCACGGAGGCCAGACACTCAGCTACTTGGGCCCAGGCCTAACTGACAGTAGTGCCTCCGACACTGACTGACTGGCAGGCAGTGTTAGCACCAGGCCTGGTTGACACCGTTTTTTTGTGTTTGAAATAAAATTGTTGTGATTTAAATATGTTATGTTTTTTATATTCGCAGGACTAGTAAACCTTTTGGCAGACTAGTAAACTTTTGTCTTTATTAGTCCAATAAAATAAATGCTGAAGTTCTGCCCCTGCTTGCATTGATACAAATGCATTTACCAGCTTCAGAAAGTACAAGTTGTTTGCATAAGGTGGATATTAACTTGGGGTTTCTGGCTGGGGAATATACTGGGGAAAATACTTACATCTGAAGTAACCTTTATGCAATCAATGTACACAAAAATTATATCAGTCGGTAACAGAATACCCCAATAGCACGATTATCATCTTATTATCATAAAATGATAACTAGACACACTGACAGACTTATATAAAGAGCAGTTGTCATCTTTCATTAAATCAATAATATTACAACAGTTTTAAACCATCATCAATCTACACAGTGTTAATATTGAGAATATCCATCTGATATCATCCTGATATCTCAAATAGAGTAAAGCTTAGTTTAACCCAGGTTTAACTGGTTAAACCCGTTTAACCAGTAAAACCCGGGTTTAACCCAGGTTTAACCCACCGGGCTGGGCAAAACCAGTTTAACCCGGGCTAAACCCCAACCCTGATTTTAATGTATAACCAATGGCTACATTTCGGTGTTATATATCAAGGTCAAGAGCTGTATATTTCAATGTGCTAACTCTGATCATTTAATTGATGGGCAAATTCTAAAATCTCTAATTACTAAAATCTACACTCTCTATTCTTTGAAAAATGTCTGTTAACACTGAAGAATTCTTAAGATACAAAGGCGGCTTTGAAGAAAATCACCTAACACAGTGCATTATTTTTTAGGCGAGCGATCGCTTTCGCACCCCACCACTCATGCTGATCGCTAATCTAGGGAGCGATTTATCGCTCATGCTAATTGCCATAATTGCCATTATTATTTGCGTCACCAGACCTGCTGTGGTGTCCTCTAGCGACAAAATATATACTCATTTGTTTGAAAGAAAGTCTGTTCTTGTCATGTAAATTAATGTTGACAAGCAGTTGCCGAAGTTTCCAGATCCATGACTTGGAGTTTGCTTATTGCTCAATGGGATTCTTATCGGTTGGCCGTCGTTTGACAGTCATAAATCATTAATCAGGGTCATGGGTGTGCGGAGGTAATAATAGTCTCTAACTTAACATGGTCTCCTCATCAAAATTGTATAGCTAACAAACTATCAAGGATATGCGACATTCTTATTACACTAAAACACTACATACCAACAAATAAAATTAACACTCACTCATATCAAGGCTTTGTAAATTACTCCAAAAATATATCATAAGTAAATATGACACAGAATGAAAATTACTATTAATAACTGCTACATCTGCAAACAGAATATGCTAGCTGACACAGAAACGTATGGAATGCCTTCGCAATGTGGACTGGTGCTTGTGAAGAGACAGTAGGCAGAAAGAAAACAAAGCACAAAGACTGTATGACAGCTGACACATTACTCAAGCTACAAGTGTGAAAGGAAAAGAAGGCGAGACTGAACAGCAGAAAAACTAGAGCAACGAAAGCAGAAGCCCAAACACAGTACCCACAAGCTCAGGAGGAGGCAAAGAAGAGCATCAGAAGAGACAAGAGAATCTTGGTGGACAACCTGGCAACACAGGCAGAGCAAAGAGAAACATGAAAGATCTATATAATATAACAAAGAAGCTGGCAGACAAGTATCAACCAAGGGACAAACCAATTAAAGACAAACAAGGAAAAGCCCTCACCACGGTAGACGACCAACTAAAGAGATGGGTTGAGCACTTCACAGAACTATTAAACTGACACACTCCATAAGATCCCCCAGTCACCCCCCCAGCAGAGACAGTTCTACCCATAAACTGTGACAAACGAAGCAGAACAGAAATCAAGAACGCCATCAAGAAAATGAAGAACGGAAAAGCAGCAGGGCCGGATGAAATTCCAGCAGAGGCGATAAAGGCAGATATTAAAGGTGCTCAAACAGTTCGTTTAGCCATCGCCAATCCGGTTCTTTTATGTCCAGATGTGTAACGTGTGAATAGTTTAACTAGTGCAGTCAGTTTATTAAAAAAATGCGTACTTGTTTTTTAATCGTCAAAAAAAAAGATTTGTCGTTACAGCGGGTATCGCTGGCGAAAGCCAATTGCGCTGTCTGCCTACTGCGCCACTTCGGTCACGTGCTTTACGCGAGATCGGTATCCCAGGCATTCGAAAACAATAACAACACACACGTGCTTTAGTATATCAAGATGAATATTATAATTCCAAAGTGGTTGTACGAAGGTACGTATTACACTATCGCAGTTAGCAACAAGAACGTGTAGCCGTGTATTAATACAACGAGAATGGCAACTTCTGAATGTCTACACTCGACTCGAGCCTGTCGAGGCTGACTTTAAGTTCTAACTCAAAAGTCTAAGTCTAAGACAGTCACCATATTAACCAGAAATTCAGTCAGAGAGTGACAACGAGCATAATATTTGATATGTATTGTATTTGGTTTCGCAGGATGTTGTTAATAAGCTGTTATTCCGACAATACCTATTGAGAGTAGATGACGTGAGGGTGCGAAATGACAACTCAGACAAGTAACATTGCTTTGGCAGCAGGCCCCTGTTGATCGTGCAAGTAACTTAGTCAGGGAGCATCCGTAATTTCATGCAACAGAACGTCAAACACGGGAGTATTATGTTGGTAATCGTAATTATTAAAACATTTTTTGTGACTCATATTTTTGATACTATTACTGCAGAATATTGTTGATTTGCATTGTATTTTATGCAAAATAATTTAGATTTTTATATGACAAGCATGAAGGTGATGATTTTATTCAATATAAAAATGTAAACGTGTAAATACATAAAATATCAATACACCTAGAGTACACCATATATAAGGATTACACAAGAAAATGGACGCACTTGTCTCCATTGTGGTCCTTGATGCCTGGCTATAGTGTATGTAATGCATTAATTGGTATCCTGTGATACCTTTCAACTGACATATGCCAGCTATTCTTATGTATTTATCAATATATGTATATATTCTCACCACAGTAATATATGAATACATAATAATATATGTAACTGGAATTATGACATTGCTAGAGATCACACTGCAACCCATGAATGAGAATGAGAGGAGGCAGAGGAGGGGCTAGTGGTGGTCACCCGGGCCAGGCAGACACAGGGAGGATACATAGTCTGCGGCAGGCCCATATTTGATCAATCCAGGTAATTTCAAATTTATAACAATCAACCATGTATAAGTTATCAAAAAATTTTAATGTGCACATTTAAATATACCACATTCCTTTTCATACACATTTTAATAATAACATATTGGGCATAGAAAACTAGATTGACTTCTGCACTTGTATATTATACCCACAAGTGCATCAACACAGACATATTAATACATCTGTAAACAGTATTTAGCATATGGCGATGACTCTGAAATAAGTTTATAAAATAAATTAGTCATTCTTGAAGAAGGTAGACATACGTATCATGAAACTTTGAATACTTGACGAGGAAAATATATTGTTAGCATCACAATAATACCTCATTCTGTCATTTCCGACATTCACCTTGACCATTCAACCTCAGGCTTAAAATGTTAGTTACACATGGCAGACACTGACATGAATTTGTATACTGAAAACAAAACAAAAAATATAAATGCGCTTTACTGATGCTTTAGTGATTAGCAGAATTAAAATAAATCTGTAATATTGACTAAGATCAGGCGTCACTGTAATGAAACTGAAAAATTTTAAATTCATGTAATAACAATGAACACCTAGTAAAGAAAAATAGTTAATTGTTCACATTTAATGACAATGAACACCTAGTAAAGAAAAATAGTTAATTGTTCACATGTAATGACAATGAACACCTAGTAAAGAAAAATAGTTAATTGTTCACCGTTTTGAAAAATTGCATATTCCACTAATGTCTGCATGCTGTATCAAGCCGCCCTTCCCCGGAACAACCCTGGTAAACACTGACTGTTCCTAAGATATCAACATGTATAGATGCAGCTGTAGTAGAACATTTCTTGCTGCCTTTTTTCTTGTGAAATGCTGCAGGTCACACATGAAACATTATTATATACTGATTATGACAATGAACACTCCATAATTATTTACTCCCAACACTACTATGATGCCTGTTTTTGTTTACTGAATATATGCTTTTTTACAGGAGATTGAACAAGTGTGCTTAGTACCACCAGCTCTCCAAGTTAATATGGCATACTGGGCAGTTGTATTTTACATGGCAATGACCCTGATTGACAGAAGACAACGTGTAGTAGTTGATGGGGAGGCTTCAAACTGGAAATCAGTATTGAGTGGGGTACCACAGGGATCAGTATTAGGTCCTATATTATTCTTAATATATATCAACGATTTGGATGATGAAATAACAAGCAAGGTGTTGAAATTTGCGGATGATACAAAAGTGTTTAGAAGGATTAAAAGTGATGGAGATAGACAGCATTTACAAGATGATCTTGACAGGTTGATCAAATGGTCTGAAAAGTGGCAAATGCTGTTCAATTTTGGGAAATGTAAATGCCTCCACACAGGACATGGGAACGAAGAAGTAGAATATACAATGGGGGGTACTGTACTAAGTACTACTGTAAAAGAAAAGGACTTAGGGTTAACCATTAGTGCTGATATGAAGGTTTCAGAGCAGTGCGGAATTGCAGCTTCAAAGGGAAATCAAGTCCTTGGATTAATTAGGCGAAACATAACGTATAAGGAAAAAGAGCTAATAATACCGCTGTACAAAACAATAGTTAGGCCTCATTTAGAATATTGTATTCAAGCGTGGAGGCCGTATCGCAGGAAGGACATAGATATGCTAGAAAGAGTGCAGAGGAGAGCAACTAAAATGATACCAAAACTGAGGGATCTTAGTTACGAAATAAGCCTAAAAAAATGCGGTTTAACAACACTAGAGACCAGGAGATTGAGAGGAGATCAGATAGAAGTGTTTAAAATATTGAAGGGTTATGAAAATATTGATAGAAATATTTTTTTCTCAGTTAAGAAAGATAGAAGGACTAGAGGACATGAACTTACATTGGCAAAGGAGCAGAGTAGATTGGATATAAGAAAGTTTTCATTTTCACAAAGGACTGTAAATGAATGGAACAGATTACCTGCTGATTGTGTGGGTGCTAGTAGCGTGAATATGTTTAAAAATAAAATCGACACATACCTCAGACGGGCGGGATACACATAGATAAAAGGGTCGGACTCTCGATAAGCCAAAGGGCTTCCTTGTCCACCTGCCACCTAGAGTTAATTCTCTGGGTGGCAATCTTGTTAAATCTTGTTAAATCTTGTTATTTGTCCAGGATCTCGGACAAGATTCTACATCCATGCAACATGCTGCATATTAACAGTTTGTCATATGAATGTCCACCCAATTGTGTCGTGTTGAATCCGTGACAGATTCCCCAGTGCCGATGGGGTGTACACTGGCTTCCAGGTCAGTCAGTTAGCTTGACTGACTGGAAACCAATGTAGAATGCAGGTTGCTCGACATAAGAATGTGGTGACGCCTGACTAGCTCTGTAGTTGGTGATGGAACGGTGGGTGCCAGGGTCTGCAGATATGGCAACAACTTTTGATGCTGTCAGACAGGTTCAGTGTCGAGCATTCTTCGGTTAACTGCATCGGTTTAGATATCGATGATATCACTGTATGTTTTCGCTGTCTTTGATGGTACTGCATACCAGCTTCCTGACATTTTGCTGTACGTCTGCATCTACCTATACCGGAGACAAAGTAACAATTAGGATGGCTCTGACATGTATGATATTTTTATACGTGACGACACATTTATCAAAAGTCAATAATACAAGGTATTTGTATTCAATTTAACTATAACTTTTAGCAGTGTCCACGAAAAAATAACTTAATTATCCAGAATTGTTACAGTGGTAGGGTTTCATTGTCTTTGTGTTGCTGATAGTCAGTGGCAGCCAGCTGAGTTCTTGCAACATACACCAGGCACAAGTTTGTGAGGAAGTAATGGTATTGAAAGCCTTTTCATATTTTTCAACAACAATCTGTTGATACACTGACAGCAGCATTTTACTTGTTTAAATTCTCTATGTATCACGAGGACTTATATATTTTTCATGCCATGTATCAATTTCAAAACTATTCTTTTTTATCAATGTTTTATATTTTCACAAATAATTTACATTAATTTTCATTTTGCATGATAATTAAACAACACTTGAGTAAGTTTAGTTCTGATATGGTGTAGTATCCAGTCCTCAGGATTACTCAAAGCGCTTTAAATTTATTCCCTGGCAGACCCGTTAAATCGAAAACACCATTTTGACTTATGTGGGAAGAATTCAGCCACTGAAATTAATATGCGAAGATTATTCATACAAAAATATCCACCATCTGTAGCCGGTACTCTTCATACAGCTGAGTAAACTGGAGCAATGTAGCATGTAGTGATTGTACATGTAATTCTCAGTCACATGGCAATGACCCTGTCTAGTCTAGTCACTATTTTTTGCGAGTTGTAGACACACCAAGCATTGCACAAACTACAACAGTTTTCAATTTTATATCCTATTGATGTTTTTTAACAAAAAATCATAATATAGTTATTTGATAAGTACACATTAAATTTGTTCAACTAAACATCTTCCTAAGTAATTTGTTCTCATTGGTTTACATTTTATGGGCATTAAATATTTAAATTTGTTGTTAAATACACATAATTGTTTAGTCACTAATTTTGTGAGTTGTAAACATACAACTAGCATTTGATGTCACATGTACTAGTGTTGTTTTTTTGTAACAAAGAATTGTGATAAAAGTAACTGTTTGTTTTGTTATATGTACCTGACATTTGTTCAACCTCTTCCTAATTTTTTTTTCTATTGTTGCTTTGCATTTTATGTGTATGTGATATTAAAAATTATTACATTATACACATCAAGTGCAATGATTGTACCTGTAGTTGCATTGTGCTTTTCACAATTTTGTAGTCATGATCTCATCAAATAGTTTCAATAAAATGTTTTTTATTTACATTGTCTTTACTTTAATTCACATGCATTTCTAACAACAATATGCAATTTAACGAGGACACCCATTACTGCAAAATCCTGGGTGCTGTTGAAACATTTTCAAAGATGGTGTAACCCTACCTAAATAAGATTGGTCAGAATAAAACATAATTGTAAAAATAACCAAACACATATGTTTGCATATCTTCCAAATGTTATGCTATGATTTATGTATATATATATATACAGCTGTATATATCACGTTTGCATACGAGCAGCAATTAATACTTACGTTTACTTACTGTCCTGAGCTGTATCCAGCCTCAGCAAGTGACTGGACACCTGACAGTGAGCTGCCTTTGCTATGACCGCTGATGCTCGATAGAGCCACCACAGATCTTGTCATATGTGATGGCTGCAGTGGTGTCGAGGTAGTTCACGCCTTTGTGTTGAAGCTGTCAAACAAAGTCATGAATTGGAATATGGAATGAGTCAGATTATTTGTGAAGGTGAACATGGTTTGACAGCACTACTACACGTAAATATATAATATTATATAATATTATATATGTATGTATATGTAAATATATGTGTGTGTACATGTGGTGTGTAACTTGTAAACGTTTTAATTTCATTAATAGGTAAAAATATTTTGCACGATAATTTGCCCAATGGTCATTTGCCCAGCACTCAAGTGTGAAAAGGTCATTTGCCCAGTTATAAAAAATTACAATAAATGATATGAGAGTGGCAAAGTTATTATTGTATTTATTGTAAAATTGTAGTATATAACAAACAAATAAACAATTTACAAGTGTCATAGCCAACAATGTGAAACAATTTGGATTGTGCACCATCCAATTGCCAGCATAATTAACTACCTGTAAATGCAGGTAGAACATAGGTGGGCTGGAAAGAAGGTCACAGGAAATAAAGTCATAAAGTAATTTTATTCAAAAAATAAAAAGTTTTGCAATTTTTCACTGATAGTTAGTACTAGCGACATTATATCATATGACTTATCAAGAGTCTCCCCAACCTTACGTATTATTAAAATAATTCCACACATTGTATGTTTAAACAGGTCAAATTAAGTTATTTTGATTTCTGAACACACACACACACTAAAATATACATTCAAAGATACAAATCAGTAACTGAACACAAGCATATTGTGCTGTGCAAGCCAGCAGGTGATTATAGAGATAAAATGTCATGTGACGTAATATTAACATTGAAGCAGTTGCAGCCTTTAGCAGATCTGTGCGCCAGCATAAGCATAATTATTATGAAATGACAATCACTGAGGCTTGGCTATATTGTGCCACGTATATTTACTTGCATTGTATATACACATTTATGTTTGCAATACAAACATTCCAAATTAAATTTAAAAAAAATTAAGTTGACAAAATGGGTCAAGTGGCCCTGAAGTCCTTTGGACTAATATGTCTATATGTGACCCCGGCTGACCAAATGAGTGATAAGTTGGAAAAATTGTAACATTGTTTTCTTACATCCTTGTAAATGTTTGGTAGGGTGTTTTACACGGTTTCAAAAATTATGACTGCTACAAAAATTGGCGAAGTGAAAATGAAGAAAACGGCTGTTGAAGTTTTACATTATATATGCAAATGGACTGCATGGAAATATTACATGCACAACATTCAAATGTGGCACACAGTATGTAATATGTATGTTATGTTGCAATGATACACTGGAAGTACAAATGTGCTGCTACAAAGACTTATCAAGTTATGCCAGATTATGTCTTTATGTATAAAATTAAGAGGACAGATTATTTGAACGCAAAAGGTAGTCTAAAGAAAATTAAAAATGGGTCAGCTGGATGGTGATAGACCGTTTGAACTTGAAGCCTTTGTCAAACTTTTGTCTCGACTTCACCGAAGGCGGTGTCCTGCTGTCAGAACTTCGAAGGTGTTACTCACCTAACTTACAGGTCTTTGTCAGTAAGAATAATGGGATGATAATTTACACCAACGTTGTTTCCCGTAGAAGTCATTTTGTGCAATATATTAGCATTAGTCGTGCCAATTCAAAAATTAGTGCTATATAATAGTAGTTTGTCAAAATGTAAACAAACTCAAAGACAGTTGCAGCTTAGCGTTAGCCTGTTTGGAAATATTTTAATGGCATAATGATATATTTCACATAATTATATAGGGAGCTATTGGAGAGGCCCATCATAATCCATAGCACTACAAAATGAAGTATCTGAAAGTCACACTTCATATATTGAGTGACACATCTCATACTGTCTTTCTGGACTGTCGCAATGTCCAATAGTTTCCTATCACAACCCTCGTGTACAATATACCAAAGCTATATATTTCCAGCACCACAACATATGTATTATCATTGGATAGGTAAATGAATAATCTTTCAGATGAACGCAACTTGTAGCAGCAGAAAATGAAGAATACAAAAGTTACACCGCAAACAATGACATGCATTCTCAAAATGTGATTCATTCAAAAATGAGTGATATATAATAGTAGTTTGTCAAAATATAAACAAACTCAAAGACAGTTGCAGCTTACTGTCCACCAAACAGTAGCAGAGCAGTTTTATAATAATAATAATCCACAAGTTAAGTGGCTGATCTTCCTTTTATCATTCATGTGATGTTTATTGTGAGCATGGCAGACAAATGGTTATCATACGTAGAGAGGTACAGAAAGAAACTGACATTTTCTATAAAAAGAACACGTTTGCATATCAATGGCATGTATTTCCTATTGTTGCCATTTCTGCCGGGCAGAAACAGTTTCTGCCCGGCATAAATCAAACAACCCTGTAGGTAATTATTAATCAAATGTTTTTTGGTGAATCATAGTTACAGATCATTAAGGGTTATGATGGAAGTAAAATGTTTACATGTTTACTGTTCACTTATTGCACGTCTTGCATTTAGAGGAATAATTATAATAGAAAATAAAATGTTGTGGCACATATTTTTAAATACATGCATCAATGAGAAACCGGGAATTACTTTTCTGTGGCCTAAGAATAACTAATTTCAATTAACTTTCTGCTTATATAAAACAACTGCATAAAATATATATCCATACAAGACAGACTCCGCATGTGACAGATGTTTTGGGAAGGGGAATAGTGTTCTATTTCTGGTACAAGGCTCTGTGTTTGCCTCTGCCAGTGACCAATTACAGATTAGTCATACTTCCTACTACCAGCCACAGTGACCCAAGCCTCTGCCAGTGAGCAATTACAGATTAGTCATACATTAACCAGCCAGCCAAAGTGAGGTGTGACAGATGTTGTGGGAAAAAGGGATTAGTTGAACAAAAGAACTGGAAGCCTTCTAGAGCTACTGCTACAATAGACCATTTAGTTAACAAATTTAGCATTTTAGGGGACATTTGGAGCCCTTAGAATGATTGAATCAAATACAGATTTTTTGTGTATAGTGGCACTACCATATGAAATGTCTATGCAAAATTTGAGAAAAAGTTACTTAAGAGTTTTTGAAAAAATAGGCAAAATGTGAAAATTTACCAGTTTTGGGGTCCTTTTGGGGGGGGTCATTAGGTGCCCTTAGAATGATTCAATGAAATACAGATTTCTTGTGTACAGTGACACTACCACATGAAATGTATCTGCAAAATTAGAGAAAAAGTTGCTGAACAGTTTTTAAAAAATAGACAAAATGTTAAATTTTTACCAGTTTTTGGGTCCTTGGAGGCCCTAGGGAGCCCTTAGAATGATTTAATCAAATACAGATTTCTCGTGCATAGTGGCAGTGCCCTAAGATATGTCTATGCAAAATTAGAGAAAAAGTTGCTGAACGGTTTCTGAGATACGGCAGCTAACGGCGGATGGCAGACGGAGGACGGCGGAAGCAGAGTGATGGCAATAGTCCCTTGGACCTTCGGCCAAAGGACTAAAAATGGGCCAAGCGGCCCTAAAGTCTTTTGGACTAATACGTCTATATGTGACCCGGCTGACCAAATGAGTGATAAGTCGGAAAAATTGTAACATTGTTTTCTTACATCCTTGTAAAGGTTTGGTAGGGTGCTTTACACGGTTTCAAAAAATATGACTGCTACAAAAAGTTATGGAGCATTGAACATGGTAGGGATCAAAAAGTGAAAATGAAGAAAACGGCTGTTGAAGTTTTACATTACATATACAAATGGATTGTATGGAAATATTATATGCACAACATTCAAATGTGGCACACAGTATGTAATATGTATGTTACGTTGCAATGATACACTGGAAATACAAATGTGCTGCTACAAAGACTTATCAAGTAATGCCAGATTATGTCTTCATGTATAAAACTAAGAGGACAGATTGTTTGAGAGCACAAGGTAGACTCACTGTTTGACACAGTTTAAAACCTACAGGCAACTCAGCGATAGAAATAAGCCAGAATATTTACTTGTCCGCTGGACAAGTAAGTTTTGAAATCTACTTGTCCGCCAAAATTTTAACTTGTCCGAGTGGTTGACAAGGGGATTCGAAGCTTCAGAAAAAACATAAAAATCTGTCTTATTTTTATGACAACAAGCACAATGTTCATGCTGTTTCGTTGCATGTACATCTGAGTGACTTGTGATCAAAGACACAATTTGATTTAATCTGCACATTTTGAAATTGCAAAATTATATTTGCAACTATTTTGTTCAGTCCATTATCATTACTATTCATCACGAAAGTTAAAAGTTACATAATGTATACCAATATTTTAGTGATGCTGATATGAATGCTTTTATTAATAACAAATAATTATGACGATGATGGGAATGAGACAATTGTTTTCCTTGCTATTTGTTATAATGTTGCAAAAATTGTTTGTGTTTAATATTGTATATATATATATAACACTGCTGTAAAATTTTGGCATCAGTTTGTCATTGAAGATGCCACTCAACCATCAGGAACACGACCAATGCAAAGCCAGGAAATGTCACAAAAATCAAAATAAACTATATAATGTGATATTATTTTGTTCAATCTCTATGAACTTCAATATTAACAAAGTTCTGTATTTTACAAACGAAGATAATATTCAATTGATGACCAGCAAACAAATGCATATTTTTACTAAATTATATATTACCATTTCAATGATGTATAAACATTTTTAACAGTGCCAGAATTACATCTACCAGGCGGAACATAATTTATAGATTTAGTTACGTCGTAACGTCGCTGCCGCGCGGAGACCGCCGTAGTTCAACATGTCTACGGCGGTTGGCACCCCGGCCGCGCGTCTTGCATAATTTGGCTTCGAAAACTTGCAATTTATGGTTAGAATAAATGTTACATAGACACAACACTTCTGAAATGTCTTTAATATTCCATTTATCAACCATCACCATAGATTTACCGGAGAGCCAGTTATAAGTTTTGATTTTTTTTACCGATCTGGGACTGGATCGGCTAACGTTCGGTGACTTGGAAGACTGCCGAGTCCGCGTGTGTTAGGCGTAATAATGGTTAAAACTATATAATTATTCAAATAACAGGTAGCGATACAAAGTCTACTATTTCCAAAGTTCGTCAAATACGATCCGTGGGTGGAAGCAAGTTGTACGTCGGCCAAACTGAACGATTTACGATTTTATGAAATACAGCCTCGATAAACGACGGCTGATGCGGAGTCTGTCCTACGCGTGTGACAGAGCTAGGTTGGTGCACTCAACGGATGGCCCTGATAACGCAGGCACTAAACTCGGTGGAACGCTGAAGTAGAACACACTGGCAGCGGAACAACAAGACGCCGACACACACACAAAATTGCAACGTGCGCGATTGCTAGCGAACTTCAGTTACGTTTGAATTTCCTGAAATAAAAATTTTGCAATGTTGCACACGTCACTATTTACTGTAATTTTTTACTTGTCCTCCGGATAACCATGTAGAGTCATTTTACTTGTCCGGGCCAAAAATCACTTGTCCCAGACAAACGGACAAGTGCTATTTCGAACGCTGCAACTGTCCAGTTTAACAGGGGTCTAGTGGCTTAATGCTGTCTGTTGACACAAGCTACTGCCAGTGACCAATTACACATTAGTCACAGTTTCCATCAAACAGTAGCAGGCAGAGAATCTTAGCTCCACAGCTGGGTATAATACACAACCAGAGCCACCACTGATTCATGGTCAAGTAGATTAGCTCAATGCACCAACTAAGACAATACACAACACAGTGAGTGACAGTGTCCAGAGTGAGGCCTAAGCAGTGTCATCATTGCTGAATAGATCAATTAAACCTGCCAAGTGGGTGACATTCTGCACAAGTGTTCATTAATCCTTAGTGATTGTTCAGAACACCAGACTGACCACATACCTAAACAAAGCAAATGTAATAGGTGAAGAACAGGCAGTGTTCAAATAGGGGTATTGGTTGAATTGTATTTGTCTCAACGCAAAAGGCTTTATTGTGCCTTCATCGATTATAAGAAAGCATTTGATTTAGTAGACCGGTCCTCCCTGTGGTCTAAGATAATTTCATGCGGTATTAATGGTATTGTGTTGAAAGTTGTATACAACATGTACAAAAATGCTAAATCATGTATAAATCAGGGCCAGGCTGTGTCAGCCTTGTTCTCATGTGATGTATAGGTATGGCAAGGAGAAAACTTGTCCTTTGTTATTTGCTATTTACCTGAATAATTTTGAACACTGTTAGTCACAATTATAACGGACTTGACATGGCAACTGGTGAAATTTACAACAACCTTAGTGATGATGATGTAGAAAATGTATGTTCTACTATATGCTGATGACACTAGAATGATTCAATAAAATACAGATTTCTTGCTTGTGTATAGCGGAACTATGTCAACTTTTTTAATGGTTGACATTTGGTTGTTTCAGGTGTCAACTATAATTGTGAATCTGTAATTATTAGTCTATATTGATACAATTGATTTACACAGTACCATGTCTACACAAGGCATGGCAAGTGTAAACAGAACAGTAGAATGCATCTGATATCAATAAAGTGTAGGATTTTCACTCTGGTGACAGAATATTAATTTTTCTATGTTTGTCACCTACAGGTTTCTACAGACAATACATCTTTAACCAATAGACACCACAGTCACACCATTTTATAATAATTAAATGAACATCAAAATAAACACAACTTGCAATTATAGAAAATCAATAGTTTTGAAGATAAAAAGTGTTAGGCAACTGTTCAGTCTAACAGGGGTCAAGTGTGTCTACTCTGCCTGGGCACTGTGACCAATTAAAGATTAGTCAAGGTCTCAATGGAACAGTAGCACTAGGCTGCAGAGTTTAGTCATGGTGTTGACTTTGTGGCACATTAAACAACATCTACTGTTGGGGGTGGTCTCAAGGGCCCATCTCAAAAGCACATCACTAGATAATGTAAAACTTTTGCACTTTGGGGGCCCCTTAGAATGATTCAATCAAATACAGATTTCTTGTATATCTAGTGGCAGCACCGTAAGTAAGATACATCTATGCAAAATTAGAAAAAAAGTTGCTGAACAGTTTTTGAAAAAATAGGCCAAATGTTACATTTTTACAAGTTTTGGGGTCTTTGGAGGCCCTAGGGAACCCTTAAAATGATTCAATCAAATACAGATTTCTTGTGCATAGTGGCAGTGCCCTAAGATGTCTATGCAAAATTAGAGAAAAAGTTGCTGAACGGTTTCCGAGATACGGCAGCTAACGGCGGACGCAGAGTGATGGCAATAGTCCCTTGGACCTTTGGCCAAAGGACTAAAAATGAACTGCAAATGAAATGTGCTATGTAGTTGACAGTTTGACAACCACCCTATCATATAAAGATGGAATAATTGTACACACATTAGACTGGTCAAACCAGAACTTAACAGTACATTAATACCATTACTTAAACTGACATTGGTTGTAATGGTTCAGAGCTACACCCAGCCTCGGGAAGAGACTGAATACCTGACAGTGAGCTGGTTTTACTGCAACCACTGATACTCGATAGAGCCAATGCGGCGGTTGTTGTCTGTCATGGCTGGATTGGTGTGGACGTCATTTGCATATATTTGTGGTGAAACTCAAGTGAAGGCATAAAGTGGAATGGCCAAAATTTGCTAAATTTGACATTTTTGTAATAGTACTACTACCCCTCAAAATGGACAGCGTAGAACACATCAAAATAATATCCAGGCTATTTAAATAACTTTCAGAAATAATAAAATAAATGTTCCTCCTATGTTCATGCACCCGTTGTACTTGTTGTCTTGCTCCCTATCAAACTAAGGTTAGCATAGAGGCCTAGAAGATCTCTATCAATGTGTATACATATTCCACACTTTTCAGAGATGTAACTTATAAACTTTTCTTTATATACATACTTCTATACATACTACATGCAGTTTGGGGCGTTTACCCCCTGGTAACATATGTAGACTATTACGGTCACAATATACATATAAATGTTTAGCATTCTCTACAGAAATCATAAATTATTACTACTCTTTAAATTTACACAATACAAGATTATTAAATTTATATTTTATTACAATCAGCATTCAATGTTGTACATCACACATGGAAAAACGGTATTGAAGTGTTATTTTGTATTCTACATTGCTGAAGGCAAGTAAAGATATTTATATCATACAAAACATGGTAGTCAAACTCATAGTATCATACTACTATTGAGTAGGCATGGGTAAAGTTCAGTTAGTAGCTGTGTTTTACTGGGTATTATGTGATTCCTGAGGTGATTGTCACTGATCTGCTGTCATTAAATGTAACTAGCTTTGATGATCAAGCAGCCAGTGACTCAAGTTTCAACTGACATCCAAGAAAGCAAGTACTTATAGTTAGATCCAGGCAATTGTTTTAGGCATTCGATTATTTTATTAGTCTCAATTTGACTCAAATGTCCAGCCAGTGTCAGTCAGTGATTGAGGGTAAAGTGTGAATGTCCAGTGGGTGCTTCAGTTGTATTATGTATTATATTATACATAGTTAAATATTGATATAATATGACATGTCCTTAAATGTGAAGGCATAATATCTACATTACTGTATATTAATTTGCGATGGAACGCCATGGACTGATGGAACGTCGATGAAACGTCGCGGAACGTCGATGGAGCGGATTTTTAAGTTCATCTACCATTCGGTGTGTGTGCTTCGTATGAGACTGATACTTCGCACTTAGTTAACTATTGATATAATATAACATGTCCATCAATATAATGTCATAATATCTAATAATGTATATTCATGTGCGATGGAACGTCGCGGAACGTCGACCGAAGATGGAATTAAGATGGCGGACGATGACAGCTTTGTTTTGGCTGTTCCATTTATTGAACACACAGTCGTATGTGTGATTTGTGTGTGTGCTTGCTGATAAATTCAATATTACTAACCTGTCCAGAAGAAACTTGGCGAATGCTGCATCACTTTTCACGCCAGCCGTTTCTTTCGTTCGGTTTCACAAATCCATAACCTTTCCAATATACACCTTTGTACGCGGATACTCTCTTTGTCTTTCCGCTCTCACCCTCTTTTTAGCCGAGTCGGTGACATATATCCGTGGGCGTCCCTTCGTCGCAGATAAAATTATCGAGCTATCACTTGTACGAAAAATGGATGGCGACTCGTAAATACGCAATGTTGACTGAATCCAGGCACCGAAAGGTGGGGGTCAAAGGCCAATGTCGCCGCATATTCCCGTTCACGTGACTATTACACGAGAGGTCTATCTCAGACCACATCCAAGTTCAGATATATGTGTCTTGATATTCGGTTAGGACTAACCGAAAATCATTTTATTGTTTGTCTGTTAATTTCACTAAAACGAAGTAAAGCCTACGTACAAATGAACCAGTACATCAATAATGAATACTTGATACGTTTACGTTTCGTGAAATTAGTCTGACACGTGAGGAGCACAAAAATCGAAATGATTGAGCACCTTTAACACATCCACGGAAATACTGCACAGCCTCTTCGAGAAAGTCTGGGAAGACAAAAGAGTTCCAGAGGAATGGAGAAAGGGACTCGTAGTCAAGCTCCCCAAGAAAGGAGATCTCAGAGAATGCAAGAACTATAGAGGAATAATGTTACTATCTGTTCCGGGAAAAATTTTGAACAGAGTGATATTAGAGAGGATGAAAGAAGCCGTGGACGCAAAGGTCTGAGAACACCAAGCAGGTTTCCGACAGGATAGATCTTGCACAGATCATATAGCTACTATGCACATCATATTAGAACAGTCACCGGAATGGAACTCACCACTGTACATCAATTTCATTGACTTTGAGAAAGCATTCAACAGTGTAGACAGACATACACTCTGGAATCTGATGAGACACTATGGCATTTCAGAAAAGATAATCTCCGTGATCCAGAGCACCTACCAAGGAATGTCTTGCCAGGTGGTGCATGGAGGACGACTATCAGATAGTTTCGAAGTTGAGACTGGAATTGTTGGAATCAACATCAGCACAGACAGGTCTGAATATCAACAGAAGCAAAACCAAGATCATGAAAATACACAGTACGAACGACTACTCAACTATAGTAGTTGGAGAGCCCCTGGAGGAAGTGGATTAATTTACATACTCAGGAAGCGTGATAGACAAACAAGGTGGTACAGAGGCAGATGTTGCAGCAAGAGTGGGCAAGGCACTGACAACATTACTGATACTAAAAAACATATGGAATTGCACAAAAATAAAAAATTAGGATTTTTAACTCCAATATAAAATCAGTATATTCTTGTATGGCTCTGAAACATGGAGAATGACAAAAACAACACTAGGCAAAATCCAGACTTTCCTTAACCGATGTTTGCAAAGAATTCTACGCATAAAATGGCAAGACAAAATCAGAAACGAGGAGCCTAGGCTATGGGAAAGGACTAGCCAAGAACCCGTCGCCAAGCAGATTCTGAGGATGAGCTTGCCCTGAGGAGAAAGTGGGGTTGGATTGAACACACACTGTCTCTGAGAAAGCCAACAACAAACACCACAACTCACAAGAGAGTGAAATCCTCAAGAAAAAAGAAGGCGGTGAAGGCCAAAAAACACATGGCAAAGTGACACGGCTGCAGAAGTACAAAGGAGTGGTTACACCTGGAAAGAAATACAGAAGATTGCCCAAAGACCAAAGTCGTGTGTCGATAGCCTATGCCATGGCTATGCCTATGCCTATGGCTATGGCCTATGCTCCGCATGGAGCGAAGGGCATAACTTGAATAAATAAGTATTCCTTGACCTCAAAATCAAAACTCACCCACTCTCCGCCTCCGCCTTCACTTCAGACACACACATTTCGCGCCCAAACTAACAACGCTTACGCGGTGGCGCCATTTCAAAGATATTTACCCAAACAAAATGCGTATTAAAAAATCCATGCTCAAAGCAAATACTTATTATGTTTGAAATTATTGATTTAAAAGTTTTGTGCATTCAGAAGTGTCAAGAATAGCCACTAGATGGCGATACATTCTGCACGGTATCTGAAGGGAGGTCACAGCCAAAGATAGTAAAATGATTACTGGGAAGGGAGGTCACAACCAGTTTCAACACATTTAACATATTTTTCGCTTTTAAAGTGGCAATATTTGCCCAATTACGACCGCACAAAAGTCAAAACTCTCTCACTCTCCGCCTCCGACGACACAATAGTCAAAACTCACCCACGGCCACTCTCCGCCTCCGGATTCTTGTTCAAGTTGTTGCAGACGACTTCAGACACACAAATTTCGCGCCCAAACTAACAACGCTTACGCCGTGGCGCCATTTCAAAGAAGTTTACCCAAACAAAATGCGTATTAAAAAAATCCATGCTTAAACATAGCAAATACGCGTACATATGTTTGAAATTATTGATTTAGCTTTTATTTATAAGACGTTTTGTGCATTCAGAAGTGTCAAGAATAGCCACTAGATGGCGATACATTCTGCACGGTATCTAAGGGAGGTCACAGCCAAAGATAGTAAACTTATTGCTGAGAAGGGAAGTCACAACCAGTTTAAACACATTTACCATATTTTTCGCTTTTCTCCTGTTTTTTGTGGTCATAAATATAGTGACACTGATTAGTCATTTGAGTTAAATATTCTGATGCAGCTTAGTAGTCTAAAAGTGTCACACAGAAGATATCATACACTCGTGATAATCATCGTATATATATATATAGAGGGGGTGCAGGAGGTATTTTCGTGATCCGTGATTAGTAAAATTATTTCCTTTTGAAACGTGAAAGCACTTTTTATCCCTGTGATTCGTGATCAGGTGCAACAGCATGAAGCGTGATTTAAAATATATTTTCCTTGTGAACCGTGATTGAGGTATCACTTTCTTCGTGAAATTGACGACAGGTGACTAAACATTTCGATCTCTTTGCCCATTTCTGCTCACAAAATATATATATACCACCAAACCGCAAAAGAAGATAATTTAATCTGAGATGATCTGAGATTATATTTTTCCTGTGAAATGTGAAAACACTTTTTTTTCATTGTGAATTGTGATCCAGGACCCCCCTGCACCCCCTCTATATAATATTGAATGCACATGATTTACCCAGCCTTCATCACAGTAATGAAGGTAGGGAACGCTATTGACGGCGGTGGTGGGTCATTGTGTTAGTGAATAATGTGTTGTTGTACACATTATGACAGAGTTTTAAACAATTTTGTTGATTTTTTTTAATGATTGTGAATTATCCACTTTACAGTGGAAATATCTTATAATAACATATTTAGGAATGTGTAATAATATATAACTGGAAAGCCTTTAGAAGCACAAACATATATTGGGAACTATATTATATTTAAGCAAAACAGGTAAGCCCCTAAGCGGTAAAGTTTAATAGACCTGCGCAGATCCAGGAATCAATTTATACCCATAGCAATTTGTTTAGAAATATGTGGATATGTATGGACATATATAGAAACCTATAACCATCTATTGAAATATATAGAAACATATAGCCATATATTGAAATATATAGAAACATATAGCCATATATTGAAAAAATATTGACATCTATTGAAATGTATTTAATTGTTGTGGCCCTTTCTGTTTCCTATGACATTCCTCGGAATTTTATATAAATATATAATTCAAAATATTCAATAGAAAACCATCTGCAAAAATACTATACAACGTTTGTTCAGGTCTCCTACAACAAAGTGTGCAATCGTTTGCATTGGGTGGCTGGTCAAACCAGACATTGCACCATTTCTTGGTTGAATTGAACATTTTTTACTTGAAATTGTGCACATATCTGTACTTTTTAAAATAAATCCGGGTTATATATTTATTGGTTCATTTTTCATTAATTAACCATTATTATTCATTGATTAAACATGTTTAATTACAGTTCATTCAGCTGTATGTATGGGTATCTGACAGTGGTGGTTATTAGTGTACGAACAGTTTTCGTGCAATAATTACAGCGTTATTGAATACTTTCCATATAAATCAGTAGGTGTTGAAGAGGCAGACGGAGAAAGAACTGAAACAACAACATGACACGATATCACATTGGCTCCCTGTGCGATATCACATTGGCTCCCTGTGCGATATCACATTGGCTCCCTGTGCGATATCACATTGGCTCCCTGTGCGATATCACATTGGCTCCCTGTGCGATATCACATTGGCTCCCTGAGCGATATCACATTGGCTCCCTGTGCGATATCACATTGGCTCCCTGAGCGATATCACATTGGCTCCCTGTGCGATATCACATTGGCTCCCTGTGCGATATCACATTGGCTCCCTGTGCGATATCACATTGGCTCCCTGTGCGATATCACATTGGCTCCCTGTGCGATATCACATTGGCTCCCTGTGCGATATCACATTGGCTCCCTGTGCGATATCACATTGGCTCCCTGTGCGATATCACATTGGCTCCCTGTGCGATATCACATTGGCTCCCTGTGCGATATCACATTGGCTCCCTGTGCGATATCACATTGGCTCCCTGTGCGATATCACATTGGCTCCCTGAGCGATATCACATTGGCTCCCTGTGCGATATCACATTGGCTCCCTGTGCGATATCACATTGGCTCCCTGTGCGATATCACATTGGCTCCCTGTGCGATATCACATTGGCTCCCTGTGCGATATCACATTGGCTCCCTGTGCGATATCACATTGGCTCCCTGTGCGATATCACATTATTTTCAAGATCTGTACAATACACCTGCCAATTCTCCCGGAATTTCCAGGAGTCTCCTTGATTCTGGGTGTTTCACGGTTTTTCTCATGTGCACTGATGATGTCAAGATAAAACAAGTTAATACATTTTGCTCTTCAATGTACACTTCTCAGCTATGGTTTGTTTAGAAGACAGCTTCAACTACCCAGATACCGTAGCGCTTTAGGCATGTTTGCAGAACGACTCGTTCCAGGCTGTAAAGCAGTCATAAGAAATATTGTTTATAAATTCATGATGCGTTTATATCAATCAGAAAACCCCCAGTAGTTGCAGTCCTATGTGCTGACATCAGGTGGCGATCCAGGATAAGGCGACACTGTGTGTAACTGCAATTGTACTGGATTATTATATAATGTGTTTTCTGCAATTAATACCAACCTGTTAACTTCACATGTGTATGAATGTATATATGGACCGATATATGTATCACTATATGTAGGTGTGTCTGAAATAAAGAAATGAATTTAATTTAATATTAGCTGAGCTTATCTTTAGAGTTTTGGCAAGCTTTCTGCCAAAGGGTACTGAGACTGATGTATTCAGCAGCGCCCCTGGCGAGCGAGGAAGTGTTCTTGTACAACAATTCCAGACGGGTGTAACTATTAGAGCGATATTCCGTGTATGATGTATAGCTGTCGATTTTGATAAATGTATTGTCATTTTATATTAATTATTTTTTCTTCAGGTATTTGTTTCATTCCCTCGCAGCGACCGACACTGAAACAATAGCCGAGGACGAACTTCTCCAGAAAATACGCTAGCTTGCACCAAGACGGGTACATTTTCAACATTCTCTGGGAGAGACCCCAGCGGTAATTTCAATGCTTTACTGAATTTGTTTTACTGCCCCCCCCCCCGAGTTGCTTCAGGCTAGCTACGGCCATGGACTTTTGCTTTGTACAAGATTATAAGAACGCTTAATCCTTTGGTTTTATTGCGCCACTGGGCTCGGATTTTCCTAGGATATTGGCGCTAAAAAGTCATTTTATTATTATTAATATTAATGAAAGGTTTCTATTTCTATGAAACTCAAAAGGCAGCAAACGACCGGCTGATGTGGATACACCATTGTGTGATAATCATCATGCTGAGGTACCTCAACGATCACCGACGATTGTGGCACGTGCATGTGAGGCGAAGGAACTGAACAGGAGAAAGCAGAGGAAGACGATCAGGTGGTGAGAAGGTAACAACGAGGGGGGAGGCGGTAGTGTCCATCATTCTGCAAACATTAGTATGTCTATTATTATTACAAATTATCATGCTTAGGCCCTAGGCCTAAATAACTACAATAATTGTAGGCATGGACGGATCTATGGAAGCACGTGCAACGGCGCGACAGCGTGCTGAAGCTCCGGCTCAGCCTACCAAAAATGAATTTGGTTTGGCCGCCAGTGGAGGTTTTTGACTTGCCTCAAGGGGGTGGAAATAAAGTTTTGTTGATACCCCTAGACTACCGATATTGGATCCGCCCTAGCAGTAGGCATAGAATTACGTTAAAAAGAAAAAACTCACCTTTGTCAAACTTATTAAAATGTGTTATTTGGACCCGGCTTTCTTTCACACTGCTCACGTAGTAAATATATGAAAATCATTTCATTTATTCGTTTGATATTATTAGGACGAAAGCCTTTGCGCGGCAAAATATATTGAATGCCGGGCAAACAATTTCCTCTGTATTCTGCAGCGCAGTGCATGGCGGGATGACTGCGCAACAATTATACTTACGTAGCGCGTAATGGAAGGCATCTCGATCGACGCAAACTCCATCTCCCGGTCGGCGGGAGACCTTCTGGAACATGCCCATTCAAGAATATCCACACTGTCGTTACATTCGCAGTTTCCTCGACGTGTGGCAAGAGATTCTTAAAAAAAGCTTTCGTTTTATCGTACGTATACATTTCCGTTTCCTCTCTACGCCTAAGACAACGGCTATGTACGCGGATAACAAGACGTTTAACTAAACACTAATACGATTGACAATGGTGGCATGCATCTCGATCTCGCCGGTACGGAGTAACTAGATTAATTCAATACTGATCCCATGCCTATATGCGTCGCGGGAACAGGAGAAGCAGCTGCCCCATGGAATTTCGGTGGGGGGCCAGACATGTGGTTCTGCTCCCCAGTAATGTGAGCCTGAATCTTTGGTTTTTGGCGTGTGCCAAGGACGGGTGCAAATGGAGGTTTTCTGTAAGGATTAATGTGTTTTTAGCGACCGTGAAAGGGATGTGAAATTGGACGGTATACGTGTGGTCCTGCCCCAGTAAGCGGCGCGAAGGCGACGAAAAACTTTTAAATCTGTTCAACTGAGACAGCGGAGAGAAGCTGAAGTGCAGCGGCACGGCGGCGAACATTTTTCAACGGCACCCCCTCCCCCAGTCTTCCGATGTCATGATTCGACAGGGGAGTTGTGCTGAATCTGCGGTTCTCGGCCACCCACGTGATATTAATTTCGTTCCTGCGCCACTGTCCATGCTTTGTAATGCGGAAAATGGTGATTTTTATGATGCAATCTCAACAGGTCGTGTGGTTTTTTCGAAATGGGTGGGTGTTGCGAGCAAATTAAATTAACACGAATAAAAAAATGGCACCGGACGTCTGACCATAAGCTCGGGAACAGGGGGGGCAGCTGCCCCCTGGAATTTCTCTGGGGAGGCATACATATGGTTCTGCCCCCCCCCCCAGTAAAAGGCGGCGCAGACATATGGTTTTTGCCCCCCCCCCCTTCTCTTAAGATATCGGCCTGGCAGTTAGAGCTTTGGCAAACTACCATATACACGTAATGGCCACAGTCAGTTCTTTCAGTTGTTTAAACGCACTTTGGTATTAAATCGAATGCGGATATAATTTAAATTATTCATATATTTCATGTTTGGACATCAACGAACCGGTTTCGTGTTGAGCTAACCATGTCGAGGAAGTAGCTTCAACCAGTGCAAATTGTTGTGCATTACCGTTCGCCTAGGATTCCATATATAGGCCTATGTGTACGGAAACGGCATGCGGTATGCCGCAAAACAATGAACATAGACCTAGAATGTTCAGTGGACATTTATAGAAGAAGTTCCATGTGTAGAGACTACATATATAGGAGGATGCATTTTGTTTACGCGGATGCGGAAAATTTTATTGCTCCATGTAGCAATTCGAATCATGTCTGCACAGGAATCGGAAAGAAAATTCCCAGAAGTGACGTCATTACAGGGCTATTTCCCATTCCTCATGTCGTTTCCGAAGAAACGGAATCCTGTCTTTTTAATTATTTTGTCTACGTATTTCTCCCGACGTGGTGTGACGACTTGACCATTGAGCACTTTGCCTTTCCAGTTAGAGCTGACGCTCCTTCCGGAGGAACCGCTTCCCAGCTCCAAGAAGGAACACGCGCCTGCGCCTGCGCCTGTGCCTGCGCCTGCGCCTGCGCCATTACCTGCACCTACGCCTGCTCCTGTCCCTTCGACTTCGCCAGCACCCGCGCCATTGCCTGATATTACTCCGACTCCACTATGCGCGTACATCTCGTTCGCCAATGCCGAAGTTGTGTTTTACGTGCTGTTGTGCAGTGTCGCTGCAGTCGTGGTATTCGGCGTCATCACCGGCGTCTTACTAAACTCTATCAAGCGCCATATCGGTGAGATCACGTGACGCTACCACGGCATTATGGGTGCTGTACGTAGGCTTACTATGTTTTTAATCACCAAAAGTAATAATTATAGCTTGACACTGACGTGATTTGGTTGCCAGATATTACTTCTCACGCTGTCCGACCCTTGCATATAATAGTCTGTGTTTGAGGTGGCTGTATTACCGAGGTGGTTGTATTACCGAGGTGGTTGTATTACAGAGGTGGTTGTATTACTGAGGTGGCTGTATTACCGAGGTGGCTGTATTACCGAGGTGATTGTATTGCAGAGGTGGCTGTATTACCGAGGTGGTTGTATTACCGAGGTGGTAGCATTACCGAGGTGGCTGTATTACCGAGATGGTAGTATTACCGAGGTGATTGTAATACCGAGGTGGTTGCATTACCGAGGGGTTGTATTACCGAGGTGACAGCATTACCGAGGTGATCGTAAAGCGAGGTTCAACTGTACTACTCCTTAGTTGGCACCACTGAAGCGATGACCGTCACCGCGATACGTCAATGTAAGAACAGGCCAATAGCGCGGGTTTTGGGGTGGAGTTTTCGACCTGCGATTGTAGGCTCCAAGAAACGCTCAATTGAATCTCTTTGAGAATGACCAAAAAAATGCCAGCAGAATCTTTCCTCCTAAGCAGAACACTGACTTCAGCGGGGAAGGCGTACGAACGCGCCCCACACACCCCAATCTACGGGCCAGCAGGAGTAGGTTTTGTGGTGTTATTTCGCAAATATGACACACTTGCCGATTACGATTATACAACTATTGTCTGTTTGCTTGTTATACACCATTGTGTTGCTGTTTGTACGGAAGCCATCGGCAAAGAGAGAGCCGCACTTGAAGCGAATTCGGCACTCAAGGCCAGAAAACGACTCGCTTGGGAACAGAGCATAACAGGTGAGTTCTACAGTAGTAGACTACTACTAGTAGTAGCAGCAGCAGCAGCAGCAGCAGCAGCAGCAGCAGCAGCAGCAGCAGCAGCAGCAGCAGCAGCAGCAGCAGCAGCAGCAGCAGCAGCAGCAGCAGCAGCAGTAGTAATACTTATTTAGACTTAGTTCCTTCTATTCCTTTCTGGACTTTCGGGCGACGATGTTCCTCCATCTGGTTCGATCATTTGCGACTTCCTTGGCCTCATTCTGCCAAGTCTTCTATAAAGGTCTTATGTCATGACTTAGTCGGCGTTCCTCTTTTCCTGTTACCACTTTCCGGACCCACTGCATCGCTACAAGTTTAAGTCCCTTCCTGATAATAATAATAATTACCTTTACTCATAGAGCAACACACTAAGAGGGCATAAATTACCACCATGATGGTCGCCAGTTTTGCTTAAGCGACTCTCGCTCGATGGTGTGATCTCGCCGAGAAAGAGGGTCCGGCTGAAAAGCCACATTTGGACAGTTCATCTTAAATCACCAGTTGCGTCACATGTCATCGCTGTTAAGGATTAATTCGTATAAGTTTGAGCTGTTTATTAAAAATCAAATAGATTCGGTCTTTTCCAAAGTTTTTTGAAGGAACAGTATAAATACACGAATTGGCAAGAGAGAAATGAACGCGGCGTAAACTCCTTGTCTTACGATCCACTGCCCACCGCTCAAGGGAGGGAGGAAGGGAGGGAGGGAATGAGGGAGCGAGTGAGAGAGGGATGAAGGGAAGGAGGGAGGGATGGAGGGAAGGAGGGATGGAGGGAGGGAGGGATGGAGGGTAGGAGGGGTGGAGGAAAGGAGGGAGAGAGGGATGGAGGGAGGGAGGGAGGGAGGAAAGGAAGAAGGGAGGGGAAGAGAGGGAAGGAAGAAGGGGGAACGAAGGGAAGAAGGAAGACACGAACATGGGTCCTTACAAGATTCCCACAACCAACATGCATTTAATTCTCTGACCAGAGAAACTGCCATTGTCTTCATATGTTCGTTTGATCGAATCCATAACTATTTTGTTATTGTTGCCAAAAAGGAAAAGCGGGGGACCGTCTAACAATTCGTTGGCATTGTATTCGTCTACTACGTGAAACCGTGATCTATCCCTGTCTGTTTCTTAGGTGTCCGCGACCGGCGAAGAACCACGTGCGCACGTGCGCGCAGTGACGTCACTCAACAAATGGACGCTGGGAGTGCTTACTACGGACATGATGCGCACAGCGATCTGGGATACAGTTTCAATTACGGACGCTACTATGACCCTTATGGGCGACATTATGACGAATACGGGCGATATTACGAAAGATACGGGCGACACTACGACAGGTACGGGCGATATTATGACGGATACGGACAATACTACTCCGAGTACGACAGCATGGCTTGGAACACACAAAAACTGGCTTGCGATTACAAAAACAGGACGGGGCAAAGCAGCTACCAAGAGCTGCACGAACACGAAAGGACCGGCTCTAGACAACGCAAGATATCGGGCAATCACTCTGTCTCGGCAATAGATTCAAGCACGCGCAACCCGCAGTCGCGTTTAAGTGCCATGCATGTGAGCGATAATGAGGCGTCCTGTAGAAAGCTAGCAAAGGTGGGGTTAGTGGATTTGAAGCAAGCCGACCGCGAGGAGTCGTGGGAGGGTGAAGGGGAGTACCACGACCGTCGGGGCAGGCGTCGCCTCGAGGAAACGGGCAGCGGCGAGCGGCAGCCACGTCGGGAACAACAGCCGAGCGATAATACAGAACAGTCTCAGTATGACTACAGCAATGGACGTCCGGAGAGCGGCTCTCCTGGACTGCGAGGTGCTGAAAGTGAAACAAGTTGCAGCAGCCCAGGAAGCAGTTGCAATCATAGAAGTGTGTCGCCGAACAGAGGATCGCCTCCCTACCAGCAGCGTGGGTACGCCGATAGAGCAACGCCGCTCTATGAGCAACATGGCGACTCCGACATAGAAGCACCGCTATGCGGACAGTGTGGAGACTTTGAAAAAGACGCACCGCCCAACAAGAAGGGTAGAGACACTGACAGAGGAGGGCCACCCTACGGACAGCGAGGAGACGCCGACAGAGGAGCGTCGCGCTACAGACAGTGTGGAGACGCCGAAAGAGGAGCGCCGACCTACGGACAGCGTGGAGACGCCGACAGAAGAGCGCCGCCCTACCAACAGCGTGGAAACGCTGACAGAGCGTCGACGAGTAGACAGCTACATGCCGCCGCGAGATGTAAGCCGGCCGGTCAGACGCGCAGCTCCAATGACGTCGATGTCTTGGCTGCCTCCCGGCCCCGGTAACGTATATATAGGTATCGCTAGCAAAGCATTTAAGTCAGGAAGCATAGTCACTTGGGTAGTGCTTGCTATTTGGATTGCAGGGGCGGATCCTGAGATGGTAGTCTGGGGGGGGGGCACAAAAACCTCCACTGGCGGCCGAACCAAATTGTATAGAAAATGCTTCGCTGCTGCGCCGTAACTTCAGTTTCTCTGCTGTGGGTGCTGTTGAAAATTTTAAATTTTTCGTTGCTACGCGGCCGTAACTTCAACTCTTCGTCAGCTTCTCGGCTGGCTCAACTGTAACATGGGAAGACGGGGGGGAGGGGGGGTGGTGTTGTTTTGGAAATGTTTCGCCGTCGCGTCGCCGTAACTTCAGCTTATTGTAACATGAACAGGGGCACGGGGCACATTTCCATGGAAGGGTCTAGACTCTAGGGGGGGGCACGGTCACGTACGTGAGGCCATTCAAAAAAGTCTACGTGCACGCCAAATTCCAATGATTTAGGGGGCACGTGTCCTTAGACACATATATTCATGAGTGCTTTTTAGCGGTGATTGTTGTCTCCAAAACGGAAATTTTCATGCAAAACACAGCGTAATAACGCCTGCTCAGATGGCGCTCCACGTTCAGTTTCAATATGTCATATCGCTTGTTTCCTGTTTGTAATGTTTTAAGTGTGAGCCTTCCTTGTCAGTTCGCGAAGTCCCCAAATACGTTACGCATTACGTACGGTGGGCGTGGTTTGGTCATCATTACGTACGGTGGGCGTGGTTTGGTCGTGGCTACGTATCGGCGGGAAAATACATCGCTACAGTGGCGCCACCTAGCGACTCAAACATATGTGAATGCAAGTTGATGCTAGTTGAATGAATGAATGAATGAACTTTTATTTCGGTTACAAGTACACATGTACAATGGATTGTAAAAACAGAAGAAGAAAAATATTGCAACCGTGGAGATCTCTTCTAGAAACCCCTAGGGGCTTATAGCGAGGACCACCAGAAATAATAATTTAACAATAGTTTCCTTGTTCCATAAAATTAAAGCATAAAAGTAGGACGGTAAGTTCTTCTGGAATTAAGTGCGTAAATCATCTCATAGATGCAGTTAATGTATACACATACACATACATTACATACAATACATAAATATAACAGGTTGACTACTAATTAAATTGCACTCATTATAACATAATAAGATATAAAGAATAAATTAACAATTTTTTTCAAGTAAAACATGAATACAAACTTAATCATTTATACCATGATAAAATGATGGTATCCTTATGGTTAATTTATAAGGAACGATATTTTAAAAAATAAGAAAAATAATTAATATTTTGATAATAACAGCTCTTTGAGTTTCTTCTTAAATTGATTGGTGGATACAATTAGTTGTGACTTTCGAGACAGTGCATTCCAGAATATTGGTCCTGAAAAATTTGTTGTGAATTTCCTTCTGTTTGTTCTTATTTGTTGGATGTACTATGCATTATGGTTTCTCAGCTTATGTTTATGTACATTATCAGTTCGCAATAACATTGATGACATATTATCTGGGAGTTGTTTATTTGTTGCTTTATGCATACAAATACCTAACTGATGTTTGTATATATCATCCAATTTTAATAGTTTTAACTTCGCGAATAGTTGGTTGGGTTTGCATATCCATGTCCGGACGTTGCAGCCTTGATGGATTGTCTATAGACAGCTCTTTCGTTTGCCAGTCTCCTCACTCGCCAGACGTCTGCTCCCATCCATTCGTCTATGTCCTTCTCCCATTGTCTCCTAGGTCTTCCTCTGCTTCTGATGCCTTCTACTTTTCCGTCCATTATTAGTCTCTCTAGAGATTGATGCCGTTTCACATGGCCGAAATAACTTAGTTTATGTTTCTTTACAAAGTTCAATAAAGTCCCGAGTATTTTTCTAGTTCTATGTTCAGTCCACGAAACTCATCTTTCTATAACACTTGTTTTCAAATGCATTTATACGTTTAGTAATGTTCTTATTAAGAGTCCAGGTTTCGCATCCATACGTAGCCGTTGGAATTATGCAGACTCGAATAATTCGTAGTTTCGTATCTTTGTTCGTTGCTTTCCACAGCTTCTTCATCTCCGTCAACGTTTTACTCGCCATTGCCAATCTCCGCTTGAATTCTTTCGTCCCATCTCCATCCGCTTCTATCAGTGACCTCAGATATTCAAAACTTTCCACTCGTTCTATTTCCTCGCCATCTACTGTGACTTCTGATGGTTATCGACATCCTTCAAATCCATAATCTTAGTCTTCTTTACGTTTAGTTTCAATCCTTTCATCTCGTCATCAGCTTTGGCGTTACTTCCAACATCTCCAAGCTCTTCCCCAGTATGTGTCGTCCTATCCAGCCTGGGGGGCTCACCACTAGGACCTCACTTACTGTGTGTATTCTCCATCAAGGTTTCTTGGGCTAATACAGCTGTAGTTGCCCATTGCTTTCTGCTGGTTTGTGTATGGTTAACTCCATTATTCCTTCACTAAAAAGTCTTCCTTCGCAGGACAGCGGGTCACCGGTCCTTCCACATGCGTCTTGGTAGGTACCTTGCAGCCTGGTGAAAGGCTGCTGCTGTTGCGCATTCGTAGCCGGGGGTTTAGCCAATCGGCTGGCCGTCTGCTCCTCCAAAACCGTCTTTGTGAACTGAGGGCAGACGTCCCTCGACTCAATAGGCATTAGCCTACAAACCTTACTCATGTAGTTTTGCTGGTCAGCCGAGACCATTGCCCGAGGTATGGCTACTGCTGTACACTAGCAGTTCCTAGGAGCCATACATGAGCTAGATAGACTGTGGGAACCAGTGGTTAGAGCCTCCACAGAAGTGGAGCGGCTGCCCATCACCTCCAGGTTCTACCCTACACCCCCTAGCTAGTAGCCGGTCGTAAAAATCGCTAGAAGCACCACCTGTTGGAGAGGGAAGTTTGAATCAATGCTTAACGCATGACTTCTTTTTTGGACTTCGCGAACTTATGAGACAATTCCTAAATAAAGGTGGAATATTTGGTTACATCGCCAGCTCGGCATTTGAGAGTTTATAATTCAATTATGCATACACGGATCCTGAAGGTAATGCACGAGGCATTTCACTCGCTAAGTGAAACATAGCTATTGATTATTGAAAGAATATATTCACCAGTTCAAAAAGTATTACACAGTTAAAGTATTGCATAGATACGTTTTGAAGTCTTAAACGGTTCTTGCAAAAATAGTAACATCAACAAAGTAAATAAAATAAAAGTAAGTTTAACATTTTGCAATATTTTCTTTTGATCTACTGTGATTTTACATGAAAATTGTACTATTGCAATTCGATTTTTTCTTACAATTTTCCCAGATATATTAAGAAGTATTGCACTTCTTGTTACCCTTTTTCCAAAAAATTATATTAAAGGATATTAAGTAATGTACACACACAAATATATGTGTATAATATATATATATATACTGTATATATATATATTTGTCGTAAATTTGGTTTGCTGAAATAAATTCATTCAAATTAAAACATTATACACATAACTTTTAGAATATCGATTTGTTGCGCGACGGAGCTTTTTGTGCCACTGCGGTCCCTTCATCAGCGTCAAAGTGCGCTGCTCTCTTTCGTGTGATAATGTTGGTGGTTGTCACGTGTCAGCGGCCTTGTTCGATTAGTTGTGCTACTCCGCCACTGCCTCGTGTGATTCCGGCAGCTCGCAATTATCAAAAGATACAATTTTATATAATTATCACACACGCGTGCAGCACGCTATGTCCAACATGATTGTGGAGTCATGATGTCATAATTGCGATTATGACCATACTATTTCTTTACGTCATGACGCGATCATCGCATTCAAAATTATGCTTGCAATGACGACGAAACTATTGTTTACGTCATCGCGTATTCAGTGGCAGACGAACATTGCGATAATAGAGAACATAGTCCCACCTTTGAATTTATTAAACTCATTAGGTGTGTGAAATAAATTCAAAACGGTATCTTTGCGATTTGCATTCTGCCGTCGGGGTAGTCCTAATAATCGAAAGTGGCCATGGCCGATTCTATTGGTATGCAATTGACCTATCCATCACGTGACCGGTTGCCTAGCAACATCTCCGTCAAGCGATCAAAAAGTGGTCTGGTTCGAAAAGTGTTTCTTTATGACAAAAAACATAAGGCAAAGTTTTTAAAATGACAACTGTGTGCGGGAATGTTTGATTTATGAGAAGTCACACAGCACAGCAGCAGTAGCAATTTAATTCATGTGTAACCATTATCCAAATTGTTGGCAAAGGCAAAGCTTGACGGAGGTCACACGCAAACTCGTGTTGCAGCCGATACCACGCGAACAGGGGAAAGAAGCTCGGTCACAGTGCTGACCCTACCGGCGCGTCTCACGCGAAAGCACCGAAGCGTATAATAGAAGGGGGAGATCATTATAGCGACTGTTTCCAAACTCAAGGCAAGTCGTGGCTTGAAAGTGTATTGCCGAGCATATGTACATCAAATTATTCGTTCAAAGCCATTGCGTGTGGACTGTTCGTTTATAAAAATCCATTTAGTAATTAGGTCCTACGCGATACAACCATTTTCTTGTGTAATGCGCATTATGTTCTGCGTGTAACTCATTTTATGGCGAGGAAATATGATACATGTTTATTGTAAATGAAATGCCAACGTTTAAAAATGGTGTCGATATATATATAACCTTTTGTTGAATGTCACCGCGACAAGTAAATAATTAATTATACTTTTCAAATTTTATAAACGTAACGTTTTATATGCGCACCGCAACATATCATAAATCATAAGACAAATAACTTGGTAAAGGTGTAATCTATTAGAATGGCTTAAAATCTTTAATGATTTCAGCCACTAAACGACATACCTACTTACCTATTTTGCTGTACAAACAAAAAATCACCATACTGTCCGGATGGACTCGATCCGGACACCATACTGTCCGGATGGACTCGATCCGGACAGTATGGTGACGCAAGTTCAATTTCCCCATATCTTAATAACTGCATAAAGCAATAATATTTGTGTCCAGATATATGTATTAGGTAGGGGTCAAAGATTTCAGATTTGTTATTTTTGTGCTTTTTCGACATTCACATCAACCATTTTTAAAGATGGCGTTCGTCAATACAAATGAAACGATAACGTAATAACTGCGTTGTGTAGAGCCATATAGTTTACGTGTTTGAATAGTTTGGAGGATAGCGATTTAAAAGATATAACTTTTTGCCTTCGTCGACATGCCTATATATGCCATGTTTAAAGATGGCACCCGTCAAAGTAAATTATTCCCATATCTCAAGAGCTACATAACATCTTCCCGTATCTTAATATATACATATCTTGAACCTTGAAGTTGGTGTCAAAACATATGTTTTAGATGCGACAATTGTAAGGGTGCTACTTAGATATCCGCTGGACTAATAGCTGTGTGAAATTACACCGGGGTGTTCACATATAGCAATGAATCGAATGTTGTTCGCTGTATGTCACAGGAAACGCTACACGGGAAGTGACGCCATCGCCGTATAACGCTCGGAAGGCAGCGGAACTTTCATTTTGCGCAAGAGCTGGTTCTGCCCGCGGTATCTTGGAGTGCCCCAGCGTCACTCGCGAGACGACAGTCGGAGAGAAATGTATCCAGATAGATAGTGTTCTTTTCGAGGCGACGGACCGCCAACGGACTGACACACGACTTTCTGGTCACGCTGTTGATACGACGGACGCTGCCACTGATCTGGTTAGTGGAACACCAACAAGAATAACCGTCTGTGACGCTTTTCAAAACAAGGGTCACAATTTAGATAAAACGGACGGGTCGCTGGAAATCGGTAGTTCTTTCGGAGACATGAATACGTTAGATCAGATGATTCCTGATTCACATTGGACCGACGTTTTCGAAGCGGACACAATTGACGCTACAAACAGTTCGTGCCATAACATACCTGCATTAAATTCGATGAGTTCTGAATGTCTGCGGACTGACGGTTATCAGTTGGGACCAATTGGTAGTCCGACGGAAATCCGAAGTTTATTCGATGACATACCTTCCGTAAGACGAATAAACTGGGACGCTTCACGGACACTGGACTCCGGTGATATCCCATCAGAGACGTGCACCCACTTCTTTGGCGTACATACATCGAGCGAAATGGTTCTGGGTGGTCCTCAAAATGACGCTGAAACGCGCGATCGCAGACTACATATTAACCTAGCAAATATGAATACGGGTGTCCGCTTAGATCAAACCAGTAGTCAGTCTGAAATCCCGAATGGTTCCAGCGGCCCACGTGGTGTAACACGGGTGGACTTAGACACGTCGAGTGGTAAATTTCCCGCGGTAGTTAACCCGCCAGTCGAAAGTAGATGTTCCAACTGCCTGAAGTCAGGTTGCATGGCAGCTCTCGACGCGAACACGCGCGTTTCTCATCTCTCTGTCGAAACCGAATTCCATCCAGAACCACGAGACTTCAGTAGCTCCAGAGGTGACAAATCGCCCCCTTACAGACGCGGGCGACCGAATCCGACGCAGCTCTGTCGGCGCCGACGTCACTTCCGGTCAAGTGATGACGTTAAAGGCGGGACTCTGAACACGTCCGCTAACAATAGCTGCGGTAACGCCGTGTCCCCCGCCGACTCGATGACGTTTCTGGGTGATGTCACGGACGACCTTCTACCGCGGTACCCCAGCGGAGTGGTATCCAAGTTTGACGTGAATTTGAAAGCAACGATTGAGCGATTGAGAAAGCCTACCGAGCCTAACTGCGAGCATGCCGGGAAAAGTTACCTGATACGCACTCCTCTCAACTGTCGGGTGGTCGGTGGTGCGACAGCAGGCGTCAGGCGGAAGGGCCGTAAAACCACGGTATCGGCCCCGAGTGGTCGAACATTGGGTGGTTGTTCGGAGTTCTGTCGGGGACATTGTAACACATGCGCAAGAGCAAAGTGGCGACAAAACGATAATCCAAAACAGCTGTAATTTCCATGTATGCGTATATATGTGTATCGGTGACATGTATATACATATACACGTATTCCTATAAGCATCTAGACGCACACGGATTGGGCGTAATTAATAAATGTAAGTTTGGTAATTGTGTCATATTATGGAAGATGCTTTTTTCTGTATTGAATCCCTAAAACACCACATCAGACTGACGTGTATCCATACCCAGACCGACATCGACTGAGGTGTATCAATACCCAGACCGACATCGACTGAAGTGTATCCATACCCAGACAGACATCGACTGAAGTGTATCCATACCCAGACCGACATCGACTGAAGTGTATCCATACCCAGACCGACATCGACTGAAGTGTATCCATACCCAGACCGACATCGACTGAAGTGTATCCATACCCAGACCGACATCGACTGCGCTATGATTGCGTGACGTCATTATCACGTAAACTTGAAATATTTCCAATACGTCAGACCAACACTGACTACATCGACGTAGTGCAAAGTTTTATGTGATAATGACGTCACGACGGCTTCCAGTATAGCGCAGTCGGAGTCGGTCGGTGTAGTGATTACACTGCACTCATAGGGAATCTGATATGGTCTGGTCTGATCTGGTCTGGTCGGGCATAAAGTGTATCCCGACATTTAGTACTCATTTCGATATTACGTTCAAGAAGCTGCTTCGCACACGTACACCACGCTCTCTTTCACTCTCTCTCTCTCTCTCTGCACGCGCAAATCGACACACACACACACACACACACACACACACACACACACACACACACACACACACACACACACACACACACACACACACACACACACACACACACACACACACACACACACATTTGGTGTTATGCGCGCGCTTTCGCTTTCGTGTGTGTCACCAAAAAAAACATTACCTCCAGTAATATGGTCGCAGTTATAAGTTCACAAAGTGCCCGGATACTTCGAGCATTACATAAGGTGACTTGGTTTTAGATCGTAAAAATTACAAGCATTGGCCGGGAGGTGGTTTGAACAAATGTTAAACGCTACGTTTTTGGGGATTTGCGAACTTATGAACTAATTCGAAATATATAGATTTACATCAAATTTAAAACCCACAAAATATGAATTGCAACCTAGACAATGCAGCATGACCAAAGCATCAACCAGGCAAAAGGCAGCTTTTTTAAAGAGCTTTATCCACACAATGCTTAATACCATATGTGACAAGGCACTAACAGAATCACACGTCTTCATTGTTTGCATCGATAAGTGCTTGTAACGTGTATATAATCTACATTGTATTTTCCGAGTTCATTATTTAGTAATCACGCTTCAAACGATAACATATATTATATAAATACAACCAATACGCACACAACGGGCGCAGTAGATACTCGATGTGCTGCATTCTGCAGTATTGTAATATTACATTTTGAGTGTTGTGAAGGATTTACAATACTTTTAGAAATTTGCAGTACGATATTGCAAACACTTGCAACACTTTGTAATTTTGTCAAAGCGTTTTCTGTCTGATTTGACCGGTGCATAATGTATTATTTGTCTTAATGACTGAATATATGCATGTGTTAAATACGAACTAAGCAACTTGATATCACTGTCATTATAAATAGTAGCAATGTATACTATAAAATAACTTGTTATCACTGTCATTAATACATAGTAGCATCTATAAAATATAGTAATATATTATTGCAAAATAATGATTTGTAATGCATTTACAAAATCTTACAAAATTTAGGAAAATACAACACTTTATTGCAAGTTGCGCAATACTTTAAAAAGGTACTCCTACTTTTAAAGAATTGTAAAATATTTGCAATCCAGCACTGCATTTTACTAAAAGTATGTTCACCATTATCGCGTCCATGCCTGGTTAGTATGGACGCAATACTAAATGATTATACAGATGTAATGAACATTGTCGCATCGTCGCAGATGTCACTTAACCACGTCCATAGCAACATATATATGCGCAACTTAAATCTAAGCATCCTACAAACCGTAACTTATCGCTGTAACAGTTAATAATTTATTAATATAATATAAGAGTGTCGGCAAGCGCCCCGATCTCGAAACGAATCCATATCCCGATCTCGCAACGCGCGCCGTTTCATTGCTGAACAATCGAACCGAGCGCGTGGCGCGATTGGGATAAGGGATGCATTTCGAGATCGGGGCGCTTGCCGGCACTCTCTCTTAGTCTCTATTATGTACACATAATCCATTCACACTATGTACACTTTGTACGTAATTGTGACGTTATTTGTTGCGTAGGCACTTGTGCTGCGTAACAGTATAATATTATACATCAGAATATTGTATAGGTATGTTATCATATGCACAGTTTGTCTTTATTCAATTTGCCTGTGTGTTCTGAATGCATGCGAGTCTGCTTGTTTATTGCCTACGTGCTTGCGTGCTTGCGTGCTTGCGTGCGTGCGTGCGTGCGCCCTTGCGTGTAAACATTTTTGTGAGCGTGCGTTTGTTTCAACATGCAAATTCACACAATAACTGTAAACAGTGAATAGCACAGATAAATAATTATATATGTGTCATTAACCATCACCACGAGGATAATTCTTAAGCATCTGTAGCTCCCAACCACTTCACTTGTGAATATCGTAGTCCCGTAAGTCTTCAACCATAGGAAGCGTCAAAGGTCAAATTTACCAACATCGACATACATACGATGGCAGCTAAACAAGAAAATATAATCTAACTAATGTATATTTACAAATAATACTTTTACAAAAGACGTTGTCGTCTAATTTGGCGGCAGAGTTACATATGCCAAGCGCCAGCCACATGGCTATGTAATCAAGACGCGACTTTAAAACAAAGCATTGAAAAGGGTTGTCATGACATTATAGTTTGCCGACACACGGAGTGACAATGTAATGGTAACATAATTCCACTCCGTCAAATAACATGCCAGTTATGTATTACTACATAACTGGCGTGTGTAGCTTTATAGGGGTTTAATTGCATTTAACATAAGAAAGGATAAATAGTAATGTTTGTTTGATGTTTCATGAAATATTTGTTTACAGTTCTGAGTCAATCGTTTACACTTACGTTCAAATTGATAACATCGTAAGTATGGTTTATTTACCGGAAAAAGTCAACAGCTTTTAGGCTTCAGATGTCGAGAACAAAAGGGCGACAAACAAAGAAAAATATGCGAAATCCGTGTTGAGCTATTAAACTGCTATATTACGAACCTTTAAGCGAGTTTATCGTACGCAGTAAAATTAAAAGTTTGGCAGTGTGCCTGGTAGATGGCGCGACTGACGAGTGTAGTCAACTGGCGCCATCTGTGTCCAGTGATCGTCATTCTTTGTGTTGCTGCTTGTCCGCTGCCAGGTGTCGCTACAGGGCTTCATACTGCACTCAGCCAACTCGTTCTGCGAAAGTTGACAGAAAACGGTTGGTTTGGGTCGTATAATTATGCTAAAAGCACGCTTGAAAGGAACTAAAAACAAAGCGGCAGCTAATCTCCATTTTCCATACGTACACAAAGTATAGCATTGTACGTAACATTTGGCAATGTGAAAATTACAGAAACATGCATCGATAGTTTAAATCAAAGTTTAAACCCATCTGTATCGCGATTCTCGAGGAAAGTTGCTAGTTAATGAGTTAGGCGATCACGTGATATTGTGACGTCAGAGGCAAGTATGTAACGCAACATGCCAGCACTTTCAATACATTCACAGCATGTTTACAACGATAGATGTTGAGTCGAAGCGAACGTCAGAATGAGTTATTATGCGGTATTCCAATGAAACAGGCCCTACAAACACTAGTCATAATAGAGGAACAATAATTTATTTTACGGTTCCACACAAATCCACCTTTGTTGAAAAATTGAAGCGAGAGAACCTCCTGGTAACTAGTAGTTGTCGCTTACTCCCATGTCAGGAGAACTACCATCAGGTCGAATTCTTGGTCTGTAGTAAGTAGCTCTTCTGCAGGTGGTTGGGTCACAAGGGTCAGGTATGATCTTTACATACTGGCCACTTAATATATCTCAACCACAGACTGAGTGATGCTATTCCATACATTTATTCATCGGTGTATCAATGAGTTTTTTAATGTTTAATCAACATGGTTCTTTGAATATTTTTAGTTGTGGCTCTCTCGTATATGAATCGTTGTCACTCAATGTCACAAACTGCTGCATCACATATCTCAGTTAGAATCTCCCTATCCTTGGAGCAGTAGACTGTAGTAGCATGACCAGTCCATGAAACATGGGGCAACCTACCCAGAATGTATCTAGTTTTGTAGCGTTACAGATTTTGGAGAGAAAAAAACTGAACATTTCTGAGCACTTTGATATTGATGGTTATATGTTACGTCGTGTAGGCAGTCTTCAATAGAATTCAAAACAAGTTTAATAATAACATGATTACATGCCTAATATTAAAGAAATGTATTGTTCACATTTACCAGGTTATTTAAACGATCATATTATCGGGCAAATTAATTAATATCAATTGATACATACACACACGCACGCACGCACGCACACACGAAAATATTGTATCAAAATGCAGAAAGTACTGTTATATAATATCATAACATTGTATGAAGAAAAATCCGTACAATTTAGCATAATCCTGAATCCGGGTAATTCTTTTTCCGTCAGTCCCTGTGGTCGGGTGGTTAAGTGCGTTTGCTCAGCGCATATCCGACCCGGTTTCAAGCCTAGTACATTTTTTTTTTAAGTGTAGTTTTATTTACCTTTTCGTAAAGTAATACAAACCATGCCATTTGTAGGTGAACTGTTTATAATTAAATATATCGAAGTTATATAGTAATTATTTATTCACGACAAAAATTAAAATAATATATTACCAGGAAAATACAATTTCCACTGATCTTGTAAGTTGTTTTAATTTTTCCAAACAAACCATAGTCTGTCTTCACATATATCATTATGATATACTACTTACTGTACAGTATATATCATTATGGTATACTACTTACTGTACAGTATATATCATTATGGTATACTACTTACTGTACAGCATATATCATTATGGTATACTACTTACTGTACAGCATATATCATTATGGTATACTACTTACTGTACAGCATATATCATTATGGTATACTACTTACTGTACAGCATATATCATTATGGTATACTACTTACTGTACAGCATATATCATTATGGTATACTACTTACTGTACAGCATATATCATTATGGTATACTACTTACTGTACAGCATATATCATTATGGTATACTACTTACTGTACAGTATATAACAAAGGGATTATTCTTCAAATTAATCAGAGCAGTAAACCTACATTACCAATGAAAAATAGCGTCAAAGAAAGAATTGTACCGACTGGCAATGTGTGCTTATTGCACTGATTAAAATTGAAATATATACTATACAGTAGTTTATTATAATTATATATGTGAAGACAAACTGTGTTTTTCTGGATAAATGTAAATAAAAGACATTGCATATGCGTTTTTTGCCTGAAATAAATGTTTTGGTATTCGGTTCACCCCCAACCAAGTATAGTTACGTATAATACAAACACAATATATTACAATCAATACAATTTAAAAATCCATATCCAAGAGGATGAAACACACAAGTGTGTTTTTCTCGACACGAACAAAATGGATATACTGCATTTTGCCCTGTAACACTTCTGTCATAAACTCACACGAGGGTGTCCTGCTCGTCGGTCGTGGCGGCCTGAGACGACCGGGAAGACAGCGATGACTTTCCCGCGCTACTCTCCGACTCCGAGTCGCTCCACAAGACGGTACGACGGTACTCGAAGCCGACAAGATGCACGATGACCAGCACCACGGAGCTGAGTAGGAGACAGGCGCCTGGGGCCAGACAGGGTTATGTTTAACGGGAATTAACAATATTTAACAATAACTAACAATATTTAACAACATTTATGTTTAATCAGAATTAACAGTAATTAACAAGAACAAACAAGATTTAACGAGATTTGTGTTTAAATAAAAATGAACATGAACGAGCAATAATAAACAAGAATAAACAATATTTAAAAATATTCATGTTTAACAAGAATGAAAAGAGTGACTAGTTAACATGATTAAACAAGAATAACCCAGATTTAACAATATTTAATATGTTTGTAATTTATAAGTACAATCCCAATGGCACCCAGATAAGGCAATTTACTGTGTGGAGCGCAGTAGCGCAGCGGTAAGAGTTCCGGCCTCTCGACTGAGAGAACGCGGGTTCGAATCTTGTGCGGCGGTGTCGAACCTTGGGCAAGTTCGTTTACTCAGCATTGCTTAAGTTCACTCAGCTGCATGAATGAGTACCTGGCTATAGACAGTGGTGGATATTTGTGTACGAATAGTCTTCGCGCATTAATTGCAGCGTGGCTGAATGCTTCCCAGAGAAGTCGCTGTTGTTCGATTGAACAGGTCTGCCAGGGTGTAAAGTGCTTTGAGCAGTCCTGAGGACTGGATACTGCGCTAAATAAGAACTTACCGTTTTACTTTACTTAGAGTCCAACTTTGTTTTATATGTCTCCATTCTATCGAATTGTTTTGTTAATTTTGTTTTATTCATATCCACGCTGATAACGTGTACACAGTCAGTGTATGCGCGCATGTGTCTGTGTGTGTGCGAGTGCGCCCGCGTATGTGCGTGTGTGTGCGTGTGTGCGTGCGTCCGTACCTGCCAGGTAGAAGGCGATGTCGAAGTTGCCCTGCCGGTCACACAGCCAGCCAGCGAGCGGGGGCCCGGCGAACAGTCCCACTGCCATGGTGATCATAAGGAAACCCCTGCCCCGGGCCAGACATTCGTCTCCCACCTGGCCCCGGCCCACCACCGACACGAATGTCCCCCAGAACCCCGTGTGTATGCCCAGCATGATGGCGTAGCCGATTTCTCCCGCCTTGTGCTTGAACAGCTCCGGGAACAGGCCCTGGCATGCGAACAAAGGTGGTTATTAGTTTGAGGTGCTTGCTGAGTGGATTCAGAAACAGGCCCTGGCATGCGACTAAATATGGGTGCCTAAAGACGCTCGTCGCTTCAAGGGTAGGTATGGGAAGAGGTTCTGACTCGTGGTAGTTATTAGTGTAGCACCAAAGTATTAATTAAGACTAAGCGAAATAAAGCAATGCCTTGTTTATTCAATCGTCATGGCATACATTGTCTGATCCGCATCACCTCGTTTGAATCAGAAAGCAGATAACGCCATCACTGAAATATCATTATTACGCTGGTTGTTTACAGTTTAGTGTTACACCACTACACTCACTGATTAATTTTGGTAATAAAACATATATTTGGAATTCTCATCCAAACCACCGTAACAATACATGCCCGGGGCAACAGTTGATGTTGGACACAAGGCGAGCACCAATCCTTTAAGCTATTACAGACTAACCGACCAGCACCGGATGTAGTACTGTGGAGACGCGTGGACAGTGGATGACCGGTCATCTTAACACTTGTCCTCCTGTCTCGCTATCTACTTGGACGTCGTACCACAGCAACATTTTTTTTAATTTAGAACACAACTCTGCATAAAATAGCACTTTTATTTTGGACTATACACCTTGCATAATCACCCACTAGTTTGTCAGTTGGCATGCTTCCACGTAGGGTCACAATAGGCTTTTCACCACCTGTATTTATTTTACCACAAAGCTATGACCTAAAATCGTTTTCTGGAAGTCCCCGGCCATGACAGACAGAAATCTGTGGAAACAGCTCATCGTGTCACCACGCTAAATGGATGACAGTAGTAAGTAAGTAGGTCCCCATAAATTTTTTTTCGTGGAAGCCCATGGACAACTGCCCCGTCTGCCTTGCTCTAAGTCTGGCACTGCGACCTAACATACAGACTTACCGTCAGGATCGCTGTGGTGCAGATGGTGCACAGGAACGTATTGGCAAAATCCAGCTTTGCTGATTGGCTGAAAACTTCGAACGTCACTCGGCTGAAGAAACTTGTCACGCCACTTATAGCTATCAACATGGCAGCCTCCTGAAAACGCACCGCAGTACCACTTGAATTCATTAATCGCTATTTTTATAAAAAGAGAAGCGTAGATAAAAGAAAAAATGTACACTTGTCAAAAAGGGGCAAGAAAAAGTGTAATACTTATAATCACATGCACTACATTAGGCTGTATAAAACAGTACACCTTTTTTGCATGTGACAAAACCTAGAATACATCAGACATAACATTCATGTCCATTCGTGGCAGGCCGAACGTAAAACATGCCAACCTCCTTACAATACACTAGTTCCACATCATGCCAACCTCCTTATATTAGTTATAACACTTATAACACACTAGTTCCACATCATGCCAACCTCCTTATAACACACTAGTTCCACATCATGCATACCTCCTTATAACACACTAGTTCCACATCATGCATACCTCCTTATAACACACTAGTTCCACATCATGCCTACCTCCTTATAACAATTATAACACTAGTTCCACATCACGACAACCTCCTTATAACACTCATAACACACTAGTACCACATCACGACAACCTCCTTATAACACTTATAACACACTAGTTCCACATCACGACAACCTCCTTATAACAATTATAACACACTAGTACCACATCACGACAACCTCCTTATAACAATTATAACACACTAGTACCACATCACGACAACCTCCTTATAACACACTAGTTCCACATCATGCCAACCTCCTTATAACACACTAGTACCACATCATGCCAACCTCCTTATAACACTCTTGTACCACATCATGTCTACCTACTTATAACACGCTAGTACCACATCACGACAATCTCCTAAACACATTGGCACCTTCGAAGGAAATAATAAACGCAATACTCACTAATCTTATGAATTCAAACAAATTGGGCCGACTTTAGTGCACACACCTGGAACAATACCGTAGGAAGATATCTGATTCTGAAACGATTAAATTGGTGTTATATTGATGTTCTTATTATTTTATTCCTGATCAGATTTCAACCCGACCCGACTCACCTCCGTGGTGACTCCTGTGCTGACGGCGTAGTCAGGCAGGTAGGTGTAGATGATGGACACGCCCATCGTCCACAGCACGTTACACACGCACAGCGCCACGAACGTCGTGCTACGGAACAACGAGCCGGCGAAGATCTTGAGAGAGTCCTTGTGCGGTTCGTCCTGTTCACACACAAGGACAGACAGTGACTGTTAGAGCTGTTTAAACAAGGAGACGGGTACCACCGTCGTCATACCAGAAATATCGCCTGTTTGTGTGATTCTCGCAATTCCAATGTGAGAATCGAACTTTGCTAGATAGTCTAACAAAATTTCGGTCCACAAATACGTAAATTTCACAAATAAATCGCTATATTTTGTTGCAGATTGCCTGAAAGAATGTATTAATATTTGTTAAAATAAAAGGCAGATGTAATTTATCCCGTTTTTAAAGCAAATACTAGTTTGTGTTCGATACTTAACTAGGACGTATATCGCGTTTTTGCTTAAATCAAACACTGTACTAGTTCAACACGTGTTTGAAAAACGTATGTTCCTAAACCGGGCGACATATACCAGAAGTGGCGTTTATTCATTGACTGGGTATCTTATTGATCGAATACGACGTAAACAGTCGCTTTCTATTTATTTATTATACCGAACTTATAAAGCGCTCTTTTCATACATAAAAGCCTGCTCAAAAGCGCTGTACACAATCAATAGAATAATTATGCATATTGCTGCATGATGCATCGTTACAACCCGTGCTGGACGAGTTCATTCGTGTTGGACGAGTTCAACCTGTATTGTGGCGAGTTCATTCATATTAGACGAGTTCAACCTGTATTGCGGCGAGTTTATCCCGTTGTCGCGCTTACATTTATCCGGGCGTTAAATAATATACGGGTGACGTTTCTGCGCGTGCGCGTATCTAGGGGAAATGTATTTAGTACCAGCTACGACTGTCGCGTTGTAATTTATCTGGGCGTTATGTATGTTTATAATATATATATATATATATATATATATATACGTGATCTGCTTTTGCCAAATATTATGCCTTACATATGCACATAAACATCACCCGGATAAAATTTAACGCCCGGATAAATGTAAGCGCGACCGTGTCGAGTTCATTCGTATTGGACGAGTTCAACCTGTATTGTGGCGAGTTCCTCCCGTATTATCCAGTTTACCCCGTATTGTGGCGTGTTCAACTCGTATTGTGGCGAGTTCATCTGTATTCGCCGAGTTCATCCGTATTGTGGCGAGTTCATCTGTATTCGCCGAGTTCATCCGGGTTGGCCGAGTTCAATTCGTATCGTGGCGAGTTCAATACAGGTACCCTCAGGCCAATACGAAGGCAACGCGAATATAACGAATAACAAACATTATCGCGTTCTGCCCTGAATCACTAACACCGACGTCGACGCCGACCCACCTTCGTCTTCATGGCGACGCCGAACAGACAGATGCTGAGGCAGACGCCGGCCAAGGTGAGGAACATACCCTTGAGGGCGATCAACTCCTCGAGGAAGATGAGGAGGAAGGGGAAGACGAACACCCCGATACTGACCCCGGACACGGCGACACTACTAGCGAGGGTGCGATGTCGCTCGAAGTACGTCTTCGTGACGATGATGGACGGCGTGAGGGCCAGGCCAAAGCCACAGCCTGCAATAATATTATTATTTAATATAAATATAAATAGTTACATAGCGAATTTCTTTGCTAGTTCGAAGCTTTTTACGTAAAAAAGCAAGGGCTAATATACACACGTATGCACGCATGCACACAAAAGCACGCCAACGCACGCATGCACACACACACACCTGGGCGGGTTTTCCTCTTTTTGCGTTATGATGTACATATGATGACAGCAACAGCATACTTGTGCAACATTTAATGTTCGTAGAGGTACCTAATGGTAATGTCTGATTTATTTTTGTATTAACTTGTGTCACTAGTTTAAGGCTGGACCGGCCGTTTGGTACAGTCTTGTACCAGCTGACACGCCTACACGGTTTCACACACGCACGTGAGTACTCGCACACTAGCACACCAGCACGCTCACGCGCAGGCGCACGCAATCACATGCACGCTGTATATGCATACGTAATCGTATACGTGCGTGATGTGCAATATGTTTTGTAAATTAACCCATGAACACAACATACATTAATTGTTTAATGTCCATCAACAAAGAATCAGACATCTATATACGTTTAGGCCGTACTCCTTTGGATACGGCCACTCATGTAGCAGAACACTGGTGTTATATACACTTGTTAAATATTGATTAACATGTACATACCAAGGCATGATACTCTGACATCAACCTACCGCACATGACGCCCACGGTAAGGTAGAGTTGGCGAACATCCGTGCAAAGGACGGAGAGAGCGACGCCGGCGGCCGCCAGCGACCCGCCGAGGATGACTGTCAGTCGGTAGCCACAGCGGTACATGAATAGCGTCGCCGGGATCCCTAGAGTGCAATAATAGGGGATATACAACAACAATACTTGTATCAGTTAATTGAAACGTTTCGTAACGACTACAATTCCAGTTGTAGGCATCCTTTGGTATTTGAATGAAGAGGGTTTACAGCGCCTGTTGTTGAATCATTAAGACAACTATTTTAACCCAGCTTACTTTTCCGTTAGGAATGATTAACTGTGGTGCCCCGAATCCGACGTTTGTTTAGTGAAGTTCCATACTTGTACATAGCGTGAACAAACTCTAGTCAGGTCGGTCAAGTTAGAAGTTAGACCGGATCTGTTACTACTACGTGGACAATTTGACGGTTTTTTTTCGGAAAGTGAAATGGCCATTCGAACATTACATAACACCCGAAGGGTACAACTAGAAGGGGGGTTTACAATACGGCTACGTAGCATCATCGAGGAATGTTTTTCGTTATGTAAGCGCAAAATAAGAGCGATAATGTGGTGACTACTCGTGCACGTGTGATTTACAGGACGCTGTGTCTCTATTGATAGAACATTTACCTTTACTGTTACAGGTTCATGTGCCCATGTATACCATTGACCTTTGTTGCCACTCATATCCAAGGATCGTGGGGGTTTGATCATGTTACGTAATTTCGGAGGGGGTCGGCCCAGCATTATGGCCCGAGAAAAAAAGGATTACGTAATTGTCGTTTTATATATTTGGCCAGAAGGACCGGATATGCGACGCGACATACCGGCAAGTGCGCTGAAACCAAGCATCAGCGACACGATCCATGACGTCTCGAATCTCGTCCGACCGAAGTACTCGATGAATATCAACTGCAGCACTCCGCTGCAGTAACAAAGTCCGCCTACGATGACGTGGACCATGAACGAGGCCGTCGTGATGAAACATCCCCAGCCGCAGCTGCCGTCTTTTGCCGTCATTGTATGTCACGTGGTATGTCAAGTGGTGACACCTGCAAACAAACGATAAACACAACGTTGTAGCAAAAGGTTTCCCGTTTGTCAATTTCCTGGAGGTATTTATTATATTATATCCGGTGTTACGGATCAAGTATATTCCGTCCGAGAAGTAGACGCCTACTTCCGGCCGACGTATGCGGCCCGTGTAGATCACGGCCCGGACGTCAAAACTAGACGTTGCTACTAAGGTAGTCTACACAATATTACCTCCAAATCTACCCTTCTAACTGTTAGTATTTACTCAATATACGCGTAACCAGACATGTTATAATTTATGTAATTATTAACAAACAGTAGAGTATACGTTGAGTACGTTCTATTTAGAGTTGTATGTTTTATCGGGAAGCCGTCTGTGAATCCGGGCGCTGTTATAAATGTACAGTGGCACGGTATGCTGCTGTGCTACTTCTGGCACCGCGGCAAAATTAGTGTGGTCACGGCAACTCACGTTGATCAGTGCGCTTGTGGTCGCTTTCGCAGTACACAATTCGCCTATTTCCGGCCCGCGACACCTGTGTATATAAGAGTACTACTTGCCAAGGGTGTTTGAATCGTAATTTCCGTTTGGGCTCTTCCATGTATAGACCTTATATATTAAACCATGAATATCTGTCTTAAAACTAGAATATATGTTTTCTATTTCAAAGAAAATTGCCTTTAGTAAGCCCGAACCGTGTTCGCAATATGACTGTTGCATCCGCGAAATGTAAACAACACATTCAGATTCAAAACACGCTCTATTGGTAATACATTGGGTTAACTGCAGGGCCCTTTATATCATCATGTTGTCTTAGCCGATGACGATGTTCAGCGTAATCACGTTCGCCTGTCACGTTGGAGGAGGGGGATGCAAACATGCCATTTGATCCATGAGGCCCCACCAACAGAACCAATCGTGTCGCGAGATTGGTAACGAAGTTAAGATCGCGGGGCCGTTTCACAAGCATTCTTAAGAGCTCATTGGTCTGATTTTGCTCTAAAATCGATTTCGCTCCATAAAACTGTTAACACCAGGGCGCGCCACAGGGACACTTCCGCCGGTGTGTCACTGAAATAGTGTCCTCGGTGATACGGCGCTGGCATTTTCCATTTTGTAAAAAGCTCGTTAAACACATCCTCGCGCGCCAGGGGTCGCTGCTGCTGATGACGTCAGTCCCAGCCAGCAGTACCCCTGGCTCACTAGATCAGTAGATCTACTCAGGTCAGGTGGTCATAATAAAACTAATTTCAACCAACCGTGGGTCGTGTTACATGCAATGTTTAGGAAGTAGAAGCAATTATTCGAATACACAATACCGCTAAGCTGCTCGTGCTAAAGGGCGAACGGGTCATTATATATTGGGATTCACAGAAGTCGTTTATCCGTCTTCAAATTGGGGCGTGTATTTGCGCTGTTCTCACGGGTGATGCAGTCGCGACTGGCGAAGTCAATTACTAGTTTGACTCAGCTAACGTCCGCACTTCGCGTAGGGGATCAGCCAGGGCTAGTTTTGCATGACAAACAGCCTTGGCTTGCGATGATGGTTAAAGGAAATAAAAACAAGGCATTAGCTAAAATCCGTTTTCCATGTGTACAGAAAGTTTAATATTGCATGTAACATTCGAGAACATTAAAAAAATACAGAAAAATACATTTGTAGCATAAATTCGATTTTAAACCCGTCTGTGTAGCGATTCCCGCGGAAAATAAAATTTTAATGTGCTAGGCGATCACGTGGTATCTTAACGTCACACATGACTCACACTCGCAGCAGGCCGACCCTTTCTATGCATTCAGAGCATGTTTACATGGATAATGATGTTGGGGTCGAAACGAGCGTCAGAATGAGTTGTTATGCAATAATCCGATGTAATACAAACACTAGTCATCATAGAGGAACAAGCAGTTATCTTACGGTTCCACATGAATTAAATTTTATTCAAAACAATGAATGCGAATGAGCCTACAACTTGTAATACAAGTCGACTAGGTTTCGCCGAGCTTGGGCTCGTTTTCAGAATAATTATATCGAATGCAACCAACGGGAGATAATGTACACCAATATACATACATAGCAAACATATATCGTATCCAGCTACAGAAAGTAACGTGTAAAATCTCATAATATCACTAGAATATCGATGTATGAAGGAGGAGTTGTACAATTTATCATAACAACTGAAATCAGTCAGCAAATTTCTGCCAGCCCCGATAGCTCACTTGGTAAATGCGTTGGTTCATTGGCGTTTGTTTTATAATCGGGCGACGCCAGTTCAATCCTGACAGCATGCAAACTATTTATTTTCTTTACACTTTTTTTGTTTATGTTTTCACGAAGTAATATAAACCAAATCATTTAGTATACGAAGTAATATAAACCAAATCATTTAGTATACTATGATGCACTGTTTGTAAATATATTTTTTTATTTTTGTAGTAATTATTTATTCGCCACAAATGAAAATATGGTTATTATATATAACGATGTTTCTAAATTGTATTTATCCAGACAGATCACAATCTTTTTCACATCTATAATTACAATATATTACTGTACAATATATTTACAATTAATAAATTATATATCCATTACATTATATTTGTTTGGATAAATAAAATTTAGAAACATCGTTATATAATGACCATATTTTCATTTTTGTGGCGAATAAATAATTACTACAAAAATAAAAATTATTTACAAACAGTGCATCATAGTATACTAAATGATTTGGTTTATATTACTTCGTGAAAACATAAACAAAAAAAGTGTAAAGAAAATCAATAGTTTGCATGCTGTCAGGATTGAACCGGCATCGCCTGATTATAAAATAAACGACAAGTAACCAACGCGCCTACCCAATGAGCTATCGGGACCAGCGGAAACTGTCTAACTGATTTAAGTTGTTATGGTAAATCCTTCATATATCGATATTCCAGTGATATTATGAGATTATACACGTTACTTTATGTAGCTGGATACAATATATGTTTGCTATGTATGTTTATTGGTGTAGATTATCTCCCGTTGGTTGCATTCGATATAATTATTCTGAAAACGAGCCCAAGCTCGGCGAAACCTAGTTGACTTGTAGGCCCATTCGCATACGTTGTTTTGAATAAAATTGGATTCATGTGGAACCGTAAGATAACTGCTTGTTCCTCTATGATGACTAGTGTTTGCATTACGTCGGAAAATTGCACAATAACTCATTCTGACGCTCGTTTCGACCCAAAAACTATACTTGTAAACATGCTCTGAATGCATGGAAAGGGTCGGCCTGATGCGAGTTTGAGTCATAAGTGACGTTACATCTCGGCATCCCGAAAAGCGCGCCAAAAAATATGCATATTCGAAAATGTCCGGATGAACAGCATAAAATGTGGAATTTCTAATTCACTGAATTTTTTTGATTTGTTTGCTTGGTGGACGTGGAAATAGTTAGCAGGATGTAATGTAACATGAATTCAAGCAATATATGTTTTTATTCCCTTTAAATATAACAACGGATTCTGGATTTTCCTTGTGAGGTCACTGTCGCTGTGAAACGGTCTCTCGATTTTCAAGCAATTGCCGCTGATTTTATCAAAAGCATTGTCAAATATGTTACCGTAGATGTTGTTTACACAATATACCGCAATTGTACGGCAAACCCGGTCGCACTGTAAATAAAACACTGACACGCCATCCATCTGCGTTACCATACACCACGCCGGGGAGTGCACTGTATAAGTTTCAAGTCCTTACCCAGAAAACACTAAATGTCACATGTTAATATAATGTATGTCGACCGAGTCAAGTGGCGAAGTTGACGTAATGAGTGTAGCGCCATATAAACAGCGAAGACCCAGCTTTGGGATAAAGACGTACGTACGAGGGTCAACATCGATGTTTCAAAGGCGCGTATGTGTGATTAAACGAATCAGAATGATTAGTATAATCAAATAAGGCCACCCTGGCACAGTCCCAAATTACTTCCATAACAGTAAAGTGTAGGGAATTAGTCCCACCAATCAGGTCACCTCGCTATTCGGGCCATTTTGCCTAGCCCCGAGGGTGACCGTAATAGCGAGGTTTGCTCTATGTGGAAAGTGTCGTGTCGTGAAATACGCGGCTCCAGCGCGAACTAAACAATATCCGAAAGCAGTCCGTGTTGTAATCATAAACAGGGAGTTCGCTGAATTCGTTGCCTTGAATGTGGAAAAACGCGAGGACGCCAAGCTTCAAAGATATCTGCAGCTAACCCTCGGCAATATTGTCAACCGACCTCGGCAATATTGTCAACCGACCTCGGCTATATTGTCAACCGACCTCGGCAATATTGTCAACCGACCTCGGCAATGTTGTCAACCGGCCTCGGCAATATTGTCGACCGGCCTCGGCAATATTATCAACCGGCCTCGGCAATATTGTCAACCGAGCGTCTTTAGAATATTAATAACTTGTTTAATATTTATTTTGAATATTTCGCGGGCGCAACGTTCAAATTGCGAACATTATTTCAGTCTTAAGAAACACAATTTGGAGAGCAGTACGTTCGACATTTTGTATTGTAAAGTTAAGAACACTATAATTTTGTAATAACTAAATGTGAATAAATGAAGAACGGACATAGGACCTTTATTAAAATGTAACTAACTCATTTGTGTTAATTCTCGGATTAATGTTGTCATCACACCCAGTCAATATATACCCTAGGTTGTCATCACACCCAGTCAATATATACCCCAGATTGTCATCACACCCAGTCAATAAATATCATAGGTTGTCATCACACCCAGTCAATATATACCCCAGGTTGTCATCACACCCAGTCAATATATACCCCAGGTTGTCATCATACCCAGTCAATATATACCCTAGGTTGTCATCACACCCAGTCAATATATACCCTAGGTTGTCATCACACCCAGTCAATATATATCCTAGGTTGTCATCACACCCAGTCAATATATACCCCAGGTTGTCATCACACCCAGTCAATATATACCCTAGGTTGTCATCACACCCAGTCAATATATACCCTAGGTTGTCATCACACCCAGTCAATATATACCCCAGGTTGTCATCACACCCAGTCAATATATACCCCAGGTTGTCATCATACCCAGTCAATATATACCCCAGGTTGTCATCACACCCAGTCAATATATACCCCAGGTTGTCATCACACCCAGTCAATATATACCCCACGTTGTCATCACACCCAGTCAATATATACCCCACGTTGTCATCACACCCAGTCAATATATACCCTATGCTGTCGTCACACCCAGTCAATATATACCCTAGGTTGTCATTACACCCAGTCAATATATACCCTAGGTTGTCATCACATCCAGACAATATATATCCCAGGTTGTCATCACACCCAGTCAATATATACCCTAGGTTGTCATCACACCCAGTCAATATATACCCCTGGTTGTCATCACACCCAGTCAATATATACCCCAGGTTGTCATCACACCCAGTCAATATATACCCTAGGTTGTCATCACACCCAGTCAATATATACCCCTGGTTGTCATCACACCCAGTCAATATATACTCCAGGTTGTTATCACACCCAGTCAATATATACCCCAGGTTGTCATCACACAAAGTCAATATATACCCCAGGTTGTCATCACACCCAGTCAATATACACCCTAGGTTGTCATCACACCCAGTCAATATATACCCCAGGTTGTCATCACACCCAGTCAATATATACCCCAGGTTGTCATCACACCCAGTCAATATATACCCTAGGTTGTCATCATACCCAGTCAATATATACCCCAGGTTGTCATCACACCCAGTCAATATATACCCTAGGTTGTCATCACACCCAGTCAATATATACCCCAGGTTGTCATCACACCCAGTCAATATATACCCCAGGTTGTCATCACACCCAGTCAATATATACCCCAGGTTGAATGCCATTTTGAGCATGGACAGAAAACAGATTTGTATTACCCCTCTTACTTGGATCTTATAGATTTGTATTACCCCTCTTACTTGGATCTTACAGATTTGTAGTACCCCTCTTACTTGGATCTTACGGATTTGTATTACCCCTCTTACGGGAGAGCAACACTCGGGGGAGTCCGGGGTGAAACTTACGTCATCTCAGGTGAGAGACCGCGTTGCGTGCGTGCGTGCCCGCGTGCGTGTGCGTGCGTCTGAGTCGACGGCGTCAAACACGAAATCAAAGACCCGCCTGACGCAATCTATGCTATATCTGACACCTATAGATCTATGCTTGCTGTTTCTTTTCTGTCTAGTCAAACACGGTGGTCGGCAGGCCTGTCAGAACAACAGATGCGTTTCCTGTTACATGCTTTCAAAACTTAACATAGGTAGGTTGGACAGATTATATTTCTTGATAATCTACTTGGTGACTAAGCTAGCTCTTTGCGAGATCCTAGATACGCCACTGTCAGTAGCATGAAACACAGATATTATCAAGAAAGGTGGTAGGCATACGGGCCTCACGTCCGTTGACACAGTTCCAGGCGCTGCGCGTGAGATAGAGAATTTATCGGCGTCGGAAAGGTTTTTGGCCTCTATATTTAGAGGGTGGGGGCTTAGCCGTAGCCCCCAATATTGAGAGAATTTTGCAGATTGTTTCGGTGAGCGTCATCCGAATAACAATCTATGCGAGGTGAAATTGCATCATCTCAACCAATCTGAAACAGTACACAGACCCGTGCAGTCTTCCAAAAATTTAATTTATTATATAGCTTAGGACTGATCAAAGCACTTTACACCTCACTCCCTGGCAGACCTGTTCAATCGAACACTATATCGACGTCTCTGGGAAGCAATTAATGCTTTCAGATAATTAGTTCTTCTGCTGATTGATGTCAGCCTTCTACTGTTGTTTATTAGTATTCTATTACTGCCATTGCTGGATGAGCCGTCTGTTAAGCTAGGCACACACCAACCGATTTTCGGCGCACACCAACTGACTAGTCGGCGTAAAAAGCGTCGGCCGACGTTAGTCCGTTGGTGTGCGCTGGATTTAAGCCTGGCGGTCGGCCATATTCCGCCGATTAACGCCGATTCGAGTTTTGAATCGGCGGTCGGCGCTAATCGGCAATTGGCGTTAGATAAGCAGGTATCCGGTGACAAGTCGGCGCATATCCTATGACGAGTCGGCTGGTGCGCGCAGGTTTAATTAATGCGCAAAGACTATTCGTACATAAATATTCACCATTGTCTATAGCAAGGTACTCATTCATACAGCTGAGTGAACTGGAGTAACGTAGAGAGAAGAAACTTGCCCACAGAGTTCGAACCCAGGTTCTCTCGATTGAGAGTCCGACCCTCTAAACACCGCACAACGGCACTCTAACAGTGTCCTGACCGTCAGCATCCAAGTGGTGAGTGATATTCCGGTAAAATGTGGAACTTTATCTCCAACAACACCCCCTCATCTTCCGATGTCATAACCGACAGCAGTGAATTGCTGAGGGTCCGGCTCAGCCCCCTCCCCCGCCTCCATATTCCCGCACAGATAGAATTGTTAGGGTTTCCCGAAGTCGTACAGCCTTGACATTGGACACCAATTTGGTTGAATTATTTGTGTTGTTCTTGTTTGCTATGATTCTTCACCGTGGACAGTGACAAATTGCAGCGTTGTCGAGTATCCACACTGTTGACGGGACATGTTCTGCCGGGAGGCATACGACAAATTGAAATGCGTCTTCGGTTACATTTTATGCAATTATGTTACCGCGCAAGAATAACTGTTATTGCCGTCAAGAATAACTGTTATTGCCGTCAAGAATAACTGTTATTGTCGTCAAGTCATCAACATAGAACGACGGTTCCACAGCACATAATGACAGAGCCTAGGCCACTCCGGTTGTTATAAAGGTTGGAAAAAGTACTACTTGTCAGATATTTACACATAATGAAATAATTTCGTGGAAATCGATGTGTCATTTTAGCATAATTTCTCACTACACAACACAGCGCCGACGTGTACGATACGAGGAAGCTGTCAACAACGGGTCTGCCTTGCGTGGTTTTTTGACCGACATTTTCAGATAATGAGTTCTTCTACTGATTGATGCCAGCCTTCTACTGTTGTTTATTAATATTATATTACTGCTATTGCTGGATGGGCCGTCTGTTAAGCTAGGCACACACCAACCGATTTTCGGCGCACACCAACTGACTAGTCGGCGTAAAAAGCGTCGGCCGCAGATTAACGCCGATTCGAATTTTGAATCGGCGGTCGGCGCTAATCGGCAATCAGCGTTAGATAAGCAGGTATCCGGTGACAAGTCGGCGCATATCCTATGACGATTCGGCTGGTGCGCGCAGATTTTTGTCACAACCACAACACGACGGTCGGCGGTAACTTAGCCTATAAGAAATTATAACGCGATCATGTGATAGGCCTCGACATAAGTTCGGCGTCTTTTTGGAGTGTTCAAGCCTATTCGGGGCACAATTTTTCACTTTGTACTTTCATATTTTACTGGCCTGGCGGATAACCAACGTTTCAGATGGTGGTAGATCGTTTTTATCCTATTGCGATTAATCATCATCGTTTTTTATAGCTTATCCTTAAAACTGGTGCCACAAATAAACCTAATTTCCGCCTGACTTTGTTTCCCGCTTCCGATATGAATCGCCATCTTGTCTTGTCAAAAATGCTACCGATGGTGGCGCCGCTACCGGGGCATATATATGCGGTGAAACTTTTTGTTTGAGTCAATTCGTTGGGTGCGACTGATTAAGGCTTCAACATGTTGTTACCTGGACCGGTCAAATATAAGGTTCTTTGTACTGATATAAAACATAGCTCGACGCTGTGTCTCTTTGGTGGAGGATTTGCTAAATGTTCCAAATCGTTGTGAAGGCTGACGGCGAGGTTACGAATCGAACCCCTAGCTCCTCTTGCGGCGATGTGTGGACGCATCCACATATTCTTTGATTTTGTCTGTAGTCGACGACGGCGGCGACGACATCGCATTACGGCAACTGCTGCTACATCCAGCCCCAAAAATATTAATCTTTCTCGAACAAAGGCGCCATTCTCGGGTATAAATGCTGGCTGGTGTGCGCGGGCAGAAGTCGGGGCTAGTCGGCGGAACTAATTGGCGTTTAGCCCCGACTGGTTTTTATGCCGACTGCCCCCCCCCACCCAGTCGGCGTTAGTCGGCTGGTGTGTGCTTAGCATTTAATTTATTGAAATACTGCGACTGATTAAGTTACTGTCACAATTATGTATACATATATATATATATATATATATATATATATATATATATATATATATATATATATATATATATTATTATTATATATATATATATATATATATATATATATATATTAAATACATAAGTATTTATATATTAGCTGTATAACGATTTCAACTAAAAATATACAAAACAACATAAATAGAATTCAACTTACAAAATAAAAAATATATCTTTTGATGAGAAAACAACAAAATTTACTGTTTCATTTTAACGGGATGTGCAGTAGTCCACAGAGAGCTAATATTTGTAGGAAGACACTAAGACTAAATATTATGTTACTAAATATCACTTAAGAGTCCACACAGAAATTTAATGCAAAGAGTACAACAAACAGTAGCAATTTAGATAGAGCAGTTAAACTAGATTGATTGTTCAGCATGTAGTAACAGAATAACTAGCCAGGAATGTCACCAGAGATATTGGGAAATATTCCCAGTATCTCTGGTGTCACAGCAATAACACTTGCATGTAATCTCTGACTCAAAGTAGAAAATACATTTTAACATTATATGCAGAAGACGACGTAATGCTGTCATGTGTTTATGTCAGCTATACGGGTATTATAACTTAAGAGAAGGAGAAAGGAGAAGAAGAGAAAGATAAAACTAGAAACAATTATAATTTAGAACAACCAATGCTAATATTAACTGATATATATATATATATATATATATATATATATAATAACATTATATATATATATATATATATACATATATAATGTTATTATCCTGGAGTCTGCAGAGTCAGTAAAGAGGACGTATATCTCTTTTAATTGTCCTCGCTGCGTAGATCACGTCTCGCTCAGGAGACTCACGTTGCGCAGTCTCGTGAAACAAAAATAATAAAATAATTAAAAAACGTTCGTATACCGGGGCCGATTCCCGTTCGCAGGCCATATGTTCAACGTAAAGTGTTCACGTAGGGTGAACGAACTTGCCAAGTGTCGACACGGCAGCCGAACCAGTACTGAACCACTGCGTAGCAGGCGCCGGGATTTGAACCCCAGTCCGGTACTAACCATTCGGCCACTGGAGGTCCCCCCAGACTACCATCTCTGGATCCGCCCTTTGCCTAGCTATGTCCACTAGTTAGTTTCCATCTTGTCTTCTTTACTTCCAAACAGATCCTCAGTTCCCTTGTTTTAATCTTGATGTCCTTGTTGGGTTTAAAACCATATCCCATGTGCATTTAATTCGGATGTAATCTAAATTTTGCAATTCCAAAAAAATGCAGGTTTGATAGTGTTTTGTGTTTACACTAATTTAATTTAATTTGAAATTGCGTCGATCAGCTGTCGAATAGCTCACGTTTCATTTCAAGACCCAATACATGTCACGAGAGAGAAAGGGTTAAGGAAATGGTTAATTCCAGGTGAGAACTAAATGCTTTATGTCAGGTAGTTGGTGAAACAACAGGTGGCTTGGCAACTAGACACAGATGAGGGTTATATATAGCAAATGTCATCAGACAAAAAGGGTTAACGCCTAGTAAGAGAAAATGGTTAATTCCAGATGAGAGCTAAATGCTTTATGTCAGGTAGTTGGTGAAACAACAGGTGGCTTGGTAACTAGACATAGTTGAAGGATACAGATAGCAACTACTGTAAAGGGTTAGACTACAAATGTAAAATACGCCGTGGAAGGTAAAACCGTGAACAGTTAATTGTATGATGGTGACGTGTAGAAATGTGAAATACTTTGTAAAACGCTAAGACATAGAACACGTAATTACGCTGTGCAAAGGTGAACTGTGGGAAGTCATCAACGTATTGAAACGACACAATAAAAAGTACAACACGCTGTAGACGGTAAACATTTTATAAAGGGTACATGCACGCACATACGCACACACATTGTTTCCGTGAATACTCACATTCCTAAAAAAAACGAGTATATTATACTCCTGAAAGATAAATGTGGGTTCGTACTGTTCATGTGCCCTAAATGCCCTTGCTGAACCCCGCAACAGGTTTGTTTCCCAGCTAGCGGTGTACTAAAAATAAATCAACACAATACAATATCGAGATATAAACTTACTAAGTTGACACCAGTATCACTATCCGCTGTCAGACCCTATACTCCTCGCTTAGTTTACGTACTGTATGTTGTCAATTTTTGGAACTATTTACTTCATGTTTGTGTCCCGTGCTTTAGCTGTCAAACGACATAATAGATGCGAGCCATGGACGCCACATCACAACACGGCCTATAATTATAGGAGTATATGTTGAACACTGACTCATACACCAGTTGATGCAATCGCGGTTGTCTCATTTGAAGCTTGTTTCAAACGCTGCTTGTAATCATAGAAATGATCGTGTTAACGACGACGACAACATTGTAAAAACATATACTGAAATGTTCCCACGACATTCATCTCCTCGACTACTGAATCAACAGCGAGGAAGAATGAATAAAAGGATTAGTTATACAGCGGCGACAATCGCCTTAGCTGCGTACACTAAATGAAACGCCGCCACAGCAGGGTATAAAAACCTAGAGCACAAGGGGTGTTATTATATGGCTTTCTAAGAAGCCAATAAAAGGAGGCATCAAATTACCTACGTAGTCCCCGCGTGAGGTACATTGTGGCTGCATTGACAGCCGGCATAAAAACAGGACTCCCGCCGGATCGTATATTTACAGCTAGAGTGGAATTCAATGACTGTCGAGACGTTCTGAACAACCACGATCTCAGCACACGGGTTGAACACGTGACCGTCAGTATGGCCCGAATTGAACCCGGGCCTCCAATAGGACCCGGGTTGGAACAATAAACAGATAAGTGTGGATTCTAATACTCCGATTCCACCGCGTATCGGAGAGCTGCAGGACATATTCCCTACACCGAAACGGATTGGTGGATATATTCTAATATTTGTTGTTTTGTTTAAAATAATAATTTATCAGTTGATCATTTAACAAACGCTTATTGCAAGTCCACATATGTAAACATAGGCTATACAGTACAGGCCCATAGAAAAGTTGATTTTAGGGGCGGTGCGTTTTTTAACCATCAACAGCCCCGGCCCCTCGAGGCACACTGTCATGTTTCTCATTCGATGATATATGAACTATGTTGTATTCACCGACATTGCAGGCCATGCTATTTTATGTCAGTGGCACATGTCTCATTGTTATTATTGAACCACCCTCTAGCGACCATTGACCAGACTCTGACAAATTACTTTTACAGTGTCTGCCATATTGTTTGTGGAAGTGACCACACGTGTTTCTCAGTTGTTCTGCCAGTATTAAATGTTTCTTTAATCATACTCACTGTTTGGTGATATTCACTATCATATGAGTACACAAAAGATGGTGTCAGCAGGTGGGATTGTTTTCAACTACCTACAAACTGTGTCGACATGCTTCAGTGAGTACATGTCTGAACTGGCTCTGAACTGCAGACAATAGCCTACTGTCTGAGTGTCTGTGTACTAACTGTCATTCAAGCATAGCACGCCAGTTTGACCGATTCGACCCAGAAAGAGAGCGATGGTCGTCTTACTTGATGCGTGCGGAGTTCTACTTCGACTCAAACAACATCACAACAGACCCACAGAAAAAGGCTGCTCTGTGTGTCACTAGAAACATTTGCACTTCTTCAGAATCTACTGACTAAGGAAGTGACAGAAGCTTCCTACGAAGAAGTGAAAGCGGCGCTTAAACTGCATTTCGAGGAAAAACGTAACTTTCTTGCTGCGCGTCTCGACTTCTTCCGCACGTTTTAGCAGGAAGGTCAATCCATCACTGATTTCCTGGATGAACTGCGCACTAAAACCAAAGAGTGCGACTTCAAAGAGCAGTGCTGTGTAAAGTGCCAAGACAATGCACTACGAGATAGGCTTGTCATGGGCTGTAGACACACTTTTATACAGCAGGCAATACTAAAAGAAACAGACGCTTCACTGACGAACGTACTACAGTGTGTTAAATGGCAGAACTACTTAGCAAAGAGCTGAACACAATGCACGAACAAACAACAGGCCACCCTCAACAGGAGAGTAGGAGGTGCACGCTGTACGTCAATCACCCGTCTCGCCAGAAGCAATGCTTCCGAGTTAAACAGCGACCTGAACACGGAGAAAAGGGCTGGGCCAACAATCGACCTAACAGGAGAGGCCAGAAAGCCTGCTATCGATGTGGTTCGTCTACTCATCACCACAGAGATTGTCTCCATTCATCGACGCCGCCTGCTACGGGTGCGATCGTAAAGGACACATACAGGCTGTGTGCAGGTCTTCTGGAATGCCCGTCAGAAAAGGAAAAATGGCTCAACACACGGTCAAAAAAGTACAGACTATCGCAGTTGAGGTGCTCTCCACTTCCACATGCATCGATAAACCGCATATTTTACTGCAAATTTCAAACGTCGACCTACACTTCGACGTGGATACTGGGGCTGCTGTGTTGCTCGTTGGCCCGGATGTCTGGAAGCGCATCGGATCGCCACATTTTACGTCGTCAAAGATCCGACTTTTCGGTTATGGCAAGCAACCGATTCCAGTCAAAAAACAATGCAATGACACTGTGTCCTGCCAATGGGGACAATCGGACTTTGATCGATCTGATCGTCGTCGGAAAGGCAGGCACGTCTCTTTTCGCGCGTGACTGGATTAAAGCATTCCAAGTTGATGTGAATGCCTTGCTCTACAGCAGTACTACTCCTGCAGTGCCGTCCACCACTGACTGCAATGTAATCGAAACGTGTGATCGCGACCTACAGAGGGTCCTAGACCAGCGCCCAGCTGTCTTCTGATTGGGGCTCTGCACTAAGATGAAAGCACGGCTTCTACTGAAAGAAGATGCCGTCCCCAAGTTCTACAAACCGAGACCAGTATCATTCAGTCGCATGGATGCCGTTGACAAAGAGCTACATCGTCTCGAGGATTTGGGCATCATAATTCGTGTCGATCACAGTGAATGGGCGACGCCCATTGTCGTCGTGCAGAAGCCGAACGGAAAAGTGCGCATCTGCGGAGACTATAAAGTGACTGTAAACCCTCAACTGCACGTTGATCAGCACCCCATTCCCAGGGTAGACGAACTGTTCGCCAAGCTGCAAGGAGGACAGCACTTTTCAAAGCTTGACATGTCCGACGCATATTTACAAGTAGAGCTAGATGGCGCTACTAAGCAACTACTCGTCATAAACACGTACAAAGGACTGTTCCGGTACAACCGATTGTCGTTTGGACCGGCACCAGCGCCGGCCATTTTCCAGACGTTAGTCGACAATCTGGTCTCCGGCATTCCATATGTGACTGCCTACCTGGACGATGTGATCGTCAACGGACGGACGAAGGAAGAACACCTACAAAACCTCAAGCAGGTCATCTCTGCGTTGAACGAGTATAGAATGAAACTGCGACTTGACAAGTGTGAGTTCTTCCGACAGCATGTCACATACCTAGGACATGTGATCTCAATAGATGGTCTCAAGCCGTCTGAGGATCGCATCAACGCCATCGTCACGTTTCCGACGCCCGAGAACGTTATACAGCTGGAAAGCTTCATCGGCAAGATGAACTATTACGGAAAGTTCTTGCCATCATTCTCTACCATCTGCGCCTCTCTAAACCAACTGCGCAGACAGGACGTCAGATGGGCCTGGTCCGCTGAGTGCGACCAGGCGTTCAACCGACTGAAGGAGATGTTGGCCCAGAAAACGCGCTTGGTCCATTACGATCCAACTAGACCGATATCTCTGGCCACCGACGCATCGCCTTACGGCATCGGGGCTGTTATTTCTCAGTGTGCACCGGATGGCACGGAGGAACCGATCGCCTTCGCCTCCAAAACGCTGACGTCGGCAGAGAAGAATTACAACCATGTGGAGAAGGAGGCACTGTCAATTATTTTCGGTGTGAGGAAATTCCATCAGTACCTGAGTGGTCGCCACTTCCAGCTCACCACAGATCAGAAACCTCTGCCGGCCATCTTTAGTCGAGAGAAGAGTTTGCCAGTGATGACGCTACCGCGACTGCAGCGATGGGCACTGATAATTATGGGTTATGATTACCACATCGTCTACAGACAGTCTGCTGGTCACGCCAACGCAGATGCTCTGTCTCGCCTGCCCATTGGGCCCGATCCGAGCTTCGACAAAGAGGAGAGCATAGCCGAAATCGACAATAAAGTGAACTTGCTCGACATTCAGGTCATTCTCAATTTGTCGCTCTCTGCAAAAACCGTTGCCGATTACACCAGAAAGGACCCGATTCTGGAAAAGGTGCTAGACTTCGTTGCAAATGGGTGGCCGTCCACGTGGCCGCATAATCAGGATAAGGACAAAGTTCGTACTTACCTGAACGCCCGGACGGAGATCACATCGAAGGATGGTGTCCTTCTAAGCGACTCCCAGGTCATCATTCCGACTGCACTTCGTGCTAGGGTCCTCAACATGCTGCACTTGACGCACATTGGAATAGAGCGCATGAAGTCGCTCGCACGCATGCATGTGTGGTGGCCTAATATCGAGGTCGACATCGCCGCCCACTGCAAGTACTGCATAGCTTGTGCTGAAAAAGGCCCAAATCATCTGGGGTCTGCCTGAGACAATTGTATCCGACAATGGCCCGCAGTTCGCCTCACAGACGTTCGCTGACTGGTGCAATGCACACTCGATCGCACATCTGACTTCTGCGCCATTTCACCCACCATCGAACGGTGAAGCTGAAAGGCTTGATGGTATTTTCAAACAGGCCATGAAACCAGCTGTCAGAGGGGAGAGGAAGTCGAAACATCTGGCATTGCGAGAATTCCTCCAGCAATACCGTGTCACTCCAAATTGGACGACTGGTCGTACTCCAGCTGAACTGATCCTCGGACACCAGCTGCGGTCTTCTCTCTCCGTTCTACAACCGCATGTGCACAAAGAGAAAACACAGAAGAAATCAACATTGCCATCCAAGCCGAAATTCTCAATCGGTGCATATGTCCATTACAGAGATTTCACCAAAAATCGTCCAAAATGGGTGGCTGGAAAAATGACTGGTCATGTCGGAAAGAAAAAATTCATTGTCCAAGGACCTTGTGGACATTGCCGCCGACACGAAGATCAGATGAAGTCGCGTTCCGTTTCAACAACGAACCGCCGGCGCAATATGAAACGTTCTGCTGCACTCGCGACTGAACGTCCTACAAAGACGGATCAGCAGCAATACGACAACGGTGTTCCCGACTTGCCCGTTCCCGAAATTGACGAACATCAGCCTGACGAAGCCATTAACGATGAAACGCCTGTCCCTGTGGATCAGCCCGTAGTACCTCGTCGTTCGACACGCGTTAATTTTGATATTCCGCCAAAGAGGCTCATTGAGGAATGAGCAACGAACAATCTGGAAGGGAGGACCGTCATGTTTCTCATTCCATGATATATGAACTATGTTGTATTCACTGACATTGCAGTCCATGCTATTATATGTCAGTGGCACATGTCTCATTGTTATTATTGAACCACCCTCTAGTGACCATTGACCAGACTCTGACCAATTACTTTTACAGTGTCTGCCATCTTGTTTGTGGAAGTGACCACACGTGTTTCTCAGTAAATGTTTCTTTAATTATACTCACTGTTTGATGATATTCACTAGCATATGGGTACACAAAAGACACCAAAACATCGAGTTACATCCCACCCCTTTGAGGCACACACAAATACAAACACAATTAGTGTGAATTACAACTCACCGACTCCTTGTTGAATGTTCAAGGCTAACAGCGGGTGTGTAATCTTGTGTATCCGGCAATGATCGGTACGCTGACGGGTTTTAGTGGTGGGTTCTGCGTTGGAAATTTATCACATGTGTGTGATTCTATCAGGGCATATGATGTCAGACACTCCCAAGCCCGACCAATCTAAATGTCAACAAAAACGATTAGCTATTTCCAAATTCAGTTCACCATTGCATATATTATGATCGGTAACGCACCGTTCATTGCAATCTGAATAATTTTATAGCATTGAAGACAGGGCACAAGAAAACAGTAATTTAATAAACAACATCCGCCAATATAATTATATTCTAAACACCGTTGAAAAAACGAATTGATTGTACACCCCGCATGCCCATTGGAACTGTATGGTAGTCATATGACTTATGATGTATTGGCCTTCGCTTCCAAAGGTACATAGCTATCAACATGGGCTTACAGCAATATTACCGGTTCATACTATAGCATTCTGTGGGTGACCGTGTATAGACAATGTCGCGGCACCGCTTTGTGCTGGTGTGTCAGCAAATGTTGGAGAGCGTTCTGTATCAGTTATCAACAGAATCCAGGTCATGCACAAAATAACTGAAAAGAAAGCACGACGGGGATTCCGGTATATCAGAATGCTATGTCTATGGAAGTCCTAAAACGTCCACTGGAGCAATGGACTGACTGTCTGACAAACAAATTACTTTATGTGGATCCCCACGGGTGCCCACAGGATAGCACTGACTTAACAAGAGTTTTGTAAATACACCGTATCATCTTTAGCCTTGTGTAACGTCGTGCCCATGTGAACTCAACACTTGAACTAGATTCGTGTCATTGAAGTATTTACATACGTAGATATGTTTGTTTGCAAGAACCCGGAACAGTGTGCGACCAATGTGGATCAGTGTTTATAGCAACACAGGGAGCTATAGGTCTTTGTAGTCAGGCAGGTGGATAAGGAAGCCCTTTGGCTTATCAAGAGTTTTATCTACATATATCCAGCCCTTCTGAGGTATGTGTCGATTTTATGTTTAAACATTCACACTACTACACAATCATCAGATAATCTGTTCCATTCATTCACAGTCCTTTGTGAAATTGAAAACTTTCTTACGTCTAATCTACACTGCTCCTTTACTAATGTAACTTCATGTCCTCTAATCTTTTTTAACTGAAAAAAAAACATATTTCTATCAATATTTTCATAACCATTCAATATTTTAAACACTTCTATCTGATCTCCTCTCAATCTCCTGGCCTCTAGTGTTGTTAAACCACATTCTTTTAGGCGTTTTTCATAACTAAGATCCCTCAGTTTTGGTATCATTTTAGTCGCTCTCCTCTGTACTCTTTCTAGCATATCTATGTCCTTCTTGCGGTATGGCCTCCACGCTTGTATACAATATTCTAAATGAGGCCTAACTATTGTTTTGTACAGCGGTATTATTAGTTCTTTTTCTTTACATGCTATATTTCGCCTAATCAATCCAAGGATTCGATTTCCTTTTGAAGCTGCAATTCCACACTGCTCTGAAACCTTCATGTCAGCATTAATTGTCAGCCCTTAGTCTCTTTCTTTTACAGTAGTATTTAATACAGTTCCCCCCATTGTATATTCTACATATTCGTCCCCATGTCCTGTGTGAAGGCATTTACATTTCCCAAAATTGAACAACATTTGCCACTTTTCAGACCATTTGATCAACCTGTCAAGATCATCTTGTAAATGCTGTCTATCTCCATCACTTTTAATCCTTCTAAACACTTTTGTATCATCTGCAAATTTCAACACCTTGCTAGCTATATCATCGTCCAAGTCGTTTATATATATTAAGAATAATATAGGTCCCAGTACTGATCCCTGTGGAACCCCACTCAAAACTGATTTCCAGTTTGAAGCCTCCCCATCAACAACTACCCATTGTCTTCTGTCAATCAGCCATTTTTCTATCCAGTTAATTATACCATTTCCTATGCCATGGGCCTTTAGTTTAAGCAGTAATCTCTGATGTGGCACTTTGTCGAAAGCTTTTTGAAAATCTAAGTAGATGATATCTACTGGTGATCCATCATATACCCACTTAGTGATATCTTCCAAAAAACATAACATATTTGTTAAGCATGACCTCGCTTTTAGAAACCCATGTTGAGATGGGTTTATCAAGTTATGTTTAACAAGAAAATCCACCATGTGATCTTTAATTAGTCTTTCTAATAATTTACAAATCACCGATGTTAAACTAACTGGTCTATAATTATTTGACTTGTTTCTCTAACCTTTTTTGAATAACGGTATATTGTTTGCTTCTTTCCATTCTAAAGGAACCACTCCCTCTTCTAATGACAAGTTGAAAACTGTTGCAAGCGGTATACTAATTTGTTCTGCAATTTCCAATAGTAGTTTGGGTGGAATACCATCCACTCCAGGTGATTTATTATTCTTCATAGCCCTAATTTACTTAGCTACCATTTCTGGGGTTACAATTAACTGTCTTAAATACTCTGATTATGCCCCCTTGAACTTAGCCTCTGGGACTGGCAGTGAACTAGTGACTTCTCTGGTAAACACTGAACTAAAATACTCATTCAGGTCTTCTGCCATTAAGAATCCTTCTGATATTATATTTCCAGCACTATCTTCTAGAGGACCGACCTTATCCTGAACTTTCCGTTTGCTTCGAACATACGCATAACAACTCTTGCTGTTACGTTTTATATTACAAGCTAATTTATGTCCATAGCTTCTCTTTGAATTTCTAATTTCAGCTGTAGCTTGGTTTAGTGCTTCTTTATAAATGTTGTAGTCTTCGTCATTTCCAGTACGTTAATATGACTTCCACATCATTTGTTTATACTTAATTTTTCTAATGGCTTCTTTCGATAAGTGTTTCTTTTTGGACCGTTTCCCGTGTTTTTTTAAGGGAACAAATTTGACGATGATGCATTCAATTTCACTCCTTAAGATATTCCAGCATATTGTTGCTGTCTTATTCTTCAGTGTGGTATTCCAGTCTATCTTTGCTAAATATTTCCTTATGTCCATATATGTTCCTTTGTGGAAATTTCTCCTGTACTGCTTTTTACTATTCCTTTCTGATTTTACTTTGATGGTAAAATGTATCTGGTTGTGATCACTATTCCCCAGTGGCTCACATATCCTGACATTGTCAACTAATTCATTTTGTGAGGACAAAACTATGTCTAACACATTCTCTCCCCTGGTTGGTTCTAGCACATGTTGAAAAAGGAAACTATATTGTACTAAAACTAAAAACGTGTGGTCCTCATTACCCATACTCTGTAGAGATTTCCATTTTATATGCCCATGGTTGAAATCCCCCATAATAACACAGTCCCGTTTGCTCACTTCCCTTATAGCGTTTTGTATTTTTTCATTCTCTTCTATGCTTATGTTTTGACTTCGATAAACTAATCCAACCGTTAACGTTGAGTTTCCTGTAACTATGTTACACCAAACAGCTTCTTCGCAATCTGCTTCTCTGTCTAATTTGATTTCATCAGCCTGGATAGATTCTTTAATATATAAAATAACTCCACCTCCCCTTCTTCCTATTCTATCTTTCCTAAACATTACATATCCTGTCAGTCCCAATTCGGCATCTGATACATCGGTGGTTGCCCATGATTCGGTTATACCTATTATGTGAGGGTCAATATCTTCTGCTATAATGTTTAGTTCATTTATTTTGTTTACTATACTCCTTGCATTTAAACAAACACATTGATATCCAGCTTCAGAACAGTTTTCCAGACTGTTCTTTGCTGAATTATTTTTGCAGTCTTTATCTATGCCTCCAGTTTCAGGCTTCTCTGCGAGTCCCCCCTGCGAATTTAGTTTAAATAGATGCAACCTGTCCCACTGTCAACAGATCTCAGCAGATTCTCTGAGAATACTGCTGCCCCCTTTCCACTTAGATGGAGGCCATCTCTCATGTACATATCTTCTCTTCCAACAAAGTACCCCCATAAACCTATGAATCCCACCCCCTCTTCTTTACACATCTGCTCATCTAGTGCGTTGATCGCCATCCTCTTACAGTTTCCTCCCATTACTGGCAAAATTCATGAGAGAACAACTCTTGTCTTCTTTAGCTTCCTTACTAGATGTCTGTACTTCTGAACTATCCCAGTTGTTCCCTCCTTGTCTGCATTGTTTGTCCCTTCGTGTACTAGTATAGACCCTCCCTTGTCATGCCCCAATACCTTCTCTACCCTTTCGGTCACATGCTCTATCCTAGCCCCCGGTAGACATACAACAACGTCCTTCCCCTCGCATATAGTCTTGTTTACAATACTGCTACGCAAGGGATTGAATACGGTGGGTAAGGACTGTTGCTTTCGAAACCAAATAACTGTAAGTAACAAGTGAGTTCGATTGATGAAACTAAAATTTACAACATGGGATCATGAATGCATTTCCTCCAAATATTTACTAAAATCCACGTCTTCTTTACAGGGATACAAATGTCAAGGAACTTCTAGAGGCAACGGGCGCTGTAGCCTAGGAACTAAGGCCGGAACGATACACTACTTCGTGATACGACACGGTATCACGATACAGAGGTGACGATACGATACATATCGCGATACAGACTACATTGACTAGAATCGTACAACAACAGTAAAACACTCGTTTATTTATTGTGAACGCCTGAAACGAATCAGTAGTACAAGTGCATTGCTTCAAACTCAGCGGCAGCCTGTTGCACTCGCAGTCTTGCGTATCACTGCAGACGTCTCGTCATCCCTCATAACTATGAGGTCCAAATTGCAGGCGTGCATTGAAAACAGAATAGTGTATAAAGATTTTACATCGATTATAGTTAGATAATATACACATACTACATGTTATAACTCGATATGTTATCGATACACCGACAGTTATGGTTTGCGCTGGACGTTTACTGCTTCACAAAGGTGGCGCGAATACTGTTTTGCCTACCGCTGTCGTGTATCGCAGCGTATCGCGATACGGATATTGTGTATCGTGTACCGTACCGTGCGGTGTGTATCACGATACACCGGTACACCAGTGTATCGTTCCGGCCCTACTAAGAACAATCTCTACACTCGCAGCCATAAACTGTGGTCTCCACTCAGCATGGGTGGTATATCAGCTGTTCTCAACAGGCTTTTCACAGCAATCACAATACCTCGCCGACGTTTTGTTATTTGGTTTTACAAGAATTTTAAAACATGGTTAAAAACCTTGTTTTGAACGTTGCCGCTGTGGCGTTTTGAACGCACGACACAATGGGCAAAACTTTTAAAGTTATATTAGTTACGTCTAAAATTGACATATTTTTTCGACATCTTATAGATAGTTTTGAGTACTACGTTGACGTTTCCGAGTGTTAGTAATCTGAACTTCGGTATGCTTAGGCCCCTACATTGGCTCTACAAGGTCCCAGGGCCAGCATTCAGGCCAACTGTTAGATTCGTCACATCCACTCGCCCGAACAGAATAAACACGGACGCGCCAATGACTGCCTACATAGTGGACCGCTCTCAATAGGTCCACTTGGCAGGAGACGTTGTCTCGTCTTGACCACACAGTCGCTTCTCGACGTGCACGTTGACCGCGCTCGTAAACACCGTCTCGCCTGCACCGTCTGAGTGCGCATGAACTCTACGTGCACTGGACATAACACTTTGGCCGGACATGTCTTGGACAATCACTCTTAATTTCTACGCTGCTATACACTCGAATGTGCACGATTTGTGTTCACATAAAATACTGTGGTGTTATCTTTGTCTCGTGCCAAAAAGAGGGGCAATCTTTAACTTAACTGGCTTAAATTGCTGGCATCATCAGCCTTGTAGGTATAGACACCGTGGGGTGAGGCATGTGGAGTTCTAGGGTTAGGGTCAGTAGGAGCCTAGGAGGACAACTAATTTGAACAATTTCAGTAACAGAGATGTGATTCTGCGTAACATTTTTGTTTACGAATTTAACAGCAGAAATACATCGCATAACAACTGACACATATTTTGGTAAATCCCATGGACAAAAAGTGTTGGTATACTGTAATGAGTTCAAGTATACTGTAATGTTTTCAATTATACCGTAATGAGTTCAAGTATACTGTAATCAGTTCAAGTATATTGTAATGAGTTCAAGTATACTGTAATGAGTTCAAGTATATTGTAATGAATTCAAGTCTAAAATGCGTCTTTGTTTTATCTAAAAAAATAAGAACAACTGAAAGTCTAAATTGTGTCTTAGTTTATATGTACATGTTGAGAAATTATTTTCACATAAAAAACGACGTGCAAAATATGTCTTTGCATGACCATAAATGACGTCTAAAAGGCGCCTTATATGCTTGTACCCACTGGGACACTGCGGCCGTATATGCTTGTACTGGGACACTGCGGCACGATCTGGGAATATTTGAAGAATGATACGATGATATCGACGATGAGGATTTAAGTAACGGGAATGTGTGAGTTGTGATCAATAAATCAAAATCATCTTGAGCAAGCGTTAAGCCCATGTTATATTTAACATTCGATGGTAGTAAATAGTCATTGTTCTGTCTTTAACTGCAGCAACGCGGTTTCTATCCGCGTAATAAAACTGGCGTAGAGCCTATTCCAATTAATCGCTGATATTATGATATGCCTATTTTCAAACAATTAAAACTTTGCTATAGCATAAGTTGATATCACCATGCAGCTTTTCAGCACGGAAAATGGCACCCTTCCAATCGTACTAGCACTTTCTATGTCGGGTAATCCTTAATTCCTTATCGTAATCGATGTAGCGGATAACGTATCCGGTTCTGGATCTAGGCCGCGAAACCAGGCATGTTATGTGAAGACTTACTGTAGACCCTGGTTCTCAACAGTAGGGTATGTGTACCCTCAGTAGGGTATATGTACCCTCGAACGCCGCTTGAGTCACTTCATTACTGTTAATCGCATTGCATTAAAATTATGGACGTGAGAAGGCCACCGAGGACGACCTGCGCGTCATTTGTTGTGACTGCAACCAACCCTAGTCTGGATGCTTGGTACCGACTGACACCAGCTGGATAAATTAAGGTTCCTTTTTGGGTCTCCGCGGGTATTGAGTGTTGAACGGGCTCTTAGCCAGGATTGTGAAAATGTTCTCATTTTATTTACCCGTCATGTTCACGAAAAATACCGTTACAAAATGTTGCGATTGGCGTCGGAACGTGGTGAATGTTCAGGAGCTCTTAAACTACCCAACTGCACCCCTTTGTGGGCTCTCCTAAACTACCCAACTGCACCCCTTTGTGGGCTCTCCTAAACTACCCAACTGAAACCCCATTGAAGGCTCTCCTAAACTACCCAACGGCACCTCTTTGTGGGCTCTCCTAAACTACCCAACTGCACCCCTTTGTGGGCTCTCCTAAACTACCCAACTGCACCCCTTTGTGGGCTCTCCTAAACTACCCAACTGAAACCCCATTGAAGGCTCTCCTAAACTACTCAACTGCACCTCTTTGTGGGCTCTCCTAAACTACCCAACTGCAACCCCCCTGAAGCTCGCAAAATACTCAAACTACACGCCTACACTCGCTCTCACGCTCAGTGCACGGCCCGTTGTGTGACAACGCAAACGCTATTTTGATTTTGATTTTTTGAAAATAAAACAACGTTTTGATCCAACACAAGATCACGTTATCTGAAAAAAATAAGAATCCCGTTACCAAAGACCAAAAGACCCGTGACTTAAAAAAGAGAAACCCAATGTTATTTTAAAAAAAAACGTTCCAATAACGGGACCATTGGTGTCTAGCTAAGGGCCAGGACTGATGAGTCATATTGGGAGAGGGGCTAACGGAGCGTCAGCACCAATGACAAATTTTCGCCCCGCCGCGCAGCTGCCCCCTCCCCTGCCCCCTATTCCCGAGCCTATGGGATCCATAGAGGGTAGCCTATCTGGGAACGGGGGTCGCCACTTCGCCGGGTGCAGTTAGAAATGTAAGTGGCGACGTTCACAATTTCTGAAAGTCTTGGTGGGAGGGGGGTCACATTCAAAAGGTATAATGAGGTGCAGGCAAAGCACGTGCCCCCAGACACCGGATCCGCCTATGCCAGAGACGCTACGTATGCATACAAAAAGCATTAATTCAAACTCGTTTAGAAACTTCTAGAGCTCCATAGAGGGTATGCTATGCCGACAAGATGAAAATAAAACAGTATGATTAATTTAATTAACACAATCTACTCGGCCGATTGTACATAAATACAAGCAGCGTTAATATATAACATTTTAAACAAATTTAATAAATATCTCAGAATGGCAGGTTTGGGACATATATAAAGTACGTCACGCTTATGGGATGGGGGGGTAGCGTGCGGCAATCGTGGCAAAGTGTTATGTACGGGCGGGGTAGTATCTGGGTAAGCGCCTTACGTAACGTTTGTTCAAATGTCGGCTAGCCGAGCTGTTGATAGCAGAGATAGCCGTCAATTTTTTTTTTTTGGGGGGGGTAGATTGCAACAGCATTGAGAGCAGGAGGGGGGTTATAGCTCCCCAATATTTTGAAAACACTTTTCACCCGAATTGCAAACCCTGAGAGAAACAGCACCATTTTAGTTTGATCCATGACATTTTTCAACAGTACCGTCCATCATTACGATGTTATATGTCTGACAACAGCGCATGAAAGCAGTGGCCATAATTATTGTCATTGCCCACGTACTATGCATCTGTTTTTTGCTTTGCAGTGGCAATTTAACCTTGTCGACTCTTGAGTCGAAAGCTTGAACACGAGTTCATAAATGTTTGGTATTGGCTACGAAATACATAATATTATACTTAGAATGCTCTGTGCACATTTATAAACTGTCATCGTTAT
>CM034544.1:47237840-47321430 GCA_020002185.1 Paraescarpia echinospica | reverse complement strand
GCGTCGGCACGGGCAGGATCGACGGCCGCTTTGCCCGAGTCGAAGGCAAGCGGGTCTCGCAAGCGTTGTTCCAGTGCCGCAGTCGCCGCTGCAGGCTCCGCTGCCGCTGTCACTACAGCCGGCTCAGCAACTACACCCATGGCTTCTTTGGGGTACCAGGTTCCTTCGACGAGTGGTGAATTTACGAGGTCTGCTTACCGAAAGCGGCAACGAATCAAGGTAATTCTTACATGTTATATCTACTATTATTATTCTGTAGGTCTAGTATAATGCCTGGACTGGACGGTCTCGTGTGTGTCAAAATAAGTTATTCAACTTATTGTCATTGTATCCCATTGGTTCCAATCATATCACGGAACTCTTCCTAAGTATCTTATATTCTAAATGTTGTGTTATGCACGATACTACTATAATAAATCTACATATACTCAGTTTTGTGGAAAATTTGATAGTGTAATCAAATCGATTCAGGTGACTGTTTTTATCATTATCATGGTTACAGGAATGTAAGGCAATAAAACAAAAACGTCAGCAAATTAATTGATGCTAATTTGTTAGTTATGCATTTAATTAATCTATTTACTTTTACATACAAATAAGAAATAATTATTTTAATTATACTCGTTGCCGAGTCAGGTTAGTCTGTTATAATAAGTTTTTTAAACCGTAAGAAGCAATACTTGGATGTAGAACATTGCAATGTTAATTTGCAGATGGAAGAATAATTATATTTTCAAATGTATTTAACGTTGAATTTGCATAAATTAATTATTATTTTTCATACATAACATTTGTTGTTTTTTAAATGACAATACTTGGACTTTATGAAAGTGCCATGCATTTTGATCAACATCAAATGTATGTACACATAAAGTACCATGCATAAGTTAGATATTTAAAACAAAAATTATAAAATTAGGAAGTGGTCTGTCTCACTCTCATAGTTGGAACCAGTTGCTGGCAGTCTCCTCCTCTGACACATGACTCACTAAAGTCTTATGTCATCAATGACTTGCTGAAGAATTATCCCCCATCAGTATTCTCTGTAGAAACAGTTTATTACAGTGTTTGGCACCTGTCTGCTAATCCAGCTAATTGGACTCCTTTGTTGTGACACCTCCACTTGACTGAGGAACTAAGTGTAGTGTTTGCCCTAGTCAACTGATCAAAGATCAAATCTAATTAATTACCAGTTGACATTGCACTTTGTAGGTCTTTCCTGCTATGAATAACAAATACACCAGCCACCTCCAGCTGGCCCACTGCATTCTCCCTCCAGTTAAAATAGTTATCTGAACCTGATCTACTGGTAATTAAAGCATGCTAGGTGGAAATGGCAGGAACTGGGTAACATGGATGTGACATGTCGGATACTTATTATTACTATAATTAACCCATGCAATTAACCCATGCCTAACATCACCCTGATCACCATTGCAATTGGTAAACCTTGCAGGTAGATGTGATTAATTATTATTAATATTGAATGGTTACCACATTGAACACCCTGTAGATTACAGTATGTATTCATCGAGTTAATAATATATTATGTTTAAGTTTTCAAAAGTAGTTTTCAATAAATATAATTCTTACAGTAGATGCAGCTTTCATAACACACACTATTGTAACACACAAGTACTGTTACATTTGTTACTATATAATTCTTACAGTAGATGCAGCTTTCATAACACACACTATTGTAACACACAAGTACTGTTACATAACACACACTATTGTAACACACAAGTACTGTTACATTTGTTACTATAGAATTTTTAATATTTCAATGGTAATTTATTGATTTGTATTTTCATAACTCCAGTGCACAGGCCTATGGTGAATTACATTACAGTGTCATATATTGCTATTGCCTAGTTTCCATTTTATTACAGTTGAATATCGAAGACAATGTACATCATGCAATATATACCATTACATTTGAAGGTATTATCATTACATTTTGAATTGGAACTACAGTATGTACCGAGATAAATATTTAGAACAAAAATATAACTATTGTATCTTGTATTATCTACTAACAACGTTTACGGATAGAACATATTTTTCATTTTATGTCTGTATAACATGAATGAATGGAAGACAAAAGAAATGTCACTGCAATTTAATAGATTGCAATCAGTGTAATTACACCTTACTGCTTGGTGCATTGCTAATTACTGGCACAAGTCATGATGTTTTTTTAAACAGAAGCTCAGAAATGTACCAAGGACCATTATTCGGCTCCCACATTATTCATGGGATGGATGTTGGCAATCATAAAACCTGGATAAACTAGTTCAATAGATACAGAAAGCATAATTAAATTTATATTTTGATGCGACATATATTAATAAACATGTATATATATTATATGCCAGTTACTATTACATTGTTTCTGTTATTATATTGTGCTTTGTTCAACTTATTGTTACTAATAGGTATTATTATTATTACACCACTCCTGGAGCAGGCTTCCTATAGTGACTATAACATTGAGTATTGCAGGATTGTTCATGTCTGCAGTCACATATTGTTATGATAGTAACTATATCAATGGATAAGGATTCTACCAATGATGTTACAAAATGTCATTAATGAATTTATTTGATTTTTAACTTAATGTTATTAAAAAATCAAGTAAATTTATCAAATAATAAATATGTTCACATTTGGATGTGGGTTGTTGCCCAGCTACCAAGTGTGAAAATGGTCATTTGTTGTGAAACAATAACAATAAATGCAATGCAAGTTGCAAACCTATCTATTGTATATTTAATAGATGATTAGTTATAACCAAAAATAAAATGTTCACAAGTAATATATTGTCACATTTTCCAGGTAATTGTTTGCATAAAAGTGTAACATAACAAAAGTAACTATGTCTCTGTGTAGATTCTGTAAGCGTGATATCAATTATTTATGATGTTTTTATCATAGAATAAACAATACATACCTTGCAACTTGAAATTAATTTATTAATTTGTATTTTTCACAGCTAGGCAGTCTGTTCACACTTGGAAGCTGGGCAAATGACTAGACAAATGGATGTACTCCTTTCTGACAAGATGGTAAAAGACAGGATTTTGTTTGCTTTTGTCAGAAACCTACAACAATTATTTTTTTTGCAAATTCTATAAGGGTCATTTGTTATTTCAGTTATTTGCTGACATTCTGGCAGCAGCTCGAGATAGTCCACCGTCGACCAAGAATGGGTCATCTGAAGATACAGCAACTGAATATGACAGCTCTCGTACGGATTCCTGTGATACAGAGGATTCCACACCTGAGTCAGTCACAGCTTCCACTCAAAAAAGGAGCAGCAAATGCTTTCAGGTTGACATCAGGCCATCAACTCGCACGAGAAGAGTGCAAGCAGTCTGTGCATCAGAGCAGGTTGCTGTGTAGGTGACATCAGCAGTGAGGTCAACGAGTGTGCAGTGCAGTTTGTTGACTGGTCCGATTAGTGACTCGAGTGACTAAAACGGGGAGGAAGTGACATCTGCTGCAGATCCAGAGTATGTTTGTTCTGACAATGAGTCGACTAGTCGTGACAGCAGCAACAGTGACAGTGATGACCATGTCGACCAGTACACTGACACAGAGGAGGGTGTTACAAACAAGACTCCCTTGAGGAAAGATTGCTGCCCTTCCAGGGAGAGGTACTTCTTGGTTGCAGAGTCTTCACTTCGTCATATTTTCGCACGTTGCCGAAACTGCACTGGCCAAACCAATGTCGTAGTGCAGCAGTTTCTCGGCTCAATGGGAAGTTGCCCTGTAAAGATAATAATTGGTCTGTAGATGTGAAGCTATGCTATTTATTAGCATGTCATAGGTAAAGTGATCAACAAAATGGACTAGATAACTTGTTTATCAATGGGTATTTGCTGAAGCCATATTCTCATCTGCCTACAGGGGAAGTATTCCCATGGGTGTTGTTTGGCTTATAACCATTGTCTGTGCACCGTGTGGTGATTCACATTGTGTTACCAGGTATACACAGTTACCAACATTTGGAATGATTCATCTCAGTAACACTGTTATGAAACTTGCTTGATGAATTTGTAATGATTCAACCCAGTAAAACTGTGTTCTGAAACTTGCTTGATGGATTTGTAATAAATATGTCACACAAAAAATGTGATTAAAAATGCTATGTCCTTATGATTTTTATGGACATAGTCGTAGGGCATATATATACCCACTGGTAGCATCTCACATATAAGACCCCTAAGGTTACACTAAACCCCTAGGTCTAGGACATAACCCTTCAGGCTATAACCCATTACCATAATTATTCAATTGTTCTGCATGTTGTTTTAATGTTTATTTTAGTTTATTTTGATTATATAGTAGCTATATTGTTATGTGTCAGACTCAGAGTAATAAAATTATTGTTCCACATAAATGACATAATGATAATCTAGAGCTGTCATTATATATGTCATGATATTATGGTCATCTCGCGAACAACTGTCCAACTAAAAAAGTGTGGGTTTTGTCCAGAGGGGTGATATCGTAAGTAGCTATAACGTCCTAAACTCGATCCGCATAAACCAGACAACCATGCTTACGACGTTCGACGGTTCGTAACTTTGTGAAGTTTGTCTTTGACAAGTCTGTTTACAATTACTTCGTCCGATGACCTACTTAGCTACAACCTCTAGCTAACTCTCTGTACAGCTTTGACACCGCATTTTATAATATAACGTCGTACTAAAACGATATAATTGTTGTCGACAGTTTTCACACCATATGTGTCATTATAATGAAGTTGAAGCTTACCAGTCGGTGTTGCATGAGCGAACATTGTGACTGTCCGACTCCGCATCATCTTCTTCGCTACCGTCGCTGAAACGCTCGGAAAGAGCGGAATTAGACGAATCATCCGCTGTAACCTTTCCCGCTAGTGGCTCAAAATCGTATGATTTCACTTGAAACTCTGCGAAACTCCCACTAGCCATGATGTTACAAGAGAATGGAGAGAACAACAATGGCGATGCATAGATGTCAACAAAGCCGCGAGTCGGCATTGACGTCACGATACCACGTGATCGCCTAGCTCATTAAATTTCAACTTTCTGCGGGAATCTCTACACAGACGGGTTTAAAATAGAATTTTGTCTACAAACGTATTTTTTAATGTTGTCAAATGTTACATACAATGTTAATCTTTGTGTACACATGGAAAACGGATTTTAGCTAATGCCTTGTTGTTATTTCCTTTAACTGTTAGTCATTATTTACCTTAGCCTGCTACAATATACTACTATACATAGTTATTTACTGTATTCACACATGTACTTGGGTTATCGTTTCACACTTTATTGTATTCTACTGTATGAATAAAGTGATACTCTCTCACTACAGAACAAATTATAATATAATGGTTCCACTTAAATTATCATAACGTATAGATACAATGTTTGTTGCACCATCATAATTTGTTCTGTAGTTCAAAATTATCAATATTTGCCTTATTCCAGATGAACACATGTTTAATGGTAAACAATTTATATAAAGGAATGGTGTCGTTATATAACCAATTTTTATATGTAATTTATTTACAATGTCAGATGTTTATTTGAGCCTAATTTATTTCAGGTCTCTCAGGTGGGCTGCATACAGACAGTTTACCTGGTGGATCCATGGCAAGCTGGGATGACAGGTACAGAGAGTTCTATCAGTATGCGCCAGCCATGGAATAAGATCAAGGTTCCCTGCCCCCGATGGGGGACAACACGAGGGATACCAGGACTTGAAAACTAAACTAGACAGTGTACATGTGACCTATGAAGGTGTAGGTTGGTGGTGGCAGTATTTACTGTTTCTTTACAAATTGACTGACTCTAGCTGCCAGCAGATCCTCCTTCTCTGGTTTTGGGACATCTGCCCCAGTGACTGTGATCGCATGCAGTGTGATATTTCTTTATAAACACATCTGTCACTCGATCCGTGAGCATTTGTAGGTGGGTACGTGGGTTCACCTGCTGTGATCTGTTATGCAGCACCCATTGCTTGCGTCTTTTGGACCACATGACACCAGTCTCAACAGGTTTGTCTGGGCTGGGACGTGGTCGGTAGTTCCACGCCAGAGCAGACAGCATCAATCTAGCTTTCATTCCTACAGTGAAGAATAGTGCATGCAGTATTCTAATAAAATGTCTGCAAACAACTGGTGTAGCACACCAGTCTATATGTTGTTAGTAAGCTGCTGTTATTTACCTTATGACTGTAGCATTCAGTGAACTTTAAAGTGCTTTTCCTGTGTAAAGTGTTGGTTGTTTTTAGTAACAATACAATGGCCAATCATTGTAATCATACTAGTACATTAGTAAACCGATACTGATCCTTACAAATAAGGTATTCCATCATCACATTCCTTCACATAATATATTATAACTTGTTTTTTCTTCTTAATTTCTGTATCTACTGTATATACAGTCACTGTATTTTGATATCATGTTTTGATTTTATATTTCTTTAATAAAATTGGTGATAATGACACAAGTGCCCTTATTTATTTCATTACAGACAATTGGATTCTGGAATGTAATTAGTACACGGAGATGTAATTTATTACATTCAAGTAACTGTACTCATAAATGTACACAGCAACTGATTACAAGGAATAGGTAGGGTGATACAGAATGGGCACTATCCATCTGTGGAGTATTCGCCCCCTCACATCTGAGTAACTAAACTACTGAAAAGTTGGTCATCAGGAACTTTGACTATGTAACATTTTTGGTCCCATACATAAGTCGGTGGTCCACATATTAACACATAACATGTAAACAGCATTTACATTATCAGTTTTGGAAGTCTGAATAAACACATTTACTGATAAGGTAGTAGTCATGCTGGCTGGTACTTTTGAGTAGCCATCCTGAAAAAATCGAGTTGGATGCCTATGAAATGCAGTAATTTCGAAAACTTATTATAATGTTAGTTATGCATAGGAGCTAATTTAGTGTAATTGGGATTCAAGTCGGTGACTGGAATTCACCTTACACTACTTGGGTCGTGGTTCCTACTCATCATCTACTGATTGCAAATCTAAGTTACTTGTTGCTTTGGACATGCCTCGGGTATAAAATGAATACATATCAAGTTTGGTACTTACTCCAGCAACTGTGCGTCACAGTTGCATGTTGCACAACACCACCACAGATGGTTTGATACATTCTGTATCCAATGAAGGAGGTCCTCGCATCCCTTGCCTTGGACTTTCGCTGTAAACTTGCAGTGGTGATCGAGCTGAAATGCAAATTACAATTATTTATATTTTTGATCCAAATTCAAGATATTTTCACAACAGCTGTTACCTGTTTTTGCTGTTAGTGTGCAAAAAAACAAGTTAGTGAAGATGTGTGCACATGGTATATTATTAAAGATGTTTCAACAATATATGATTATTGAGTGATGCCAGTATTTTTATAATACAAACATGGTGTATCTGGTGAGCTCATTGATAACTATATTTGGATCACATAATTACTCCCAGAGATATCCTTCCAAATGCAGAATTTAATTTTTTTAAGGAAAATGGCCATCAAATGTGGCATAATGGATACAAAATTACTTGATATTGACACCCTTATTCCATGGATAAGAGTGGTTTAAAGGTATGTAATTGTTGTAAAATGATATATATTCACAGTAAACATAATAAGCTATAATAATCTGGCATAAAAAACATTTTAGTATTTTTTTCTAAAAAAAACACTCACCTGGGTTGTATACATGTTGTATAACTAAAATTGAGTGTAACATTATGTAATTTTACTAAATACAAATGAAGCCATTTTAAACGTTTTACAATAGAGTATATAGTGATATTCTTCGTCACATAAACAGTAGTCACACATAATGATATACGAAGTCCAATTATATAACATCATGACATAAATAATAGGCCAAATATTTCGATATATGACAATGTCTAATGCAATATTATTGAATGCAGAACGTATTTTTGTTCATTTAACACAAAATACAGTAAGTTTTGCAATGTTATTATAAACGACAATCATTCCAACCCAGGTTAATCCGTTACTGTAATATCGCTCACGCGACTTGATTGCCGTTAACTTTTGCTATTCTTCTAGACTAAACTCTTTGTGGTGCAATATAGTACATTCTGGTACAGTTCTGGCTTGCCTCCAGCATATCTTGCATCTCAAATGTCAACAGATTTTAATTGGATACCAAGTAACTCAGTACTAACCTTCTTGCGATCGATTTCTCGGCTGCGGCGCGTTTGACCGAAAATATGCATCGCTTCGACGGCCTAGGTCCGTGACTAAATATCGTAGGCACTGCAACTGGCTTCAAACATCGACGTCGGCGACGTTTTGTCGGATCTTGTGTCATTAACTGACGATATGGATTTCCTTCGAAGCACGTTTCTTCAAAATGATCTGAACATAGTGAGTTGTATTTCGAAGGCTTCCAACCAGCCCGTCCACAGTTGTGAATCCACTATTTCACTTCTGGTTGTTTCAAACGGAAACAAAAAAGACAGCTCATCATCCTTCGCTGTACTATTGTTACAACCGTATGTAGAGCAGTGTGGCATATTGCAAGTCACGTTTTCACTGTAAGCTCAACTTATACTAATATAACGAACCGCATCCCATGAACATGAACCAACTACGCGAACTACACAAGACAGTGTGTCATACACGGCAAAAATAATGCTGCTCGTTTATTGGTTGCTTTCGGCCAAATGAACGCGTCATCAGTAAGACGGCAGTCTACATGTTATCGCAGATTTCGTTAGAATCTTCCACTTTAAGACTACATTCCGAGTAAACCACTGAACTGAAAATTTTGATTGTAGATGCAAATGGTTAGTTTGTGCTAACTCTTTTAGGTGCTAAACACCACGACGTTGCCTTTTGTTTTCCTTTAACTTGCCTGGATAACTTGCCTGGATCTTCGGGTTTTAAAGTAAGGCTACAGCCTTGTGTACACCCGCCTTTATGCATCGTATTTTGATATTGAGAACGTGGCTTGTCTTGTTATTTTGTGCTTTTATTAAAATTTAAACCTGTCCATCTTCAATTCTTTGTCGAGTTTTGTTTTGAAGGAGAGGATGTTTTCAGCGTTCACTGTTTGCTGAGAAAGGTTGTTCCAGTCTAGGAAGATGCGTTGTGAAAAGGAGTGTTTCCTAATATCAAGTCTGCTTGGTGTCTTATACAATTTTTTGTTGTGGCCTCGTGTGCGGTTTGTTGTGATCATGAAGAAGTCCTCTTGATTGATGTCGTCGATGCCATTGGTAATTCTGTAGACTTGGATCAGGTCTCCTCTTCTTCTTCGGTATGCCAGACTTGGTAAGTTAAGATGTTTCAGCCTGTCTTCATAGTTTAAGTTTCTTATTTCTGGGACCAGCTTGGTTGCTCTCCGTTGTGCTCTTTCAAGGGTGTTGATGTCTACGGCGTAGTGCGGGTTCCAGATGGAGTCAGCATAGTCGAGATGTGGTCTCACTAGCGCTGTATGTATGTTATACATTTATGTCGTTTTCTATTAATACCTGGTGACTAATTCACTTATTACTAAAACCAAGCAAGGGAACCAGTGTAACCGTCATGTTTTTTTAGGATTTGAATAGTTAATATTCGTAAGTTGAATTTGAGTGACGCGAGAGCACGGACATTTTCGAAAAAAATCAAATTGCAAAATACTCATCTATAGTTAGATATACAAACGCCGTTTAAGCGCCCTCACATTCTTTATAAACTATAGAATCTAAGTTTTAAAAAGAACCAAAGAGAACCAGAACTTTTAGTTATCAATTTGGCAAGTGCATTCTAGGCATTTCCCCTTTATCTCTCACGTTCACTAGCGCGGCGTTTCATATTTGGAAAATAGTTGTGATATCATTATTGTTGCAAGTAATAGACGCTGTTTTCACGTGGTTGACACTAGACTGTATATGTCGTACCATGCATAATGAAATTACTGAGTGAATTGGTAATTTTCATTCATAACAGTGAACATGAACGTATGGCAAGGCCTACTGGCTACAGACTACAGTACACTGTTTACACTGCATTACAAAGTAGGCCTACACGGAAGGAATCGAAGTTGCATAGCTGTCAGTGTCATCAAATCTAGTCTGTAGCCCTAGGGTAGTTCTACGGAATGGATACTTCTACACCAAAATGTGACAGTAATGTAAATTAATTCGCATGTAAGTTCTATTATTTTATTTTTTTTCATTTATTACTATTTATAAAGTTAATCATATTGAATACGGTATTGCATATATAACGTTGCACAGATTTATATATATGCATTAAGCATAGGGCATATGATTGGCAAAAGGAATCTAGTTAAATATTTATTACCGCTTTACATTGGAAATTGTTTTCATGTAAACAACATGTTAAACTTATAATATACAGTTGTGGATGCAGAACGACTCCTGTCCATGGAGTTGCATCCTTCATGGAAGAAAACAACTACAACACTGAGGCCGAATGTGTACGACATATAGCTGATTGGCATGAAGCATCCGACGGGCGTGGACTCTCAGAGGAACAAAGATGTCGATACAACCTCTGTATGCTCGACTATTTGGTGAAGGATTGGATGCCATGGATCGACCATGACGACCGTGACTACAGCCTTATTGACATCATCAGGTAACTGCAGCTACATCGAAACCTTGCTATTAAGGTCATCCTTGGGACTGGGCAATAGGTAACCTGAGTGACGAGGTGACCATGTTAGCGAGACCAATTTCCTATACTTTACTGTTATAAAAATAATTTTGGACTATCCTATGTTGACCTTACTTGCGAGGTGGCTGTATTACCGAGGTGACTTAAAGCGAGGTTCGACTGTATTACGACAAAGCTGTTTAGTAAGAACTTTGATATGCACAAATTTGCCATTTAATATTAAAGTATTCTTAGTAATTTTTGGAAACAAAATTATACGAAAATAAATCTTCCGAAAATTGTAGTTCAAAATCTCATAGATCACAATTTGATCTGTGCTCGGCTGTATGATTTTTAAGTAATAAATATTGTATGTTAAAATGTACACAATTTTAATAGTAATTGTTTATTTTTAAGTAGAAAAAAGTACATAACATTAGGATGTACAGGTATAATATAATAATTTTATATTCATATCAAGTTCATTTTTTTATGAGAGAACTTTTTTGCCCATGTGACATTGCTCATTCCCTGTATGAGTTTTGATATGTAATTGCATAATATAAACAAAATATACAGAATATCATGGTAATAAAACACATATTGTTTCTGAGTAATGGAACAGACAACCTTGCTTTAGATTGTATTTTGTAATATGACATTATGAATGTACATAAAATGGTAAATTATGTTAAACACTAACATGTAAACTTGACTAGCATCAATTCGTTTATACTTAACAAGTTGGGGGTGATTTCAAAACACTGATGTACAACACTACATATATATTTTACCATAAGAGATGACAACAATTCCCACAGGTTTCCTGATTATAATTCAATGTAAGCTACGGACTAATGAGTAGAGGGGAGATGAATTTTGTTAAATGACATTGTTTCTTAAAGATGTTTTGTAGTCATCCTTAACCATACTTAATATGTTTGTTATACTTTCATATTTTCAGTGAGATTTGTAAGAAAATAGACCCAGAGCTGCACTATTATACTGCAAATGAGCAGTACCGAGAGGAAGGGGTAGACTTCAAAGCTGAAGTAAATGTTCCTGTGAATGTAACACCCGAGAATCATCCTCTGCGACTACACCGACTGGTGCGCAACAGACGGGAAGTTGGCTCAATCTTCTTGGCAAATCGAGTGTATATGCCAAAGAGACATGCGCAAACCATTCGGCAGAAGTTCCATGCGATTTCCTCAGTTGCTGACCTCCCCCTGTGCCTGAACACGTTGCCTCAACAACTGCGCCGTTAGTACATGGGTATGAATGATTAATATTGCTTGTTGCCTTAAATTAAATACCTTATATAATGATATATAATACAACAAAATATTTTAATTACAAATTATGGTTTAATAAATGTTTCACGTTCTTCAAATAATCAAATACATATAACACAAACAGCAATAAATGGTTACAGCAGCCACATCTACAGGAAATAGAGTGCCACAAAATAGGTCGTTGTGGCAGGTTCAATAAACATAGATGTAACATGATACAGTACTATTGGTTATGTATTACTGTATTACATATTGGACAGAACAACTAACCTGGGGGTATTTCACATTTTGGTAGCTTAACGATGTTCCATTTGCACAGCAGTGTGATAATAGTGGTTTTAATAAAATTTGAGCACAAACCCCAAATTTACACATTAAGACATTATCATGTTAAACTTAAATCACAAACATCATAAACGAAGCTATCTTACAGTTATATATTAACATTAATGATCAGCAAATGTGACAAGGGTATGTTCAGCAGGGTTTGCCCTATGTAGTAGGGTGTCTTAAGATTGCTATAAGTAAATTAAAGTGCAAAAGACATGATAAGACACAACAATGTAAAAGGTACCAGGTGTGTCATTAGAGTGTATGAGCATGGAAAACAGGAGTGTGAAGGTAAAGAGGAATACGTCAAATGTAGTGTTTCAAAATTAATGTTTTTCTTTACAATGTTAACATGCCAAACATTCGGAAAAACATGTTCAAATTAAAAAACATAAAATTGGATGAAAACTATTTGTATGGGACAAGAATGCTATTCTCTAATACAACCATCAAGCGATTTTCTTCCAAATTAGTTTGAATACAGATTGCAAAGTCACTGATATAGTAAATAAATAAGTTAACAAACATCATTACCACATTTCAGAAAGTAGTAAGACAAGCCCTTAACACTGATAATGTTTCTTAATTTGTTTAAATGTAAACAAGCATCTATATATATAACATATTTAAGTGTGTGGTGCCTTTTGTCAATTAACTATGTACTATTTTCATTAATAATAGACTTTCCCTGCTGAGGTTGGTATTGAGCAATAATTTTGTCAATTTTTTGTGTAGCAAAGTGTTTTGTTAAAATACCCTTTGTGCACTCTAGGTAAATCCTGCACTGGTAGTCAATAGACTGAGAGACACATGCACAATAGTCAATAGACTGAGAGACACTAGGGATATGTACTTTGATAAGAATAGCATTCTTGTCCTTTACATTTTTTTGGCTCTGGTTCCAGAAAGACCGTAATGTCTCCCATTTTCTCGCCAAACATAGACTTTCTGGAGCAGCAGCTGAACGACTACTGTGGACATCAACCTCCTCACACTCCACATTGGACTCATCGTCTCTGTCCAAATGATCACGGGACAAGTTGCTAGGACCTGGTTCACATGTACTCGACGACCCAACAGAAAAGTCAAGCAATATGGTTGTGCATATCTCAAAACAGTTGCATCGAGTCTTAAAGTCAGGAAAAGGAGCTCCATGAATTGGATGTAAATCCGGTGGAAGACTTGTTGATGCATCTACCCATGGTCCTCCTGCAGATGGGATCACCTCCATTGCTGCAACCAGTTGCACTTCCATCTTCTGGTCATCTTCTTTCCACTGCAATAAAAAAATAATTTGCTATACCAAAAAGGACACCATTGTTGATTTGTGTGTTAAAGGTCATTGACAGGGATAATGTACTGTCATACGTCTACTGCAATGTGTTGTCACCAACAATCAGGGATAATGTACTGTCATACGTCACTGCAATGTGTTGTCACCAACAGACAGGGATAATGTACTGTCATACGTCTACTGCAATGTGTTGTCACCAACAATCAGGGATAATGTACTGTCATACGTCACTGCAATGTGTTGTCACCAACAGACAGGGATAATGTACTGTCATACGTCTACTGCAATGTGTTGTCACCAACAATCAGGGATAATGTACTGTCATACGTCACTGCAATGTGTTGTCACCAACAGACAGGGATAATGTACTGTCATACGTCACTGCAATGTGTTGTCACCAACAGACAGGGATAATGTACTGTCATACGTCACTGCAATGTGTTGTCACCAACAGACAGGGATAATGTACTGTCATACGTCTACTGCAATGTGTTGTCACCAACAAACAGGGATAATGTACTGTCATACGTCACTGCAATGTGTTGTCACCAACAGACAGGGATAATGTACTGTCATACGTCACTGCAATGTGTTGTCACCAACAGACAGGGATAATGTACTGTCATACGTCTACTGCAATGTGTTGTCACCAACAAACAGGGATAATGTACTGTCATACGTCTACTGCAATGTGTTGTCACCAACAGACAGGGATAATGTACTGTCATACGTCACTGCAATGTGTTGTCACCAACAGACAGGGATAATGTACTGTCATACGTCACTGCAATGTGTTGTCACCAACAAACAGGGATAATGTACTGTCATACGTCTATAAGTGTTGTCACCAACAAACTGTCATACGTCTACTGCAATGTGTTGTCACCAACAAACAGGGATAATGTACTGTCATACGTCACTGCAATGTGTTGTCACCAACAGACAGGGATAATGGTCATACGATAATGTGTTGTCACCAATAATCAGGATAATGTACTGTCATACGTCACTGCAATGTGTTGTCACCAACAGACAGGGATAATGTACTGTCATACGTCTACTGCAATGTGTTGTCACCAACAATCAGGGATAATGTACTGTCATACGTCACTGCAATGTGTTGTCACCAACAGACAGGGATAATGTACTGTCATACGTCACTGCAATGTGTTGTCACCAACAAACAGGGATAATGTACTGTCATACGTCTACTGCAATGTGTTGTCACCAACAAACAGGGATAATGTACTGTCATACGTCACTGCAATGTGTTGTCACCAACAGACAGGGATAATGTACTGACATACGTCTACTGCAATGTGTTGTCACCAACAATCAGGGATAATGTACTGTCATACGTCTACTGCAATGTGTTGTCACCAACAATCAGGGATAATGTACTGTCATACGTCACTGCAATGTGTTGTCACCAACAGACAGGGATAATGTACTGTCATACGTCACTGCAATGTGTTGTCACCAACAATCAGGGATAATGTACTGTCATACGTCACTGCAATGTGTTGTCACCAACAGGGATAATGTAGTCATACGTCTACTGCAATGTGTTGTCACCAACAATCAGGGATAATGTACCGTCATACAATGTGTTGTCAGACAGGGATAATGCACGTCACTGCAATGTGTTGTCACCAACAAACAGGGATAATGTACTGTCATACGTCTACTGCAATGTGTTGTCACCAACAAACAGGGATAATGTACTGTCATACGTCTACTGCAATGTGTTGTCACCAACAGACAGGGATAATGTACTGACATACGTCTACTGCAATGTGTTGTCACCAACAAACAGGGATAATGTACTGTCATACGTCTACTGCAATGTGTTGTCACCAACAAACAGGGATAATGTACTGTCATACGTCTACTGCAATGTGTTGTCACCAACAGACAGGGATAATGTACTGTCATACGTCACTGCAATGTGTTGTCACCAACAAACAGGGATAATGTACTGTCATACGTCTACTGCAATGTGTTGTCACCAACAAACAGGGATAATGTACTGTCATACGTCACTGCAATGTGTTGTCACCAACAGACAGGGATAATGTACTGACATACGTCTACTGCAATGTGTTGTCACCAACAATCAGGGATAATGTACTGTCATACGTCTACTGCAATGTGTTGTCACCAACAATCAGGGATAATGTACTGTCATATGTCACTGCAATGTGTTGTCACCAGTTGACAATGGTAATTTATTGTCATTCACCTAGATTTAACAAGATTTAACAAGATTGCCACCCAGAGAATTAACTATAGGTGGCAGGTGGACAAGGAAGCCCTTTGGCTTATCGAGAGTCCGACCCTTTTATCTATGTGTATCCCGCCCGTCTGAGGTATGTGTCGATTTTATTTTTAAACATTCACGCTACTAGCACCCACACAATCAGCAGGTAATATGTTCCATTTATTTACAGTCCTTTGTGAAAATGAAAACTTTCTTATATCCAATCTACTCTGCTCCTTTGCTAATGCAAGTTCATGTCCTCTAGTCCTTCTATCTTTCTTAACTGAGAAAAACATATTTCTATCAATATTTTCATAACCCTTCAATATTTTAAACACTTCTATCTGATCTCCTTTCAATCTCCTGGTCTCTAGTGTTGTTAAACCGCATTTTTAAGGCGTATTTCGTAACTAAGATCCCTCAGATTTGGTATCGTTTTAGTTGCTCTCCTCTGCACTCTTTCTAGCACATCTATGTCCTTCCTGCGATATGGCCTCCACGCTTGAATACAATATTCTAAATGAGGCCTAACTATTGTTTTGTACAGCGGTATTATTAGCTCTTTTTCCTTATACGTTATGTTTCGCCTAATTAATCCAAGGATTTGATTTCCCTTTGAAGCTGCAATTCCGCACTGCTCTGAAACCTTCATATCAGCACTAATGGTTAACCCTAAGTCCTTTTCTTTTACAGTAGTACTTAGTACAGTACCCCCCATTGTATATTCTACCTCTTCGTTCCCATGTCCTGTGTGGAGGCATTTACATTTCCCAAAATTGAACAGCATTTGCCACTTTTCAGACCATTTGATCAACCTGTCAAGATCATTTTGTAAATGCTGTCTATCTCCATCACTTTTAATCCTTCTAAACACTTTTGTATCATCCGCAAATTTCAACACCTTGTTTGTTATTTCATCATCCAAATCGTTGATATATATTAAGAATAATATAGGTCCTAATACTGATCCCTGTGGTACCCCACTCAATACCGATTTCCAGTTTGAAGCCACCCCATCAACTACTACACGTTGTCTTCTGTCAATCAGCCATTGCTCTATCCAGTTTATTATACCATTTCCTATGCCATTGGCCTTTAGTTTAAGCAGTAATCTTTGATGTGGTACTTTGTCGAAAGCTTTTTGAAAATCTAAGTAGACGATATCTACCGGTGATCCCTCATCTACCCACTTAGTGATGTCTTCCAAAAACATAACATATTTGTTAAGCATGACCTCGCTTTAAAAAAACCATGTTGAGATGGGTTTATCAAGTTTTGTTTAATAAGAAAATCCACCATGTGATCTTTAATTAGTCTTTCTAATAATTTACAAATCACTGATGTTAAACTCACTGGTCTATAGTTCTCTGACTTGTTTCTCGAACCTTTTTGAATAACGGTATAATGTTTGCTTCTTTCCATTCTAAAGGAACCACTCCCTCTTCTAATGACAAGTTGAAAACTGTTGCAAGTGGTATGCTAATTTGTTCTACAATTTCCAATAGTAGTTTGGGTGGAATACCATCCACTCCAGGCGATTTATTATCCTTCATAGCCCTTATTTTCTTAGCTACCATTTCCGGGGTTACAATTAATTGTCCTAAATAGTCTGAATCTGCCCCCTTGAACTTAGCCTCTGGTATTGGCAGTGAACTAATATCTTCCCTGGTAAACACTGAACTAAAGTACTAATTCAGGTCTTCTGCCATTATGAATCCCTCTGATATTATATTTCCAGCACTATCTTCTAGAGGACCGACCTTATCTTGAACTTTCTGTTTGCTTCGAACATACGCATAAATGAAGGTATGAACGGAGCGCATACTGTAATTTATGCAGTGGCCAGGACAAGCCTATCGAGCTAACTTGCTGAGGCGATAATTACTTCCAGCTACCCAGGGTATTTGGCCTAGTGAAACCGCCCAGTGCCTTCAGCCAGTCACGCCTTCAGCCAATCACGACATGGCAGGATTAGGCTCCAGCCTTTGAAATGGATTAACGGTTAAGTCGCCACTTCTGCGTTGGGTAGCTGTGCGTCATGTCGTGTATTTCCTGATACTTCTAAATCCGCCCTCCTCCCCACCTTTCTGCCTAGGCACGTTTAGTTAAACAATTATTGTACACCGTTGGTAGAACAAGAAGTTGGAAAATGTTGCAACACTTTCCCAAATTTCGGTTTGAACACAGGGGCATATCCCCAATTGTTGAATGTGTTGGGTTTTGGTGCGTCGACAGACTTTTTGTTTTACAAAGGGTATATTTCTCCTTATGTTTATACAGGATTGGCGGAATGGCCCCACCTTTTTGTAATTGCATGTGTCTATTGGTGGTGGAATGTTTGTATTGTTTGCTTAGGTTTATATTCGTAGTGGTTTTATACCTCTATAGCGACAAATGTATGTATGTAATATTGTCGTCATGTTGTATGAATGTGTGCCTGAGAAACTTTGATGGGGCTGTACAAGGGTTCAGTTTCCCATCTGGTTTGCATGTTAGACATCACATTCCTACTATCTTTATGCCCAAAAGTGGCTGCATTAGAAGCAATCCACTTTCTAATAAAAAACGTCATCCTTTGGCCAATTTCAATTCTCAAACTACATCGGACTTGTGTTGGTTACTGCATAAAAACTCTTGCTGTCATGTTTTATATTACTAGCTAATTGTTGTTCATAGTTTCTCTTTGAATTTCTAATTTCAGCTGTAGCTTGGTTAAGTGCTTCTTTATAACTGTTGTAGTCTTCATCATTTCCAGTACATCTATATGACTTCCACATCATTTGTTTATACTTAATTTTTCTAATGGCTTCTTTAGATAAGTGTTTCTTTTTGTACCGTTTTTCTTGTTTTTTGAAGGGTACAAATTTATCGACTATGCACTTAATTTCACTCTTTAATATATTCCAGCATTCTGTTGCCGTCTTATTTTTCAGTGTCTTATTCCAGTCTATCTTTGCTAAATATTTCCTCATGTCCTTATACCTTCCTTTGTGGAAATTTCTCCTATACTGCTTTTTACTATTCCTTTCTGATTTTACTTTGATGGTAAAATGTATCTGGTTGTGGTCGCTACTCCCCAGTGGCTCACATATCTTGACATTGTCAACTAATTCATTCTGTTAGGACAAAACTATGTCTAACACATTCTCACCCCTGGTTGGTCCTAGCACATGTTGAGAAAGGAATGTATCTTGAACTAAAAACTTGTGGTCCTCTCTCCCCATACTCTGTAGAGATTTCCATTGTATATGCCCATGGTTAAAATCCCCCATAATAATACAGTCCCGTTTGCTTACTTCCCTTATAGCGTTTTGTATTTTTTCATTCTCTTTTTTGCTTATGTTTGGACTTCGATAAACTAACCCAACTGTTAACGTTGAGTTTCATGTAAATATGTTACACCAAACAGCTTCTTCGCAATCTGCTTCTCTTTCTAATTTTATTTCATAAGCCTGAATAGATTCTTTAATATATAAAATAACTCCACCTCCCTTTCTTCCTATTCTATCTTTTCTAAATATTACATATCTGTCAGTCCCAATTCAGCATCTGATATATCGGTGGTGGTCCAGGATTCGGTTATACCTATTATATGAGGGTCAATATCTTCTACCATAATATTTAGTTTATTTCTTTTATTTATTATACTCCTTGCATTTAAACAAACACATTTATATCCAGCTTCAGAAGAGTTTTCCAGACTGTTAATTGCTGATTTATTTGTGCTGTCTTTGTCTATGCCTCCATTTTCAGGCTTTTCTGTGAGTCCCCCCTGCGAATCTAGTTTAAATAGATGCAACCTGTCCCACTGTCATCAGATTGCAGCAGATTCTCTGAGAAAACTGCTGCCCCCTTTCCACTAAGATGGAGGCCATCTCTCATGTACACATCTTCCCTCCCAACAAAGTATCCCCATAAATATGTGAATCCCACCCCCTCGCTTTCACACATCTGCTCAGCTAGTGCATTGATCGCCATCCTCTTGCAGTTTCTATACGTTGCCCCCCTTCCTCCCATTACTGGCAAAATTCCTGACAAAATAACCTGTTCGACTCTCATCTTCTTTAGCTTCCTCACTAACTGTCTATACTTCTGTACTATCGCAGTTGTTCCCTCCCTGTCTGCATTATTTGTTCCTACATGTACCAGTATAGACCCCCCCCTTGCCATGTCCCAATACCTTCTCTACCCTGTCAGTTACATGTTCAATCTCCTAGCCCCCGGTAAACAAACAACGACGTCCTTCCCCTCGCTCAGTGTCTTGTCCGTCTTTCTCATAATGGAGTCACCCATAAACACCCTCTCTTTCCTCATTGCCCCCTCAATCACTGCCTTAGAATAGCTCCTTCTTCGGTTTGCATCTGTCTGGTTGTTGTCTTTCCCCCCTGTCGTCTTCTCTCCTGTCACATTCTCTTCCGATCCATTCTTTCCTGTCGCTTTTTCTCTTGTCACCTTTCCTCCTGTCAGCGTCCCTTTTATCGACTTCTCTTCTATCACATTTGCTCTCACTTCCTTTCGTCCCTTCTTCTTTCGTCCCATCTCATTTTCCTCTCTCCTCTCCCGTTCCATCTTCCCTCCCTCCTTCTCTACGGTCACTTTCTTCCCTGTCACCTTCACGCTTGTCACGTTTTCTGTTGTCGATTTTCCAATTTCTTCCCCTCCAATCACCTTCCCTCCTCTCAATCTCCTTTCCTCAGTTTTCTTGCCACTGCTATTCTCCTTCAGTCTTGCAGTATTCTCGCCTTCTCCCTGTCATCTCTCTCCATTCGACCTGCCTCCTTGCTAATTCCCATCTCCATTCCCTTCACAATATCTGTCAACCTAACTATCTCCTTCTGCAGACACTCCACCTTCCAACATCCAATGCACTGAAAGGTGAATCCTTCCTCCATGGTTTCTGCCCATGACTTTCCACACCCGGACAATGCAAAATCTACCCAGCTGTGGCAGTGATCGCACACCAAGTGTCGCTTTGCCTTGACTTGCCGCTTGCAAGGCGCCATATCCCGATCAGAATTTATTTAATAACTTAACTAACTTAGTCTTTATAAAGACTGTTTCCTGTGTACTACAGCACACTTTAGGTTACAAATTTCAATTACACAGCCGACTATTTATCCTAACACGAATGCTAACATTACCGGTAGTGACCTAATTTAAATACAATCAATTACGTTATGTTAGGCTGCTTTATTTATTTAGGTTACGCTGCCCGACTATCGCCCTGGCTTAATTTTAACAACAATGCTACCTAATCAAAATATCTAGCAAGTACTGGCTTACACAGATATTATCTTATGTAAGTAGTTTGATGGTTGTTACTTTATCTCGTATATATTCTACCACATAATCAGGTTTGTTAAATCTTGTTTACAACTTATCGATGGCTAAGCCGCCTAAGTGAGTTACCCTATTATCACTCACTATACTAAGGTGTTCTAAAATACTTTAACTAACTAACTTTAAGCACAACTGCTACTCGATATATGTTTATTGCAACTTTATGAATGATATTAAGGCAAGAATAATACTTATCAATCAGTAATTCCACTTGTTTCTCAACTTTTTTACACCACCAATTTCTACGATCTATCTCCGCCAAATATAGCCTCGATGTTTTGTCACCAACTGACAGTGATAATGTACTGTCATACGTCCACTGCAATGTGTTGTCAACAACAGACAAGGATAATGTACTGTCATATGTCCACTGCAATGTGTTGTCACCAACATACAGGGATAATGTACTGTCATACGTCCACTGCAATGTGTTGTCAACAACAGACAGGGATAACGTACTGTCATACGTCCACGGCAATGTGTTGTCACCAACAGACAGGGGTAATATACTGTCATACGTCCACTGCAATGTGTTGTCAACAACAGACAGGGATAATGTACTGTCATATGTCCACGGCAATGTGTTGTCACCAACAGACAAGGATAATGTACTGTCATATGTCCACGGCAATGTGTTGTCAACAACAGACAGGGATAATGTACTGTCATACGTCCACTGCAATGTGTTGTCAACAACAGACAGGGATAATATACTGTCATACGTCCACTGCAATGTGTTGTCAACACCAGACAGGGATAATTTAATGTGAAATGCGTACTGCAATGTGCTGCCACCAATTTCTACTCCGGATAGGAATGAATCAGGATTGTGTGGTATTATGCATTAGGCAAACAATGAAAGCCTTAGGCTTAGTCTTAGTCAGCAGTGGAAGGAGGATTTACTATATAGATGAATTAATGCAAGCCTTGTTTTGTTGACATAGATTAAACCATATAACAACATATGAAACAGTATACTGACACACATTTCAGCTTCAAGATAGTATCCTTTGCAATAGAAATTTCAGTTTTTCAACACTTCTCCAAAACATGGTTGATCATTCCTTAGCTTAGGCAAAAAGTACAATCAGTTGATCCCCAATTATACAATGACTACCATCAGAAGAGATCCGTTTGAGAACCACTGGCCTAGGCTATATGACAATTGTTATAGGATAATAATGTCAATATTATAGTATTATAAATCCCTTATTAGCCCGGTTTCCCAAGCCTAGGCATGGCCATGGGCCTACAACTTTATCTGAAGATTTTTCTTAATTTTCCTACAACTTTTGTTTTTTTGTTTATATTAAAACACCTTCACGTGCCATAACGAAACAACTATTAAATACACAATACATACTGGCTTACCTGTATCAAAGACGAACTGCGATCAAGATCGGTGATGACAACTTGGCTAAGCCGAGTCCAGTAAACTGTGTAGATCATTCGTCTAGCCTTAAATTCATTCATCCAGGAATGAAACGTGCGCTAAACACGCTTTCGCGTACAACCATGGACACGACGGAAGAGAAAGATTATCACAGTTGTTGTGAACACAATTTAAGTAAAGGAAATCCGGTAAATCGTCGTTGCCATTGTGTACAAAGATGGAGATTGTCATCGTATAGAGATGATACAAATCGCTAATAACAGCCTGTTCGCATGCATTGATTGAATGGCGCCGGTTTCTGGTCGATCACTAATATGACTTGCTTTTCGCGCATGCGCGGAGCCTGCCAACCTCCTCTGGAGCATAGCCATAGCCATAAGGGGTCCCGGATGGTTCGGCCCCTGACGTGTTCGGCCCACGCAGACGGATGTTTCGGCCCACGCCGACGGATGGTTCGGCCCACGTAACACAATTCCGCTATACAGGGTCGGATTTTTCGGCCGACGCCAACGGATGTTTCGGCCCACTTCACCGACAATTCAGTGTGCGGTGTCGAATGTTTCGGCCCATTGATAATTATCAAAGCAACGGTCGCCTCAGTCCTGCCACAGCCCACTGCATTTGATTCGGCCCGTTGCGTTTGAAGATTGTTTTTGATGTTTTACAATAAATTACCTACCACCTCTTTATTATTTGTTGGTTTGTTTGTTTGAACTCGCACTCTTACCTGGATTGCTTGTATGTGTGATATGTGTTTGTTTGTTGCAAAGTATCCTAGCAGTAAGCTAAACAAACATGGTAACGGATCACAAGATGTGAGCACAAGCAATGTTTATGTAGTTGATGTCGATTGAACAAATAAAATGTGTGACCACACTTTTCAAAGACGCATTGATGGAGGTGTTATTCTACATTTCACAGCTCTATTGTAACGGTTTTTCAAGGGCTGTATGATGATGACGAATGTGTCTGTTTTCGAGAATAACTTTTATCCAGGTTTTACAATAGCTTGGTTTCTGACGAAAATTTTGATGGAACACGTCGTTCTCGTTGACGTTGTTACAGTGTTAGTCAGTGTTACTGTTACCACGACTTCCTTAAATCATCATGTTTTGGTAGTCTCTTGAGTCTTGGATGATGGACAGTGACATGTTTGCCAAATTCGATGTATTTCCACCACTAGTTGGGGGGAGCGTTTCTGGCATAGTAGACACTCTACAATGTTTCCGTATTTGTAAAACAAAACTGCCAAATTGGCGATATGCGTTTCGACATTTGTCGTTCATCTTCGTTGAGCGAGTACGGCAAACGGTGGCGCCATCAAACGGCAAAACATAGCGCCACCAAACGGAACCTGGGTAAACGAGTCTAGTGTGTCGAGCTTGAATAATTATTTATATTATTATTATTATATTAAACTAGATTCATGAATACTAATGCGTGCAATAAACACTCTATAAAATTACTGGAATGTTGTGTGATTTTGGTACGCTGTAGAGTGGGCAAGGTAAAGTGGTGAAGCAAACGGTAGTGCCACCCAACGTCGTAACGAGGCTTGAATAATCGAGGCTAAGCTGAGATTGCACTCAAATAATTATTTATATACAGACTTTTTTGGAAACTGACTCAACAATAAAGCTTTATAAAACCACTGAGATGTTATATTTTATTATGGTTTTTTTTTTAAAGAACCACGCCTAAGCGGCCTAATACATACAACATAGTCAACCTTTTCAAGTTAGGAAGTGAAGCCCGCAGCGGAGTAGCCGTACTTTCCGTACATCCGGCCGTAACTTCGTCTTCGAAAACGATGTTACGTCTTCGCATCGACGTCGAATGGACTCGATATCGAAGTATAGGTATCGACAAAGTATCGAAATATCGAAGGTATCGAACTGTGGGCATTCGATACCAAAAATATCGAAGTATCACGATACCACGAAGTATCGGTATCGAACTTTCACAAGTATCGCGGTACTTCGATATATCGAATATCGAACCAGCACTATTAATACCACTCATTGCATTTTTGAGATATAGCTAGTAGATTTATGTTGTGTTATCCCCGCGTTATATATGAGTGATAACTCCATTTGATTTAACGATATCCGTTTATTACACATACACGATACCATATGATAGATACGGCTGTTCTATCGATATCACTGTTACTGTTAGTCACTAACTACCAGGGTAGGTGGGCGTAGTTCTATGCTGTATATACCCCAATGGTATTTGGGTTAGTCCCATTATAGATTAGGGGTATACGCTAGTACACTATACAGTGTGTAAGAACATTACAATTTATATTTAGCCTAATTACATATGCACATGTCCAATGTTTTAACATTGAGTTTTACTTGAGTTTGTTTTGTTAATTTTTATCGTTAATGGAATGTAACAGTTTTGTTGTCATTGTATTGTGTATGTAAGATATGTGAACATTGTGGTAGTTATGATCATTTCAGTGTTTGTTCCTCTGTCACATTGATCATGTTGATATTGGTAATCAATATTTTACTGCTGGACCTTTGCTGCACATATTGTTACAAAAAGATACTACTCAGAGTATTCTTCCATATCTCACAGGCAAACAGTAATCACGTCCTTCCTTGGGCCATCGTGTCCATGCAGACATACGTGTACTTGACTGTTGGCTTCTTTTTTTGTCAACCTCCATCACTGTGATGCCACTGTCATTGGATCATTCTTTTATATCTTCTGAATATATAATTAATTTTAATCACCTATTTTGAATAGTTACTCACATAGTCATCTGATACATAGCATGTTTTCTGTCAAATCACCAAAGTGTGCAACAAAGAAATCACGCAAACCTTTGGTAGGTAGCAAATTTTTGTAGGTTTACTTTGTTTATTACACGCTGGAATATATATATATATCATTAATTTTAAAGTGCAACTTTTTCAGGTTGCTGGTCTTGGTATTTGGTGTAACGATGGCAAGAAAGGCGAATCAGGTAAGTATTTTGAACATCCTGTTTTGAAGATAAAATTATATTGAGTTGTTACTGGACACTACACAATAGGATTGGGCAAGCAAAACTAATACAACTTTTTAATTAATATATTGAATCTGATTACAATTGTAAATAGATATTATATAATATATACAATTTCCAATGCGTATCTGTAGATCGAAAACGCAATTTGAAAGTCGATCGGTCTACTTAGCAACGACACACCAGCATGTTCTCGCTGGTCGGACATGGGCGTAGCAGCGCCGTTTGCTGACATTCCTGTTATTTACTATATTTTGTAATTCCCTAATAATTGTTTACATAAGACATGTTACAGTATATATAAAACATATTCGATCATGTAAAGTGAGTTCATAAACAGCGAAAATTGCACAAAGAAAGCTTAGCAAAATGTCGGTTAACGACGGGCATCGCGCGTCCCTCACACCAAATATCAACTTGTACTAGCTGTTGTGATACCTCATAACTAGGCTAGGAACTATGTTGTATCATATGCATAGTAAACCGCCAGTTGGTGAATCGCCTACAACTGTGTCTGGAAGAGTGAATTAGCTTAGCATGCAAGCGAACAATCACTTAATGGTGGCAGCGACGGGATACATAAAACAGCGGTAACAGTGAGCATCAGAATCATGAACTTTGAAACTGTAAAGTGCCAAATAGCGTCTACGTCGTTAACCGCTGTGCCTGCAACCCAAAATCCGACCCGGCATCGTCACGAGATTCACGCATGCCGTCATGCGTGATACATCTGTGTATCACTCCGCGCGCTACACAACTGGTCACCAGGAGGCGACACAACTCATCAAAAGCTTCACGTCTGGTCGCTAGGGGCGACACCGCTGCATAGCACACACCACTAACGCGCAGTAACAGCGTTATAGCCGGCGAACTCGTAAAGGCAGTTGCCGGGCTAACAAATACGCCCAAACGCACCGCAACACGAAACAAAATAACACCGTTGTTGCACCCACAATGGCAAAATACCCCACTATGGACTGGGTTGGCGAGAACGTTGCAGAAACATTCAAAATGTTCAAACAATGAATGACTCATACTAACCGACGAGAATGTTGTTGACCCGGCCAAACAGGCGGTAAAGATACAGATCGCTGTGGGAAACGAGGGGCTGAAGCGAATCAACTCGTCAACACTGACGGAGGACGAAAAGAAAGATCCTGCGAAGTTATACAAGCTGTTTGAAGACCAACTCGACACCAGACTAAACTTCCGAATCCATAGAATGGAGTTGATGACATTTCGTCAAAATGAACGTGAATCAACTGACGAATTCGTCAACAGAGCAAGCCACAAGGGCGGCCTATGCGACTTCGGTGAACGCGAGTTGGTCGAGAGGATCATTGAGCTGATCATCGCAAGCACTCCGCATGAACTACTGCAAAAGCACCTCTTTGACCAAGAGAAAGGCTACAGCATGGATCACGTGTTGAAGGAAGCACGCAAATATGAGGCCATAGCTGCTGGAAAAGAGTCCCTGCAAAGCCTGAGAAGACCACATTACTCGGCCATCAACGAAGTGAAGCATGAATACATGCAGAAACTGTGCACTCTCACATCCGCCGAGGCAGTGTCCTGCTTACAAGGACCACTGTAAATACTGTGATGTCGTCGGGCACTGGGCCAAGTGTTGCCGGAAAAAGAAAACAGATGACCGGCAGAAAGCAGACGACCGACCCCAGAAAGCCGTGTACAAGTCGAAACGACCAGCTAGACTACAGAGCCGAAGCCGACGTGACAGTAGACAACCAACGAAGCCAATTCACGAACTCTCTGGGTACAACACAGAACACGATCGAGACGACTACGACACTGACGGCGAGACTTACACGAAGTCGTTTTACGTCATCACAGCGTCAGAAAGCCACACAGACACCACACGTGATGCGGTGTATGCCAACCTGAACATTGTCTGCCCTGATATACAGGGCGTGCACGATCTGAAGCTGAAGGTCGACACAGGCGCGTCAGGCAACACTGCCAGTACGTGTCGCCAAGCAGATGTATGGAGCAGACCTGGGGCCGAAGTACTCGGTACTCGAGTACATTTTTGAAGTACTCGTACTCGTACTCATAAAACTTATGGGTCATGGACTCGTACTCGTACTCATACTCATTGTACTCAGATTTTACGAGTACATCTGAGTACTTTCTCAATATGTACTGGGGAAAATAAATATATTTGGTTATAAAATTAAACTTTCCTGAAATATTTAAATGTTCAACTATTTTTAAAATATTTTGTTAATTCTGATAGAATACCACCTTACCATCCCTACACGTAGTACATCCTCATTCTCTGATAACCATGACTATGATACCCAAACATGGCAGCATCTTTTCCCAGCCAGAAACACCCTCTTCAGCAAACAATAATTGTAGGCTATCAGTTCAGGCCATAAACCTGTTTGTTTAATTAAGCCACCAGGATGTCCATAAAGAGCCAATTAGCAGTTAACCCACCAATTAGACAGGAAATGCTTTTGATGTAGTCTGGAGACCATGCCACTTGACAGTGGCTGACATTGCTAACTGCTAAGAACAAGAAATGCCAGTCTTCCTCTGTAGAAGTAAGGTAGCTCAAGTCAGGCTTCCTCCTACACTAGCATAATCCCATGCCAGCAGCCTGGCTAAAAAGTCCAAAGGGGATGCTGAGCCTGTTATGTTGACATGTGCTAACCCTCTCAACAACTAGTAGTCTATGATCAGAAAATATAAACTGCAAACTTATGATATCAGCAGATTGTTAATTGTAGAGGTGAGAGAATACCTTAGTCAGCCATGTACAGATCATTACAGTGACCCACTGCAGTTCTGAGGTTTCCAACTCTGGCTCAGTTGGTCCCTCACCATCTCAGCATTCCGGCCTCATCAGCCCCAGTTGAAAGGGTATTTAGCATAGCTGAGAAAGTATCAACGACAGTCTCAAGTGATGTCCACATAAAATACCAACTCTAGAGGAGCTCAACCCCGAGTTTGCAGAGGCACGGGTATTTTCGAAGATGGATGCCAAGGCTGGCTACTGGTTTATCCACCTCGACGAACCTGTCAGGAGTTAACTACCTCCCGAACACCGTTCGGGAGGTACTGCTACAAGAGGCTCCCGTCTGGCCTGTGCGTATCCCAAGACCTCTTCCAGCAGGCGATGGACCGCATCTTAGCCAGGACACCGGGATGTGTTGGCATCGCAGATGATGTGGTAGTCTACGGACGAGACAGTGCCGAGCACGACAAGAACCTCTTCCGGCTGATGCACATTGCCAGAGAGGAAGGTCTTGTCTTCAACTCCACAAAGTGCATCATCAAGACGAGATGACGAATGAGATCGTCTTCTTTGGGGTCAGTGTACGGGCAAGATGGCATCAAACCTGATCCGAGTAAGATCGAGGACCTACGCAAGATGCCTACGCCACAGGATAAGGAGGATCTTCAGCAGTTCATCGGTCTGATGAATTATCTTGCAGCGTACATCCCTCACTTCGCTGACAAGGTATCGCCCCTGAGGGCACTCCTCAAGAAGGACGTCCCATTCGTGTGGCAAGAGGACCATCAGCATACTTACGACGACCTGAAGAGCTGTATCGGCAGCGAATCGTGCCTGTCCTATTACCATCCATAGAAGGAAACAGTCCTAGAACTCGATGCGTCGCAGGAAGGGTTGGGTGCCTGCCTTCTTCAGGACAACAGACCCGTAGCGTTCGCATCCAAGACGCTCACACCGACACAGTCGGCGTATTCCAACATCAAACGTGAGACACTGGCGATCGTCAATGGAATCCTAAAGTTCCACACGTACCTCTTCGGAAAGCCTTTCGTCATCATAACAAATCACAAACCTCTGCTGATGATACACAAGAAGCCGCTAAAGAGTGCACCTCCACGTCTACAGCGACTCCTGATCAAGATACAGGGATACGACTTCCAGCTTGTGTACCGACCTGGCAGCCAGATGATCATCGCAGATGTCCTCTCGAGACTTCCCAACCCGGAGAAGAATGCCGAGATCCCACTAGACGTGACAGTGGATGACATCTCGCTAGACGACGACGATGAGTACGCCCACAACATCGATCTAATCAACTTCAGCACGGACAAACGAGTCCAGCTTCGAGAGCTGTCGACCTCAGACCACACACTGCGAGCTCTCCAGCAAGTGATATACAGTGGGTGGCCTGACACGATCAGAGAGCTGACACACGACCTTCGCCCGTACTGGTCCTACTGCGACGAAATCGGAATTTCAGATGGAGTCATCTTCAAAGGAAGACAGGTGATCATACCAGAGGCGTTGAGGTCAGACATCCTGCAGCAACTTCACGAGTCACACCTCGGTATCAAGAAGACACGTCGACTCATGGGAGAGTCGGTATATTGGCCGAACATCCACAAAGACATAGAGACAATGATCAAAGCATGTGCAGCATGTCAAGAGAACCAGCCAGAACATCGACAGCAACCTCTCATCGCTCATGATGTGCCATCCACACTGTGGACCAAGGTGGCCAGTGACATGTTCCAAATCAAAAGAGACAACTACCTGCTCATCACTGACCATAACTCCAAGTTCTACGTCGTCCATAAGATGCACACGACAACCAGCACTGCCATCGCCAACATGTCAGCAGAGTGGTTTAGCATGTTTGGACCACCACTGGAGATAATCACCGACAGTGGTCCACAGTACGTAGGGAAGCCATACGACGACCTGTGCAGGAGATGGAACATCAAGCACACCACAACATCATCCAGATATCCTCAATCGAACGGATTGGTTGAGAGACAGGTCAGGACGGTCAAGGGGATCATCCAGAAATGCGCCAAGACAGGCAATGACGTGTTGATCGCGCTACAACAACATCGATGCACGCCGATAGACAGCAACTTGCCCAGTCCGAGCGAAATCCTCTTCAACCGACCTGTCTGCACGACACTACCTAGTCACCATCCAGTGCTGATGCAGCAGAACCAGCAACTGAACAACGAGCAGCTACAGCAGCGCAGAGAGCGCATGATAACCGACCACGACCGACACGCGGGTCCAGAGCTCGCTCCGTTGCATACCGAACAGCGCGTGAGGAACCTCAACAAAGAGCTCACCAGTGGTGCCCAGGCGAGATCTTGATGCAGTGCGCAGAGCCACGGTCATACGTTGTGCAGATGCCGAACAGCACGAGGCTGCGCAGAACGAGGGCGCACCTAAGGGAGCTACATGCGACGTATCGACCTAGGAGAAAGACCCCGCAGAGCACCATGGCGATGAGTGACCTTCCGAGATGACGACACGGATGATCATCAGGTGACGCCGCCTGTCCCGATGACTGGCGACACGACCACTGTTGATGCGCCACTACCTGAGCCGACGATCAGACAATCCGGGCGGACGATTCGGAAGCCATCGAGGTTCCAAGATGACTAGCAGCAGACTGTGTCATATTAAATAATTATAGTTCATAATTACTAGTATACAACGAACTTTATCGTGTTATATTGCCATATTAGTAGTCATTTAGTCATACTGTTATACATGACATCTCATTTTGTATCACATCAATCTCATTGATACACTCTTTTTCTGTATTATTTTCCGCAGAGGGAGATGCGACATGTGATACCTCATAACTAGGCTAGGAACTATGTTGTATCATATGCATAGTAAACCGCCAGTTGGTGAATCGCCTACAACTGTGTATTGACTTGTGCGTGGAATCGGAGTGTCTGGAAGAGTGAATTAGCGTAGCATACAAGCGAACAATCACTTCACTAGCGTCCACTGCTAAGGTTGTGTGGATCAGTCTATTTTATTGCGATGGGGATATCTACTTTTATCGGTAAACAAACACTCAAATTATTTGCTACAAAAACCTACAAGTTATCAACACAATATTTATTTTTGTTTAGATCATATTTATTTGCAGTTAGGAACCACAATATGCCGAAATATCCTGCAATAAAATATTAGAAACTTAGCTAACGACACGAGTAGCAAGCGAACTACTGAAGCCGTGCTAAGCGTTGATACTCGGGTGAAATTCAGTAGGTTTTAAGTTTCGGCCCGGCAACAAATTAAATGTAATTTTTGCAAAATAATTTTTTTTTTATTCCAAATTTAATGCTGAATCGATTGGTATTAAATACTAGTCAATCTAATATGAAGTTATTAGCAAAAAATGACAGCTGCGCATAGGCTTATGTTACATTCACAAGTGGCCGGCACATATTTCTTCGGTTGGACGAGTGTTTTTCTCGGTCGAATTACCATTTCTCATCAGTATAAACTTTATTCTGACTAAATATGACTAAAATTGATGCGACGCGAGGTCTGTGAAGAAGCATGATTTACGTTTCATTTTTCGACCTGACCGGACCGCAGTGTTACGCTCAGCGCAGCGTAACAACATAGCGTCTTAGCACAGGCAGCATGTCGCCTCAGCCTGTAGATCGTTGATTCATGGGTTGTTTTGGAAGCCTGTGGAACTTGTAGTTTTTGAGTTATCCTTTTGAGTTATGAGAAGCCTACTGAACTCGTAGTTTTTGAGTTATAACACAATTTTACGTATGAACAAACAACATATTCACATAGGTAGTGATCCAAATTTTATTTCAATACATAAAAAATACCAAGGGCTGGAATACAAATTGAAAAAGGTAAATTTCACTTTAAAATCCATGCCCATGCCTATTCTAAAGACTACGTAGAAAGGCATGAACTATTTTGAATAGCTAATTAGATTATTATGATTATTATTAAATAAATTCTGATATGGTGTCATGCAAGCAGCAAGTCTAGGCAAAGCAATACTTGATGTGCGATGACTGCCACAGATTGGTGGATTTTTACCTTGTCCGGCGGTGGAAATCATTACAGATACTAAGGAAGAGGGATTCACCTTTCAGTGCATGGGGTGTTGGACGGTGGAATGTCTGCTGAAGGAGATAGATAGGTTGAAGGGGATGGAGATGAGAATTAGCAAGGAGACAAGTGGAATGGAGAGAGACGACCGAGAGAGAGTTGGGAGTACTGTGGCAAGAAGACTGAGGAAAGGAGACTGAGAGGAGGGAAGGTGATTGGAAGGGAAGAAATTGGAGAATCTATGGCAGGAAACATGACAGGCGTGAAAGTGACAGGCGTGGCGGTGACGGGGAGAAAGTGACAGGCGTGATGGTGACAGGGGAGAAAGTGACCGTAAACAAGGAGGGAGGAGGGAAAATGGAATGGGAAGAAAGTTGACGGGATGAAAGGAAGTGAGAGTAAATGAGGGACGATGACAGGAGGAAAGGTTACAAGAGAAAAAGTGATAGGAAAGAATGGAACGGAAGAGAATGTGACAGGAGAGAAGATGACAGGTGGAAAGACAACAACCAGACCGATGCCAACCGGAAAAGGAGCTACTCTGAGGCAGTGATTGAGGGTACAATGAGAAAAGAGAGGGTGTTCGTGGGCGACTAGTAAGAAAGACAGATAAGACACTAAGTGAGGGGGAGGACGTTTGTTTACCGGGGGCTAGGATAGAACGTGTGACTGAAAGGGTAGAGAAAGTATTGGGGCATGGCAAGGGAGGGTCTGTACTAGTAGTACAGAAGTACAGACAGTTAGTGAGGAAGTTAAAGAGTTGAACAGATTATTCTTTCAGGAATTTTGCCAGTAATGGGAGGAAGATTGCATTTATTTAAACTAGATGTGCAGGGGGTATTCACAGAGAAGCCTGAAACTGGAGGCATAGATAAAGACAGCACAAATAAATCAGCAAAGAACAGCCTGGAAAACTGTTCTGAAGCTGGACGTAAATGCATTTGTTTAAATGCAAGCAGGGGCAGAACTTCAGCATTTATTTTATTGGACTAATAATAACAAAAGTGTACTAGTCTGCCAAAAGGTTTACTAGTCCTGCGAATATAAAAACATAACATATTTAAATCACAACAATTTTATTTCAAACACAAAAAAACGGTGTCAACCAGGCCTGGTGCTAACACTGCCTGCCAGTCAGTCAGTGTCGGAGGCACTACTGTCAGTTAGGCCTGGGCCCAAGTAGCTGAGTGTCTGGCCTCCGTGCTCCACCAGCACTCCACAGCTCGATTGCGCATACAGAGTCTGGTCAAAAGTTGTCCATACCCGTCAAGAAGGCATACTTGCCACGAACACCAGTCATGTTGTGTGTCCTGCACTTTGTGCAGAACATCAAACCCTTGTCCTCGTCATAAGACAGCCACTTGTGGTCGCGCTCCCAAACCTTTAAGTAATCGCGCTGTTGTTCTGCTGGTCGTACTGCGTGTCCCGGTGACGCTTTTCCAGCTTGCACTTTACTGCAAATACATCGTGCATAAACGTAGACTAATCAAGCAATGTGGATGTAAACTCTATTCGAAAACCGTGCATTTGAAAATGGCCACCAATTGCACTCATTAGCTGTACAGCTGTGTCTCTATCAGATATGCTAAACCAAACAACTGTTGTTTCAGAATTCGATGTCACACAACAGCCAATCAAAAGCACCATTTCACTGTGCCTGCAATAGCAATGATAACATCTGTGATGAAAACATGTGCCTGCAGTAGCAATGATAACATCTGTGATGAAAACATGTGCCTGCAGTAGCAATGATAACATCTGCAATGAAAGCATGTGCCTGCAGTAGCAATGATAACATCTGCAATGAAAACGTGCCTGCAGTAGCAATAATAACATCTGTAATGAAAACTTGTGCATGCAGTAGCAATGATAACATCTGCGATGAAAACATGTGCCTGCAGTAGCAATGATAACAACTGCGATGAAAACATGTCCCTGCAGTAGCAATGATAACATCTGTGATGAAAACGTGTGCCTGCAGTAGCAATGATAACATCTGTGTTGAAAACATGTGCCTGCAATAGCAATGATAACATCTGTGATGAAAACATGTGCCTGCAATAGCAATGATAACATATGTGATGAAAACGTGCCTGCAGTAGCAATGATAACATGTGATGAAAACACGTGCCTGCAATAGCAGTGATAACACCTGTGATGAAAACATGTGCCTGCAATAGCAATGATAACATATGTGATGAAAACATGTGCCTGCAGTAACAATGATAACATATGTGATGAAAACATGTCCCTGCAATAGCAATGATAACATATGCGATGAAAACATGTCCCTGCAGTAGCAATGATAACATCTGCGATGAAAACATGTGCCTGCAGTAGCAATGATAACATATGTTATGAAAACATGTCCCTGCAGTAGCAATGATAACATCTGCGATGAAAACATGTGCCTGCAATAGCAATGATAACATATGTGATGAAAACGTGCCTGCAGTAGCAATGATAACAACTGCGATGGAAACATGTCCCTGCAGTAGCAATGATAACATCTGTGATGAAAACATTTGCCTGCAGTAGCAATGATAACATGTGATGAAAACACGTGCCTGCAATAGCAGTGATAACACCTGTGATGAAAACATGTGCCTGCAGTAACAATGATAACATATGTGATGAAAACATGTCCCTGCAATAGCAATGATAACATATGTGATGAAAACATGTCCCTGCAGTAGCTATGATAACATCTGCGATGAAAACATGTGCCTGCAGTAACAATGATTACATCTGTGATGAAAACTTTTGCCTGCAGTAGCAATGATAACATCTGTGATGAAAACGTGCCTGCAGTAGCAATGATAACATGTTATGAAAACATGTCCCTGCAGTAGCAATGATAACATCTGCGATGAAAACATGTCCCTGCAGTAGCAGTGATAACATCTGTGATGAAAACTTTTGCCTGCAGTAGCAATGATAACATCTGTGATGAAAACATGTGCTTGCAGTAGCAATTATAAGAACTGTGATGCTGCCCAATTTTTTGAAGGCGTTTTCTCTATATAGATTCAATTTTACCAAGATTGTCTTATAATTATTAATGCTTTATGATACCAGTGATACTATTGTCTGTGATTTGTTTTTGTATATGGTCTGTTTTCATTGCTTGTTATTGGGCTGGTTTTATCTGGGCTCATCTATTATAAAATGTGATTGCAAACATAATTCCTGTTCTTTGGGCAATAAAGATTATTATTACTATTAATAAATGAAAAACCATCGTACATTTAGAATCTTTGATCATAAATATTTGCAGAGATATTCTTGCATTACTTATCGTATTGTAACTTACTTTTGAAATTATACTGGGATATACTGAATCGGATTAAATTAATTTCACCCTTTAGGTGGGAAGTTTTAGTTGTCAAGAAATACATCCTTCAGACTTTGTGATTTACAGTGAACCTGCCTTAGGGGACACCTGTCCGCAGTAAAAACCTGTCTATAAGGGACACTTTAAGGTCCCAAATGACTAGTTTGCAATGTCTACTACCAATCGCTAGAAGCAATCTGGCTATAAAGAACAAATTGTGCAGTGTTGAAGATGTCCAATATGGACAAGTTTTACTGCACTCTGAATCTGCATTATGACTTATTTACAGTGGAAACATATTTTGCTTGTAGAAACATCAAAAGGGAAGAAACCAGACTTGCAGACAGTGAAAGGTGGCAAAGAGGAGGAGGAGAAACGTTGTCCGAGACGCAACATTGCACGGAGGAAGCACACAGAGATGGAGGTTCTAGATGATGATCATTACATCTGTGAGTTGACATCTGGGGGGATCCTGTGTTTGTGCGAGAGTTTGTACAGCTGTATAGCACATTAATAACCATTGAAAGAAACAATAATTTACTTGTAAGAAATCAAGTGGGGTGAGGTAATGCATTAGATTATAATAAACAAACATTGGACTCTCAGTCGAGAGTATCCAGGTTTAACTCCATTGGACAACGTGAAAGACATCAATTGTCAGTTGTCCAATCACAGAATATTCCCGCGGAATCCCTGGCGTTTCCAATGGTGACACCTTGTGGAGTTTTGACATACTAGAAATCAAGACATTCATGTAACATGGCGCCCAAACGGTAACTATGTTTGGGAGATATATGGAACCCAGAGAAAAAGAAACAAAGAAAACGGTAGCCGAACTAAGATGTCTTTTGTGCTCAATTTTATTATTACCGTGTTCATTCTAATAATGGCGCACGCTCTAATAAAGGAGCAGACCACAATTTCAAATGCCAAAGTCATACCTTCCAGTGAAATTCCTACACATTTCAAAATACGGATAACAAACTTGAAGATTTTGCGATGTTCTGCAGGTATATGTCCTACAGTGGTCTTATCTTTCATCAGAGCAACAGCATGTTTATCGCACTTATAGTTTTCCTCGATTACACACTGAACTTTTTCTCCGATTTTGGGGTCCCAATACTGTTTATACACGTGAAATCCGCGAATGACTTAAATCAATTCGAATGCCATGACATGTAGTCTCGATCACCCAAGCCTTTCGAGTACTGCCGCCTGTTGGCTTTACGTTTCTCACTATGTGGTGGTGCCACCTGCCAGATTGATGGAAAACACTCGCATTTAAGGGGACAAGGGCTGCGGCAAACTTTTTTCTTTACTTTTAATGATAGAGAACTGACACTTGGTGGAAATGATCATTGTGGGTTAAGATGGATATAGCAGGTTGAACTTTTTTTTTTGGACAGGTGGTTGCCATAGAAATGACAGCCAATTTTTTTAGTGATCCATTCTAAACCAATTTTCATGCAAATCCCCAGAAACAATACATTGTGCTACAACATTCAAAATGTTGTTTAATAAATACAAATATCTACAAAATGTCAGAAGGATTTTTTATTCTTTTACTTTTTTATATAAAAAATAATTTTTTTGAAAACGACATAATTTCCGATTATTTTGATAGGATGCATTGAATGTGCAGGGAGGTAAAATGGAAACATGGACAGATACACAGAATCCCTCCTGACATTTTGTAATGCATGTCTTGAAGTATTTGTACTCCAAATTTGGAGTTGATATGTCTTACAGTTTTCTCTCGAGATTCGCATGAAATTTATGTATTGAATAAAGACAGAATTCTGAGAAAACAGCAAAACAAACTTTTGTGTTTATCTTTTCAATTTTTTTACCATTCAGGTGGTTTTTGACTGTTCAAATGTGTATATATACACCTGTTCTGACTATTCATATGTGGAAAATGCATCTTTTGGACTAAACATTCAACAATATGATGGTGTAGCAAACTCTTCTGTAAGAGTGGTTGGCTCTGAAAAGAGCCGTTTGTTTTGTTGGCTCTGAAGAGAGCCGTTTGTGAGTGAAACACGCCTAATTTCTGCATTTGTTCGTAAGACAAAGGAACTCTCATCAACACTGGTGATCAAATAAAGCATTTATTTCACATACAGACACATAAATATGAACATTTATGAATTAGAATTTGAAGTTAAGATGTTTTATTAGTGAAATACTCTGAAAACGAAATGTCACCAAAAATCGTCAAAAATCGAACATCCCGCAGCGTGTGTCCCCTTAATAGCGCACTGTATAGTTCTTGTCTCCGCGCACTGCGCCATTATTAGGATGAACACGGTATAGCATGTGCCCACATAAACTCAGAATACTGGTGTACCTGCTTTCCAACATATTAGCGATAATCCGGCTGGTAACCTGTTGCAAAATCGACCCATGATGGATAAACTCACTGACATACAGGTAAATGGACAAACTCACTGATTGAAAGTTAAATGGACAAACTCACTGATTGACGGGTAAATGGATAAACTCACTGATAGATGGGTAAATGTACAAACTCAGTGATTGACAAGTGAATGGACAAACTCAATTATTGACAGGTGAATGGACAAACTCACTGGTTGACAGGTAAATGGACAAACTTACTGATAGACAGGTAAATGGACAAACTCACTGATAGAAAGGTAAATGGACAAACTCACTGATAGACAGGTAAATGGACAAAGTCACTGATAGGCAGGTAAATGGACAAACTCATGATTGACTGGTAAATGGACAAACTCACTGATAGGCAGGTAAATGTACAAACTAACTGATAGACAGGTAAATGGACAAACTCATTGATGGATAGGTAAATGGAATAGTTGGCATTTAAGATGTTTGATAAAAGGATAACTGACATAGCTGTGCATATCTGAGAAACTGACCAATAAATGTACAATATTTCTAGGTAGAGGACATTCAGGTAATATTAACTGTATAACTTCTCTCAACGTAAAGGTGTCTTTAGATGCCAACTGTAAGAAATTATACATATTTGCCAAAATTCAGAGGTAAGTCTAACCTGTACCTGAAGTAATTTCTCATATTGTGGTTTACCAGTCACTCAGTGTGTTATGTGACATCAAACATGTCATATGTTTTCAGGTGACAGTGCATGTGACGTGTGTGGCCAGTCGTTCTCAACAGACATCTACATGATGAAGTACAGACAACGCACACATCCGCTTGCTGACATTAACAACAATGGTCGATGTGGTTTGTACAAGTGCAAACTTTGTCTTTATTCTGATGACAATGTTGTCAGCTTCCAACAACACTTGGCTGTGCATCAACACAACCAAGGACATCAACTACAAGACACAGGTCACCAAACTGTCACCAACAGTCACACAGCAAGACAATTTTATGTTAGGAACATGTCTCAGTTGAAGAAGGCAGAGAAGAAACTTACACCTGACTATCAACAAACCAAAGTAGCAGGGAAACCACATAAATGTGACATCTGTGGGGCACAGTTTACACAGGGTGGTCCTTTAAAGAGACATCTGAGAACTCACACTGGGGAGAAACCCTACAAATGTGACACCTGTGGGGCACAGTTTGCACACAGTGGTACTTTAAAGAGGCATCAGCGAACTCACACTGGGGAGAAACCTTTCAAATGTGACATCTGTGGGGCACAGCTTACACAGAGTGGTTATTTAAAGAGGCATCAGCGAACTCACACTGGGGAGAAACCCTACAAATGTGACACCTGTGGGGCACAGTTTGCACACAGTGGTCATTTAAAGAGGCATCAGCGAAGTCACACTGGGGAGAAACCCTACAAATGTGACACCTGTGGGGCACAGTTTGCACACAGTGGTACTTTAAAGAGGCATCTGCGAACTTACACTGGGGAGAAACCCTACAAATGTGACATCTGTGGGGCACAGTTTACACAGAGTGGTCAATTAAAGGAACATCTGCGAACTCACACTGGGGAGAAACCCTACAAATGTGACATATGTGTGGCACAGTTTGCACGGAGTGATCCTTTAAAGATACATCAGCGAACTCACACTGGGGAGAAACCATACAAATGTGACCTCTGTGGGGCACAGTTTGCTGGCAGATCAAATTATAGGAGGCACAAACTTTCCACCCATCAAGGAAGACAGAGAAGTGAAATTCAAACTGTTGAACAAATGTTGACATTAAGAAGGAACTGAATGTGTTGGTAACATTAAGGACAAGAATGTCAATAATTGTACAATATTAAATTGCATGAAGTTAGCTTGTGTTTGTGCATCCGTCTGTGAAGATTGATTTTTTGTCAGAAATTGCTACCACTGAAATGTTTCTGGTACTTGGGACATATATTGTTCTTTATGAACTGAGACAGCAGACAACACCACTGACCTTGTGTAATTTGTTATGTTATTTAGACAGACACAGTTATTGGGAATCAATGTTTTAATTAGTTGAGAGTCAGTCTGGCAGATGATAGGTCATCTCAGTGCACTGTCTGTAATTACTTGTTGCATAATGAGGGATTACATAAGAAGACAAGTGCAGGTGCCCTGGAAAACTTGGCAAGTGGTCAATGTTGGTCTGATCTGTGTAATCCAGGGTACAACTTTATGGTAGACCATGTTGGGTTCATTAGTTGGCAGTCACAATTAGCAGGGGGCAGACAGAGTTAGCAGTGGGTAGACAAGAGTTGGTAGTGGGTAGACAAGAGTTGGTAGTGGGTAGACAGAGTTGGCAGTGGGCAGACAGAGTTAGCAGTGGGTAGACCAGAGTTGGCAGTGGATAGACAAGAGTTAGCAGAGGGTAGACAAGAGTTAGCAGTGGGTAGAAAGAGTTAGCGGTGGGTAGACAGAGTTGGCAGTGGGTAGACAAGATTTGGCAGTGGGTAGACAGAGTTAGCAGTGGGTAGACAGAGTTAGCAGTGGGTAGACAGAGTTGGCAGTGGGTAGACAAGATTTGGCAGTGGGTAGACAGAGTTAGCAGTGGGTAGACATGAGTTATTAGTGGGTATACAGAGTTGGCAGTGGGTAGACAAGAGTTTGCAGTGGGTAGACAGAGTTAGCAGTGGGTAGACAGAGTTGGCAGTGGGTAGACAAGAGTTAGCAGTGGGTAGACAAGAGTTAGCAGTGGGTAGACAAGAGTTAGCAGTGGGTAGACAAGAGTTAGCAGTGCGTATACAAGTGATAGCAGTGGGTAGACAGAGTTAGCAGTGGGTAGACAGAGTTAGCAGTGGGTAGACAGAGTTAGCAGTAGGTAGACAGAGTTAGCAGTCGGTAGATAACAGTTAGCAGAGGGTAGACAGAGTTGGCAGTGGATAGACAAGAGTTAGCAGAGGGTAGACAAGAGATAGCAGTGGGTAGACAGAGTTAGCAGTGAGTAGACAGGAGTTAGCAGAGGGTAGACAAGAAATAGCAGTGGGTAGACAGAGTTAGCAGTGGGTAGACAGAGTTAGCAGTCGGTAGACAGAGTTGGCAGTGGATAGGCAAGAGTTAGCAGTGGGTAGACAAGAGTTAGCAGTGGGTAGACAAGAGTTAACAGTGGGTAGACAAGTGTTAGCAGTGGGTAGACAGAGTTAGCAGTGGGTAGACACAGTTAGCAGTGGGTAGACCAGAGTTGGCAGTGGATAGACAAGAGTTAGCAGAGGGTAGACAAGAGATAGCAGTGCGTAGACAGAGTTAGCAGTGGGTAGACAGTGTTGGCAGTGGATAGATAGGAGTTAGCAGTGGGTAGACAAGAGTTAGCAGTGGGTAGACAAGAGATAGCAGTGGGTAGACAGTGTTGGCAGTGGGTAGACAAGTGTTAGCAGTGGGTAGACAGAGTTAGCATTGGGTAGACAAGAGATAGCAGTGGGCAGACAAGTGTTAGCAGTGGGTAGACAGAGTTAGCAGTGGGTAGACAGAGTTAGCCCGGGGTAGACAGAGTTGGCAGTGGATAGACAAGAGTTACCAGTGGGTAGACAAGAGATAGCAGTGGGTAGACAGAGTTAGCAGTGGGTAGACAGAGTTGGCAGTGGGTAGACAAGAGATAGCAGTGGGTAGACAGAGTTAGCAGTGGGAAGACACGAGTTAGTAGTTTGTAGACAGAGTTAGCAGTTTGTAGACAGCATTGGCAGTGGGTAGACAGAGTTAGCAGTGGGAAGACAAGAGTTAGCAGTGGGTAGACAGAGTTGGCAGTGGGTAGACAAGAGTTTGCAGTGGGTAGACAGAGTTAGCAGTGGGTAGACAGAGATTGCAGTGCATAGACAGAGTTAGCAATGGGTAGACAAGAGTTAGCAGTGGGTAGACAGAGTTAGCAGTGGGTAGACAAGAGTTAGCAGTGGGTAGACAAGAGTTAGCAGTGGGTAGACAGAGTTAGCAGTGGGTAGACAAGAGTTAGCAGTGGGTAGACAAGAGTTAGCAGTGGGTAGATCATATTTAATGGCAGATAATTATTCAGTGTTCAGGATAATGCAGTTTAGTTTTTATGTCGCATGCAGACAAATGAATTGATGTTACCATTACTTTAATTAATGTTTGTGTGTTGGCCAGTGGAATAATAAACGTATGGCATTTGGATATAATTACCAGTCACCAAGTCTGGCCAGTGGAAAAATAAACATGGCATGTGGATATAATTACCAGTCACCAGGTCTGGCCAGTGGAATAATAAACATGGTATGTGGATATAATTACCAGTCACCAGGTCTGGCCAGTGGAATAATAAACATGGCATGTGGATATAATTACCAGTCACCAGGTCTGGCCAGTGGAATAATAAAGATGGCATGTGGATATAATTACCAGTCACCAGGTCTGGCCAGTGGAATAATAAACGTATGGCATGTGGATATAATTACCAGTCACCAGGTCTGGCCGGTGGAATAATAAACATGGCATGTGGATATAATTACCAGTCACCAGGTCTGGCCAGCGGAATAATAAACATGGCATGTGGATATAATTACCAGTCACCAGGTCTGGCCAGTGGAATAATAAACGTATGGCATGTGGATATAATTACCAGTCACCAGGTCTGGCCGGTGGAATAATAAACATGGCATGTGGATATAATTACTAGTCACCAGGTCTGGCCAGTGGAATAATAAACATGGCATGTGGATATAATTACCAGTCACCAGGTCTGGCCAGTGGAATAATAAACATGGCATGTGGATATAATTACCAGTCACCAGGTCTGGCCAGTGGAATAATAAACATGGCATTTGGATTTAATTACCAGTCACCAGGTCTGGCCAGTGGAATAATAAACATGGCATGTGGATATAATTACCAATCACCAGGTCTGGCCAGTGGAATAATAAACGAATGGCATGTGGATATAATTACCAGTCACCAGGTCTGGCCGGTGGAATAATAAACATGGCATGTGGATATAATTACCAGTCACCAGGTCTGGCCAGTGGAATAATAAACATGGTATGTGGATATAATTACCAGTCACCAGGTCTGGCCAGTGGAATAATAAACATGGCATGTGGATATAATTACGAGTCACCAGGTCTGGCCAGTGGAATAATAAACATGGCATGTGGATATAATTATCAGTCACCAGGTCTGGCCAGTGGAATAATAAACATGGCATGTGGATATAATTACCAGTCACCAGGTCTGGCCAGTGGAATAATAAACATGGTATGTGGATATAATTACGCGTCACCAGGTCTGGCCAGTGGAATAATAAACATGGCATGTGGATATAATTACCAGTCACCAGGTCTGGCCAGTGGAATAATAAACATGGTATGTGGATATAATTACCAGTCACCAGGTCTGGCCAGTGGAATAATAAATATGGCATGTGGATATAATTACCAGTCACAAGGTCTGGCCAGTGGAATGATGATTCACTGGGAATCTGTATAATTTAAAAGACAGTAGATCTCAGAATGCAACTAACTAAAGACCTAATAAGATATGCCACTTACTGCATTGCCATCACTGCGGACATTGATACTGGCCTTCGCTGCATTGCCATCACTGCGGACATTGATACTGGCCTTCGCTGCATTGCCATCACTGCGGACATTGATACTGGCCTTCCCTGCATTGCCATCACTGCGGACATTGATACTGGCCTTCGCTGCATTGCCATCACTGCGGACATTGATACTGGCCTTCGCTGCATTGCCATCACTGCGGACATTGATACTGGCCTTCGCTGCATTGCCATCACTGCGGACATTGATACTGGCCTTCTCTGCATTGCCATCACTGCGGACATTGATACTGGCCTTCCCTGCATTGCCATCACTGCGGACATTGATACTGGCCTTCGCTGCATTGCCATCACTGCGGACATTGATACTGGCCTTCCCTGCATTGCCATCACTGCGGACATTGATCCTGGCCTTCGCTGCATTGCCATCACTGCGGACATTGATACTGGCCTTCGCTGCATTGCCATCACTGCGGACATTGATACTGGCCTTCGCTGCATTGCCATCACTGCGGACATTGATACTGGCCTTCACTGCATTGCCATCACTGCGGACATTGATACTGGCCTTCCTGCATTGCCATCACTGCGGACATTGATACTGGCCTTCACTGCATTGCCATCACTGCGGACATTGATACTGGCCTTCACTACATTGTCATCACTGCGGACATTGATACTGGCCTTCACTGCATTGCCATCACTGCGGACATTGATACTGGCCTTCACTGCATTGCCATCACTGCGGACATTGATACTGGCCTTCACTGCATTGCCATCACTGCGGACATTGATACTGGCCTTCACTGCATTGCCATCACTGCGGACATTGATACTGGCCTTCACTGCATTGCCATCACTGCGGACATTGATACTGGCCTTCACTGCATTGCCATCACTGCGGACATTGATACTGGCCTTCACTGCATTGCCATCACTGCGGACATTGATACTGGCCTTCACTGCATTGCCATCACTGCGGACATTGATACTGGCCTTCACTGCATTGCCATCACTGCCGGCATTGATACTGGCCTTCACTGCATTGCCATCACTGCGGACATTGATACTGGCCTTCACTACATTGCCATCACTGCGGACATTGATACTGGCCTTCACTACATTGCCATCACTGCGGACATTGATACTGGCCTTCACTGCATTGCCATCACTGCAGACATTGATACTGGCCTTCACTACATTGCCATCACTGCGGACATTGATACTGGCCTTCACTACATTGCCATCACTGCGGACATTGATACTGGCCTTCACTACATTGCCATCACTGCGGACATTGATACTGGCCTTCACTACATTGCCATCACTGCGGACATTGATACTGGCCTTCATTACATTGCCATCACTACGGACATTGATACTGGCCTTCACTACATTGCCATCACTGCGGACATTGATGCTGGCCTTCACTACATTGCCATCACTGCGGACATTGATACTGGCCTTCACTACATTGCCATCACTGCGGACATTGATACTGGCCTTCACTACACTGCCATCACTGCGGACATTGATCCTGGCCTTCACTGCATTGCCATCACTGCGGACATTGATACTGGCCTTCACTACATTGCCATCACTGCGGACATTGATACTGGCCTTCACTACATTGCCATCACTGCGGACATTGATACTGGCCTTCACTACATTGCCATCACTGCGGACATTGATACTGGCCTTCACTACATTGCCATCACTGCGGACATTGATACTGGCCTTCACTACATTGCCATCACTGCGGACATTGATACTGGCCTTCACTACATTGCCATCACTGCGGACATTGATACTGGCCTTCACTACATTGCCATCACTGCGGACATTGATACTGGCCTTCACTACATTGCCATCACTGCGGACATTGATACTGGCCTTCACTACATTGCCATCACTGCGGACATTGATGCTGGCCTTCACTGCTTTGTAGAAATTGCCATGTAACCTCTGCGTTCCCAGAGGCAGCAATTTCAACTTGTAAAATTGTCCGAAAAATTAGTCTTCCAGTTGTAAAGCCAGCTGACCAACTTCTCTGAGAAATTCACTATGTATACATTTGAATGTAAAAATTTCCAATTGACGACAAATTGTTCAATTCTTGTGTGTATAGTCTCACAGGCCAGCTATTATTTGTTTAGATCATCAAACATATTTTGCATGGTCTTGATCATCTAGGGAGGCCTGCACTGAGAGATCGCTATCGTGCAAACCTTCCTATCACTGCATGCGCAGTAGTCATTATTGGTCCTGTTTGACTAGAGAGTGTACATATATAGAAAGGAAGAGTTGCAATTTGTCTCAACAGATATAACAGTGCAGTAGTAACAAAACTACTACTACTACACATAGTGTGGATACAACTTTTTTCTATTTTTTTAATGTGAATAAGTTTTAATAAAATGTAAACCATTGTGACAATGACATATTGTTTAACAGAGTAAAGTCGCAGATAATGTTTTTTGACATAAGATAAACCGGTTTTGAAGTAGCTCTAATCTGTGATGATCTGTTGGAAGAAATGGATGTGAAATCCAAAGAAAGGAGTCTATATGGCAGAAGCAATATTCTACTCAGGAAATTTCACTTTTGTTCAGTGAAGGTGAAGAACAAACTGTTCACATCCTACTGTAGTAATGAGTATTTAATTCCTTATGGGGTAATTATGTAAAAGCCTCTAAGCAGCACTTTTTTGTTTCCTATAATAATGCATTTAGAACTATGCACAGCCTATCTATGAGGTATAGTGCTAGCCTAATGTTTGTTAGTTCTCACACGGACTGTTGCAATACTAGATTTAGAAAATACCTGTAGTATTATGAGCAGAATATCTGCATTGACGAACAACTGTTTGTACACTAATAACCACCACTGTCAGATACCCATTCATACAGCTGAATGAACTGTAATTAAAGATGTGTAACAAATGAATAATAATGGTTAATCAATGAAAAATGAAGTTATAATTAATGAACCAATAAAATATAATCCGGATTTATAAAAAAGTATGGGTATATGCACTATTTCAAGTAAAAAATGTGCAATTCAGCAAAGAAATGGTGCAATGTCTGGTTTGACCAGCCACCCAATGCAAACGATTGCACACCTTGTCGCAGGCGACCTGAACAAACGTTGTATAGTATTTTTGCAGATGGTTTTCTGTAGAATATTTTGTATTATATATTTATATAAAATTCAGAGGAATTTCAGGACACAGAAGCTGCCACAACAATTAAATAGTCAATATATTTCGGTAGATGGCTATAGGTTTCTATATATTTCAATAGATGGTTATAGGTTTCTATATATTTCAATAGATGGATATAGGTTTCTATATATTTCAATAGATGGCTGTAGGTTTCTATATATTTCAATAGATGGCTATAGGTTTCTATATATTTCAATAGATGGCTATAGGTTCCTATACATTTCCACATATTTCTAAACAAATTGCTATGGGTGTAGACACGTGGCTGGTTCCTGGATCTGTGCAGGTCTATTAAACTTTACTGCTTATAGGGACTTATATGTATACCTGTTTTGCTTAAATATACTTATAGTTCCCAAAGTATGTTCGAGCTCCTAAATGCTTTCCAGTGATATAGTATTACACATTCCTAAATATGTTATTCTAAGATATTTCCACTGAAAGGTGGATAATTCACCATCATTAAAAACATTGTTTAAAAAAACTCTGTCATAATATATACAACAGCACATTATTCACCAACACAATGACGCACCACCGCCGTCAATAGCGTTCCCTACCTTCATTACTGTGATGTCAGCTGGGTAAATCGTGCATTCAATGCAAATTGTTGCTGATTTTTCTGTCAATAAACTGTTTATGTGTGTTACAAACATGCCAGGAGGAGGTTGCCAGCAAAATGTGACTGATTTTATAATTATAGACTAGTTTATAATTTCATCACTTTGATTAGCGACCATAAGCAAAACAACAAGACGAATTCAAAGAAAGGTTCCATTAACATAGCTATCAAACTATTGTCTTAGTAAATCAGAAACTTTCATTTTTCAGAAGTTTATTTTACCTGGTAGAGGCTTTCGTCAACGTATCACGTCGACTTCATCAGTACCGATGACGCTGAATGTCGTCATCGTACACGTGAGGCAGTTCGTAATTGCCCTCGTCTCTGTTGATGGGTGTTTTGGTTTTCCTGATCCAGATGGCTTCCTTGATATGCCGAATTCTTCTGTTGGGTTCCTTGTCTACAATTTTCACTCCCTCCCAGCCTATGATATGATTTTCAGTTGTCGCATGGTCTGTAAGAGTGGATTTATTGATGGTAGACATCAATCTTTTTTTCCGCTCCTTGTGTATTTTTCGTGTTGTCTACGTCCTTTCTGTGTTCCTCCAGTCTTGTTTTGAGTAGTCTTCCTGTCTCCCCAATGTACTCAGCACCACAATTCTATGGTACATACTTCTTCAGTTCTTCAGACCCCCTCTATGTATGGGATGATTACTTGGCTCCGACAGTTTTTGTCCTTAGTCTTTTTATTGGTCTTTTTCTTCTTACTGCTATCTGTCACCTTTTTCAAGGCCCACGACGGATAGCCACATACTCTTAGAGCTCCTCTCAAGTGTTCCACCTCTTCTTTCTTGTCCCCCTCCTCCGAAGTTATTGTCTCACACCTGTTCAAGGATTCTGACAACTCCCAACTTCTGATGTTTTGGGTGGTGGGACGCAAAGTTCAGGTGTTGGTCAGTGTGCGTCTTCTTCCTGTACACTGTAGACTTGACACTGCCATCTTCCTGTACACTGTAGACTTCACATTGCCATCTTCCTTCCTGGTGAACTTTGCATCCAAGAAGGGCATGCTGTTGTTCTCTTCGTCTTCCCGCGTGAAAATGATGCTACCTGTGGGGGTCTACAGTGTTAATGTGTTGTTGTAATTTCTTTGTCTTTCCTGTGTGTACCAGGCAAATTACATCGTCCACATATCGCTTCCAGTTTCTCGGTTGGCAATCGACTGGTGCTGTGGCTATGATTTTCTGCTCCAGGTCCTCCATGTACAGGTTCACAACATTGGGGAATACTGGACTGCCCATGGCTACCCCAAACTTCTGCTGGTAAATTTTTCCTCCAAATCTGAGGTATGACAAATTTCAACAACTCCATGATGTCCACATTTAGGTTTGTTCTTTTCTTTAGTGTCTTGTCATTCTCTAGTGTTTTTCTGATGAATTTTCAAGCTTCTCTGATCGGGGTCTTCATGAACAGTCACACAACATCATATGACACAAATGATTCTCCTTCTTCCATTCTCAGCTTTGTCATTTCTTTCACCAATTCTTGTGAGTTTTCCGTAAGGTGTTCTGTTTTTCCAACAAGTGGCTGTAGTATATTGGCCAATTCTCTGGATACTCTGTATGCTATTGTCTGTGTGTTGTCGACAGTTGGTCTAAGTGGCACTCTCTCCTTGTGGATTTTTGGTGATCCATACATCCGTGGTACTTTTTCTAGCGTAGGATACAAGTACCAGTACTGATCTGTGGTGATCTTCCCTGCCTTCTCCAAGGAATTTACCATTCTGATGAGTTCTGCCTTATATTTCTTGGTCGGATCCTTCTTTAGCTTCTCATATGTCACTTCGTCACTTAGCATTTCTTTCATTTTTTCCTGGTATTCTTTCGTTTCCATGATGACTGGCCTTTCCCTTGTCTGCTGGGAGTATGGTGTATGAACTGCCTCACTTGTACGATGACGTCATTCAGCGTCATCGGTACTGATGAAGTCGACGTGATACGTTGACAAAAGCCTCTACCAGGTAAATTATACATCTTGGATATGAAAAATGAAAGTTTCTGATTTTAAAACGAACTATCCTGAAGAATGTTCAGTAATATTGTCTTAGTAAATAGAGACACTATGCACGAACTTGGGATACGCAATGATAAAATTGCTGTCGGCCATTTGAGATTAATTTGGAAACACTTGTAGACTACTAAGCTGCATCAGACTATTTAACTCAAATGACTAATCAGAGTCACTATATTTATGACCACCAAGAACAGGAGTAAAACGAAAAATATGGTAAATGTGTTTAAACTGGTTGTGACCTCCCTTCTCAGCAATAAGTTTACTATCTTTGGCTGTGACCTCCCTTCAGATACCGTGCAGAATGTATCGCCATCTAGTGGCTATTCTTGACACTTCTGAATACACAAAACTTCTTATAAATATAAGCTAAATCAATAATTTTGAACATATGTACGCGTATTTGCTTTGTTTAAGCATGGGTTTTATTATTAAGCATTTTGTTTGGGTAAATTTCTTTGAAATGGCGCCACCGCGTAAGTGTTGTTAATTTGGGCGCGAAATTTGTGTGTCTGAAGTCGTCTGCAACAAGAATCCGGAGGCGGAGAGTGGCTGTGGGTGAGGTTTGACTGTTGTGTCGTCGCAATTGGGCAAATATTGCCACTTTACTGCGGAAACAAGCACATTTTTCGTAGGTATATGATCAACCTTCATGTCAGCACTAATTGTCAGCCCTAAGTCTTTTTCTTTTACAGTAGTACTTAGTACAGTTCCCCCCATTGTATATTCTACATATTCGTTCCCATGTCCTGTGTGGAGGCATTTACATTTCCCAAAATTGAACAACATTTGCCACTTTTCAGACCATTTGATCAACCTGTCAAGATCATCTTGTAAATGCTGTCTATCCCCATCACTTTTAATCCTTCTAAACACTTTTGTATCATCTGCAAATTTCAACACCTTGCTAGCTATATCATCGTCCAAATCGTTTATATATATTAAGAATAATATAGGTCCCAGTACTGATCCCTGTGGAACCCCACTCAAAACTGATTTCCAGTTTGAAGCCTCCCCATCAACAACTACCCGTTGTCTTCTGTCAATCAGCCATTTTTCTATCCAGTTAATTATACCATTTCATATGCCATGGGCTTTTAGTTTAAGCAGTAATCTCTGATGTGGCACTTTGTCGAAAGCTTTTTGAAAATCTAAGTAGATGATATCTACTGGTGATCCATCATCTACCCATTTAGTGATATCTTCCAAAAAACATAACATATTTGTTAAGCATGACCTCGCTTTTAGAAACCCATGTTGAGATGGGTTTATCAAGTTATGTTTAACAAGAAAATCCACCATGTGATCTTTAATTAGTCTTTCTAATAATTTACAAATCACCGATGTTAAACTAACTGGTCTATAATTATTTGACTTGTTTCTCGAACCTTTTTTAAATAACGGTATAATGTTTGCTTCTTTCAATTCTAAAGGAACCACTCCCTCTTCTAATGGCAAGTTGAAAACTGTTGCAAGCGGTATGCTAATTTGTTCTACAATTTCCACTAGTAGTTTGGGTGGAATACCATCCACTCCAGGTGATTTATTTTCCTTCATAGCCCTAATTTTCTTAGCTACCATTTCTGGGGTTACAATTAACTGTCTTAAATAGTCTGATTCTGCCCCCTTGAACTTAGCCTCTGGTACTGGCAGTTTTCAGAGCAGTGTGGAATTGCAGCTTCAAGGGGAAATCAATAACAATAGTTAGGCCTCATTTAGAATATTGTATACAAGCGTGGAGGCCATACCGCAAGGACATAGATATGCTAGAAAGAGTACAGAGGAGAGCGACTAAAATGATACCAAAACTGAGGGATCTTAGTTATGAAAAACGCCTAAAAGAATGTGGTTTAACAACACTAGAGACCAGGTGACTGAGAGGAGATCAGATAGAAGTGTTTAAAATATTGAATGGTTATGAAAATATTGATAGAAATATGTTTTTTTCAGTTAAGAAAGATAGAAAGACTAGAGGACATGAAGTTACATTAGTAAAGGAGCAGTGTAGATTAGACGTGAGAAAGTTCTCATTTTCACAAAGGACTGTGAATGAATGGAACAGATTATCTGATGATTGTGTGGGTGCTAGTAGTGTGAATATGTTTAAAAATAAAATCGACACATACCTCAGAAGGGCTGGATATATGTAGATAAAAGGGTTGGACTCTCGATAAGCCAAAGGGCTTCCTTGTCCACCTGCCATCTAGAGTTAATTCTCTGGATGGCAATCTTGTTAAATCTTGTTAAACCTACAAATACACTCAATTAGGGCGTTGTTGTTTGTGACCATTAGATTTAGAGAATTTGGGACAAGGAACACTTACTTATGCCCTTAGGCTTCGCTCCGTGCGGAGCATAGCCATAGCCATAAGCCTAAGGGGTCCCGGATGGTTCGGCCCCTGACGTGTTTGGCCCACGCAGACAGATGGTTCGGCCCGGATGTTTCAACCCACGCCGACGGATGGTTCGGCCCACGTAACAAAATTCCGCTGTACAGGGTCGGATTTTTCGGCCGACGCCAACGGATGCTTCGGCCCACTTCACCGACAATTGAGTGTGCGGTGTCGAATGTTTCGGCCCATTGATAATTATCAAAGCAACGGTCGTCTCAGTCCTGCCTCAGGCTCAGCCCACTGCATTTGATTCGGCCCGTTTCGTTTGAAGATTGTTTTTGATGTTTTACAATAAATTACCTACCACCTCTTTATTATTTGTTGGTTTGTTTGTTTGAACTCGCACTCTTACCTGGATTGCTTGTATGTGTGATATGTGTTTGTTTGTTGCAAAGTATCCTAGCAGTAAGCTAAACAAACATGGTAACGGATCACAAGATGTGAGCACAAGCAATGTTTATGTAGTTGATGTCGATTGAACAAATAAAATGTGTGACCACACTTTTCAAAGACACATTGATGGAGGTGTTATTCTACATTTCACAGCTCTATTGTAACGGTTTTTCAAGGGCTGTATGATGATGACGAATGTGTCTGTTTTCGAGAATAACTTTTATCCAGGTTTTACAATAGAAGAATTAATAGTACTGTTATTTTAATATGACAAATATTTCTTCAAGGAGATATACATTACTCCTCTTTATGATTTTATTTCTAATTTTCTTAATGATTTTAATTCCTTTCTTGTATGGTATTTTGGTGGTATCATGTGTTAAACAAATTATTGTCCAATGTGTCTCCTTTCCAACGTTAAATAATTTGTTGCCCAATTAATGTGTCTCCTTTACAGAATAAATATGCACGGTAAACTGGTTGCGCGAACGGATGGTTCGGCCCCATGGGCCGAAACCGTCGGGGGCCGAAACATCCGACTCCCGCCATAAGCCATCGACAACGACTCGATCTCCACTCCAGCGCACACGACTCTGGAAGTTTGGGCAATCTTCTCTATTTCTTTCCACTCCTTTGTACTTCTGCAGCCGTGTCTCTTTGCCATGTGTTTTTTGGTATTCTTTGCCTTCTTTTTCCTTGAGGATTCCACGTCAGAAACTGTCTTGTGGTGTTTGTTGTTGGCTTTCTCAGTGTGTGTCCAATCCAACCCCACTTTCTCCTCAGCCTCGGGATCTGCTTCAGTGCTTGGCGACAGGTTCTTGGCAAGTCTTTTCCCATAGCTCCTCGTTTTTGATTTTGTCATGCCATTTTATGCGTAGAATTCTTCGCAGACATCGGTTAAGGAAAGTCTGGATTTTGTCTAGTGTTGTTTTTGTCATTCTCCATGTTTCAGAGCCATACAAGAATATGCTGATTTTACATTGGAGTAAAAAATTCTGATTTTTGTGTTTTTTATTTTTGTGCAATTCCAGATGTATTTTAGTATCAGTAATGTTGTCAGGGCCTTGTCCACTCTTCCTGCAACATCTGCCTCTGTACCACCTTGTTTGTCTATCACGCTCCCTAAGTATGTAAATGAATCCACTTCCTCCAGGGGCTCTCCTCCTGCTATAACTGGGCAGTCGTTCCTACTGTGTATTTTCATGATCTGGGTTTTGCTTCTGTTGATCTTCAGACCTGTCTTTGCTGATGTTGATTCCAAAAATGTCATTTTGTCCTGCATCTGTTTGTGGGTGTGTGATAGTATTGCCAGGTCATCAGCAAAGTCCACATCCTCCAGCTGAGTCCATGCACAGTGTCCGTTATATGCCATTTCGTCCCCCGTCCATGGGGGTCCTCGTAATCCAGTCGATCATGAGGATGAATAGGAAAGGCGACAGAGGCATCCCTGCCGAACCCGTCTCAACTTCGAAACTCTCTGATAGTCGTCCTCCATGCACCACCTGGCAAGACATTCCTTGGTAGGTGCTCTGGATTACGGAGATTACCTTTTCTGGAATGTCATAATATCTCATCAGATTCCAGAATCGCTGTCAAATGCTTTCTCATAGTCAATGAAATTGACGTACAGTGGTGAGTTCCATTCCAGTGATTGTTCTAATATGATGTGCATAGTAGTAGTAGCTATATGATCTGTGCAAGATCTATCCTGTCGGAAACCTGCTTGGTGTTCTCAGACCTTTGCGTCCACTGCTTCTATCATCCTCTCTAGTATCACTCTGTTCAGCAATTTTCCTGGAACAGATAGTAACATTATTCCTCTATAGTTCTTGCATTCTCTGAGATCTCCTTTCTTGGGGAGCTTGGCTCTGCTGGTATTTCACCCGGCCCAGCTGCTTTTTCGTTCTTCATTTTCTTGATGGCGTTCTTCATTTTTGTTCTGCTTGGTTTATCACAGTTTATGGGTAGAACTGTCTCTGCTGGGGGGATGACTGGGGGATCTTATGGAGTGTGTCGGTTTAATAATCCTGTGAAGTGCTCAACCCATCTCTTTAGTTGGCCATCTATCGTAGTGAGGGCTTTTCCTTGCGTGTGTTTAATTGGTTTGTCCCTTGGTTGATTCTTGCCTGCCAGCTTCTCTGTTATGTTATATAGATATTTCATGTTTCTTTTTACTGCTGCCTCCTCTGCCTAGTGTTGCCAGCAAGATTCTCTTGTCTCTTCTGATGCTCTTCTTTGCCTCCTCCTGAGCTTGTGGGCACTGTGCTTGGGCTTCTGCTTTCGTTGCTCTAGTTTTTCTGCTGTTCAGTCTCGCCTTCTTTTCCTTTCACACTTGTAGCTTGAGTAATGTGTCAGCTGTCATACAGTCTTTGTGCTCTGTTTTCTTTCTGCCTACTGTCTCTTCACAAACACCAGTCCACATTTGCTTGGCTTGTTGCAAGGGGTCAAGGAATGCTGGTTTCAAACGTTTTGTTACGATCACAGTTCACATATTGACACAATCGTAATCACGTGTGCTCGAGTCGTTCTCTCTGTTTACGTTCTATATATACTGCATATAATGTATATTACATATATAGAACGTAAACAGAGAGAACGACTCGGGCGCACGTGATCGTGACAGACACAGTGTCGGTGGACGAGTGGTTCCCAATTTCACAGTGTGCAATAGAAACAATTGTTTGAAGAAAAAACCTGCACAAATTCTTTCATAAGATATTCATGTTCTAAATCTATATCATGCATTTAAATCAAATTTGTGTAAACAGATGTTTTGAAAAGTTGCTTTGACTCAAGTGTGGGTGAAGCATTTGCAATTTTAAAATGGCGACTGCATCCCGGCGACATTATTCATAATTCGGTTCATCTTCGGCAAAACACTGAGTTTGAGGCGTTCTTTCACTTTCTGACCTACCCATGAAAACGACCACCTAGGCTAAAGCCGTCAAACTTCTCACATATCTTACATACATATATATATATATATATACACACACACTACGTTACAAAAACAATTCTCCTAAACATTCCCATAACGATGAAAATTCACAAAACAAACTCAAGTAAAAGTAAACTTGACATCACCAGCAGCAACTACCTGCAGCTCTGCTGTTACCGTAAATTCGACATTGTGTTGATGCATCTGGAACGCACGCACACGGAATCCCTGTGTAAAGCTTATACAGGGAATTTACGCACACAGTAACAACAGCAACACTGTACAGAATCTCTGTGAAGCTTATTTATGTTAGCGATGCCTTGACACCATACAAATTTTATGGTAAACGCGGCGCTACGGGTAGTCGCCGCCGGTGACATCGAAGTGAATTTATTTGTTTAGATCATCATACATACATACAAAGTTAAATGACAGTTTGTACACATTTGACATGGACTTGGTGATCCTGGCAGGCCGGCACTGAGACCTGAGAGATCACTATCGTGCTGCCTCCCTGTGACTGAATATGGTGCAATAGTCATTATTGGTTCTGTTTAACTGGAGAGTGTACAGCTGTACGTGTAGAAAATGATGAGTTGCAATTTGTGTCAACAGAAATAACAGTTCAGTAGTACTAACAAAACTACTACTACTACTACTACTACACATAGTCCGAATATTTTGTATTTATTTTTTACATGTGAATAATTGTTAATAAAATGTAAATCAAAATAATTATTATGATATAATAATTACAGAAGAGTAAATAAGATAAAAATAAAATAGTAGTAAAGGTACAATTAAAATCTAGATATGAAAAATAATACATTAGTTCCAGATTTATCATTTACAGACTGTATTGTGAGGAACTCCAACTGTTTTGGTAAAATGTTGGTTGGTAATATTTATACATACATCTATATATACATAGATAGTACATACATATGTATATATATACATGTAATGTATATATATATATACATGTAATGTATATATACATGTATGTATAGTGGTGATATTACTGAATGATATTCAGTACAATATATAATATTACGTAGTTTTAATTAACACAGTTGATCATGATAATGATTACGAAGGCATTCCATACATTTCTGCGTCAGCTGGCATATTCTGTTTGCAAATGTAGCAATTACTAATAGTAATATTACATTCTGTGTCATATTTGTTGGAGTAATTTACAAAGCCTTGATATGAGTGAGTGTTAATTTTCTTTGTTGGTATGTAGTGTTTTAGTCTAGTAAGAATGTCGCATATCCTTGATAGTTTGTTAGCTATACAATTTTGATGAGGAGACCATGTTAAGTTAGAGACTATTATTACCGCCGCGCACCTATAACCCTGATTAATGATTTATGACTGTCAAACGATGGCCAACTGATAAGAATCCCAGTATATAATTTGTCACTAGCGGACACCACAGCAGGTCTGGTGACTCAAGCATTAATGGCAATTAGCGCGAGCAATAAATTGCTCCCTAGATTAGCGATCAGCATGATCAGTGGGGTGCGAAAGTGATCGCTCGCCTAAAAAATAATGCACTGTGTTAGGTGATTTTCTTCAAAGCTGCCTTTGTATCTTAAGAATTCTTCAGTGTTAACATAAATTTTTCAAAGACTAGAGAGTTGATTTTAGTAATTAGAGATTTTAGAATTTGCCCATCAATTAAATGATCACAGTTAGCACATTGAAATATACGGCTCTTGACCTTGATATATAACACCGAAATGTACCCATTAAAATACGTATACTTTTAAATAAATGTTCGTGCTTTTGATTTCTTGTATACCACTCATGGCATTTTTGAGATATAGCTAGTAGATTTATGTTGTGTTGTCCTCGCGTTATATATGAGTGATAACTCCATTTGATTTAGCGATATCCATTGATTACACATACACAATACAATATGGTAGATGCGGCTGTTCTATCGATATCCCTGTTACTGTAAGTCACTAACTACCAGGGTAGGTGGGCGTAGCCCTATGCTGTATTTACCCTAATGGTATTTGGGTTAGTGCTATCACAGATTAGGTGTATACGCTAGTACACTATGCAGTGTGTAAGAACACTACAATTTATACATGTATTTAGCCTTATTACATATGCACATGTCCCAGTTTATGGGTAGAACATCGATTTTTACTTGAGTTTGTTTTGTTAATTTTTACCGTTAATGGAATGTAACAGTTTTGTTGTTGTCATTGTTGTGTGTATGTAAGATATGTGAACATTGTGGTAGTTATGATTGTTTCATTCGTGTTTGTTCCCCTGTCACATTGATCATGTTGATATTGGTAATCAATCTTTTATTGCTGGACCTTTGCTGCAGGTACTGTTACAGAAAGATACTACCCAGAGTATTCTTCCATGTCTCACAGGCAAACAGTAATCACGTCCTTCCTTGGGCCATCGTGTCCATGCAGACATACTTGACTGTTGGCTTCTTTGTTGTCAACCTCCATCACTGTGATGCCACAGTCATTGGATCACTTTTTTGTATCTTCTGAAGATATCATTTATTTTAATCACCTATTTTGAATTGTCACTCACATAGTCATCTGATATGTTTTCTGTAAAATCACCAGTGTGCCAAAAAGAAATCATGCAAACCTTTGGTAGGTAGCAAATTTTTGTTATGTAGAGAATTTTACTATGTTGATTACACGCTGGAATATGCTATCTCATTAATTTTAAAGTGCAACTTTTTCAGGTTGCTGGTCTTGGTATTTGGTGTAACGATGGCAAGAAAGGCGAATCAGGTAAGTATTTTGAACATCCTGTTTTGAAGATAAAATTATATCGAGTTGTTACTGGACACTATACAATAGGATTGGGCAAGCATTTTGTTAAAAAAGTGCCCTTTTGGACTAATACAACTTTTTAATTAATATATTGAATCTGATTACACTTGTCCAAGTAAATAGATATTATATAATATATACAATTTCCCATGCATATCCGTAGATCGAAAACGCAATTTGAAAGTCGATCGGTCTACATAGCAACGACACACCAGCATGTTCTCACTGGTCGGACATGGACGTAGCAGTGCCGTTTGCTGACATTCCTGTTATTTACTATATTTCGTAATTCCCTAATCATTTTTTACATAACACATGTTACAGTATATATAAAACATATTCGATCATGTAAAGTGAGTTAACAAACAGCGAAAATAGCACAAAGAAAGCTTGGCAAAATGTCAGTTAACGACGGGCATCGCGCGTCCCTCACACCAAAGATCAACTTGCACTAGCGTCCACTGCTAAGGTTGTGTGGATCAGTATTTTATTGCGATGGGGATATCTACTTTTATCGGTAAACAAACACTCAAATTATTTGCTTCAAAAGCCTACAAGTTAACAATACAATATTTTTTTTTAGATCATATTTACTTGCAGTTAGGAAACACAATATGCCGAAATATCCTGCAATAAAATATTAGAAACTTAGCTAACGACACGAGTAGCAAGCGAACTAATGAAGCCGTTCTAAGCGTTGATACTCGAGTGAAATTCAGTAGGTTTTAAGTTTCGGCCCAGCAACAAATTACATGTAATTTTTGCAAAAGAAATTTTTTTTATTCCAAATTTAATGTTGAATCGATTGGTGTTAAATACTAGTCAATCTGATATGAAGTTATTAGCAAAAGATGACAGCTATGCATAGGCTTATGTTACATTCACAAGTGGCCGGCATATTTTTCTTCGGTAGGACGAGTGTTCTTTTCAGTCGAACTACCATTTCTCATCAATATAAACTTTATTCTCCTTCTCAGTTTCGGCCCCACGGATGTGGAACACTCTTCCGTTAGAATTAAAGACAGTCACAGCGCTAGCCACATTCAAACGACTTTTAAAAACCCACCTGTTCCGTGTAGCATTCAATGTTTAGTTTAGTCTGTGATCTCGAACATGACATAGTGTTTTTAAATAACTTATTTCATTTAACTAACTTATTTCTTTTATGCCTTAAGATGCACATATTATGTCACATTTTAATTAATGCTATATCCTTTTACAACCTAATCTGATTGCCCATGCATTATGCATCACGGTTTTAGCAATTTATTTATTTATTTTTATTATCATTTGTTTAACTACCTTGTTTTAGTATTTATGAATTAATCTATTTTAGCGCCTCTGAATGGACTTTTGTCTAGAATTATGGCGCTCTACAAGTTGACATTATTATTATTATTATTCTGACTAAATATGACTAAAATTGATGTGGCGCGATGTCTGTGAAGAAGAATGTTTTACGCTTCATTTTTTGACCTGACCGGAGCGCAGTGTTACGCTCAGCGCCAGCGTAACAACATAGCGTCTTAGCACAGGCAGCATGTCACCAGGGCCTGTAGATCATTGATTCATGGGTTGTTTTGGAAGCCTGTGGAACTTGTAGTTTTTGAGTTATCCTTTTGAGTTATGGGAAGCTTACTGAACTCGTAGTTTTTGTGTTATAATTTTTTTTTACGTATGAACAAACAACATATTGACATATTTAGTGGTCCAAATTTTATTTCAATACATAAAAATGGCAAGGGCTGGAGTACAAATTGAAATAGGTAAATTTCACTTTAAAATCCATGCCCATGCCTATTTTAAAGACTACGTAGAAAGACATACACTATTTTGAATAGCTAATTAGATTATTATCATTATTATTAAATACATTCTGATATGGTGCCATGCAAGCGGCAAGTCTAGGCAAAGCAACACTTGGTGTGCGATGACTGCCACAGATTGGTGGATTTTACCTTGTCCGGCTGTGGAAATCATTACAGATACTAAGCAAGAGGGATTCACCTTTCAGTGCATGGGGTGTTGGAAGATGGAATGTCTGCTGAAGGAGATAGATAGGTTGAAGGGGATGGAGATGAGAATTAGCAAGGAGACAAGTGGAATGGAGAGAGACGACCGAGAGAGAGTTGGGAATACTGTGAGACTGGAGGAGCAGAGTAGTGGCAAGAAGACTGAGGAAAGGAGACTGAGAGGAGGGAAGGTGATTGGAAGGGAAGAAATTGGAGAATCTACGGCAGGAAACATGACAGGCGTGAAGGTGACAGGTGAGAACGTGACAGGCGTGATGGTGACAAGGGAGAAAGTGACCGTAAACAAGGAGGGAGGAGGGAAAATGGAATGGGAAGAAAGCCTGAAACTGGAGGCATAGATAAAGATAGCACAAATAATTCAGCAAAGAACAGCCTGGAAAACTGTTCTGAAGCTGGACGCAAATGCATTTGTTAAAATGCAAGCAGGGGCAGAACTTCAGCATTTATTTTATTGGACTAATAAAGACAAAAGTTTACTAGTCTGCCAAAAGGTTTACTAGTCCTGCGAATATAAAAACATAACATATTTAAATCACAACAATTTTATTTCAAACACAAAAAAAGGTGTCATCCAGGCCTGGTGCTAACACTGCCTGCCAGTCAGTCGGTGTCGGAGGCACTACTGTCAGTTAGGCCTGGTCGCGCTCCCAAACATTCAAGTACCCGTGCTGTTGTTTCTGCTGGTCGTACTGCGTGGCCCGATGACACTTTTCCAGCTTATGCTGTACTGCTGGTTTTGCAACCCCAGTCAAGTAACGATACATCGTGCATAAACATAGACTAATCAAGCAATGTGGATGTAAACCCTATTCGAAAACCGTGCATTTGAAAATGGCCACCAATTGCACTCATTAGCTGTACAGCTGTGCCTCTCTATCAGATACGCTAAACCAAACAACTGTTGTTTCAGAATTCGATAGCACACAACAGCCAATCAAAAGCACCATTTCACTGTGCCTGCAGTAGCAATGATAACATCTGTGATGAAAACGTGTGCCTGCAGTAGCAATGATAACATCTTTGATGAAAACATGTGCCTGCAGTAGCAATGATAACATCTGCAATGAAAGCATGTGCCTGCAGTAGCAATGATAACATCTGTGATGAAAACATGTGCCTGCAGTAGCAATGATAACATCTGTGATGAAAACATGTGCCTGCAGTAGCAATGATAACATCTGCAATGAAAACATGTGCCTGCAGTAGCAATGATAACATCTGTGCAGATGAAAACATGTGCCTGCAGTGCAGCAATGATAACATCTGCAATGAAAACATGTGCCTGCAGTAGCAATGATAACATCTGTGATGAAAACATGTGCCTGCAGTAGCAATGATAACATCTGCGATGTAAACATGTGCATGCAGTAGCAATGATAATATCTGTGATGAAAACATGTGCCTGCAGTAGCAATGATAACATCTGCGATGTAAACATGTGCCTGCAGTAGCAATGATAACATCTGCGATGTAAACATGTGCCTGCAGTAGCAATAATAACATCTGCGATGAAAACTTGTGCCTGCAGTAGGAATGATAACATCTGTGATAAAAACATGTGCCTGCAGTAGCAATGATAACATCTGCGATGTAAACATGTGCCTGCAGTAGCAATGATAACATCTGCGATGTAAACATGTGCCTGCAGTAGCAATGATAACATCTGTAATAAAAACATGTGCCTGCAGTAGGAATGATAACATCTGTGATAAAAACATGTGCCTGCAGTAGCAATGATAACATATCTGATAAAAACGTGCCTGCAGTAGCAGTGATAACATCTGTGATGAAAACATGTGCCTGCAATAGCAATGATAACATATGTGATGAAAACGTGTCTGCAGTAGCAATGATAACATCTGCGATGAAAACATGTCCCTGCAGTAGCAATGATAACATCTGTGATGAAAACGTGTGCTTGCAGTAGCAATGATAACATATGTGTTGAAAACATGTGCCTGTAATAGGAATGATAACATCTGTGATGAAAACATGCCTGCAGTAGCAATGATAACAACTGCGATGAAAACATGCCCCTGCAGTAGCAATGATAACATCTTTGATGAAAACATGTGCCTGCAGTAGCAATGATAACATGTGTGATGAGATGAAAGAATGTGCCTGCAGTAGCAATGATAACATATGTGATGAAAACGTGTCTGCAGTAGCAATGATAACATCTACGATGAAAACATGTCCCTGCAGTAGCAGTGATAACATCTGCGATGAAAACATGTCCCTGCAGTAGCAGTGATAACATCTACGATGAAAACATGTCCCTGCAGTAGCAATGATAACATCTGCGATGAAAACATGTCCCTGCATTAGCAATGATAACATCTGCGATGAAAACGTGCCTGCAGTAGCAATTATAACAACTGTGATGAAAACATGTGCCTGCAGTAGCAATTATAACAACTGTGATGAAAACATGTGCCTGCAGTAGCAATGATAACATCTGTGATGAAAACATGTGCCTGCAGTAGCAATTATAACAACTGTGATGAAAACATGTCCCTGCAGTAGCAGTGATAACATCTGTGATGAAAACTTTTGCCTGCAGTAGCAATGATAACATCTGTGATGAAAACATGTGCCTGTAGTAGCAATTATAACATCTGTGATGAAAACATGTGCCTGCAGTAGCAATGATAACATCTGTGATGAAAACATGTGCCTGCAGTAGCAATTATAACATCTGTGATGCTGCCCAATTTTGTGAAGGCGTTTTCTCTATATAGATTAAATTTTACCAAGATTGTCTTATAATTATTAATGCTTTATGATACCAGTGATACTATTATCTGTGATTTGTTTTTGTGTATGGTCTGTTTTCATTGCTTGTTATTGGGCTGGTTTCATCTGGGCTCATCTATTATAAAATGTGATTGCAAACATAATTCCTGTTCTTTGGGCAATAAAGATTATTATTACTATTAATAAATGAAAGACCATTGTACGTTTAGAATCTTTGATCATAAATATTTGCAGAGATATTCTTGCATTACTTATTGTATTGTAACTTACTTTTGAAATTATACTGGGATATACTGAATCGGATTAAATTAATTTCACCCTTTAGGTGGGTAGTTTTAGTTGTCAAGAAATACATCCTTCAGACTTTGTGATTTACAGTGAACCTGCCTTAGGGGACACCTGTCCGCAGTAAAAACCTGTCTATAAGGGACACTTTAAGGTCCCAAATGACTAGTTTGCAATGTCCACTACCAGTCGCCAGAAGCAATCTGGCTATAAAGAACACATTGTGCAGTGTTGAAGATGTCCAATATGGACAGGTTTTACTGCACTCTGAATCTGCATTATGTCTTATTTACAGTGGAAACATATTTTGCTTGTAGAAATATCAAAAGGGAAGAAACAAGACATGAAGACAGTGAAAGGTGGCAAAGATCGAGGTGGAGGAGAAACGTTGTTATCTGTGTTTGTGCGAGAGTTTGTACAGCTGTATAGCACATTAGTAACCATTGAAAGAAACAATAATTTACTTGTAAGAGATCAAGTGGGGTGAGGTAATGCATTAGATTATAATAAACAAACATTGGACTCTCAGTCGAGAGTATCCAGGTTTAACTCCATTGGACAACGTGAAAGACATAAATTGTCAGTTGTCCAATCACAGAATATTCCCGCGGAATCCCTGGCGTTTCCAATGGTGACACCTTGTGGAGTTTTGACATACTAGAAATCAAGACATTCATGAAACATGGCGCCCAAACGGTAACTATGTTTGGGAGATATATGGAACCCAGAGAAAAAGAAACAAAGAAAACGGTAGCCGAACTAAGATGTCTTTTGTGCTCAATTTTATTATTACCGTGTTCATTCTAATAATGGCGCACGCTCTAATAAAGGAGCACACCACTATTTCAAATGGCAAAGTCAGTGAAATTCCTACACATTTCAAAATACGGATAACAAACTTGAAGATTTTGTGATGTTCTGCAGGTACATGTCCTACAGTGGTCTTATCTTTTATCAGAGCAACAGCATGTTTATCGTACTTATTGTTTTCCTCGATTACACACTGAACTTTTTCTCTGATTTTGGGGTCCCAATACTGTTTATACACGTGAAATCTGCGAATGACTTAAACCAATTCGAATGCCATGACATGTAGTCTCGATCACCCAAGCCTTTCGAGTACTGCCGCCTGTTGGCTTTATGCTTCTCACCATGTGGTGGTGCCACCTGCCGGATTGATGGAAAACACTCGCATTGGTCCCTTTTAATAGCGCACTGTATAGTTCTTGTCTCCGCGCACTGCGCCATTATTAGGATGAACACGGTATAGCATGTGCCCACATAAACTCAGAATACTGGTGTACCTACTTTCCAACATATTAGCGGTAATCCGGCTGGATTCCCATAGCGTCGAGTCTGGTAATCCGTTGCAAAATCTGGGGTGCTAGGACTAACGGAATACCGTTAAAATCGACCCCTGACTGAAAGTTAAATGGACAAACTCACTGATTGACGGGTAAATGGATAAACTCACAGATAGATAGGTAAATGTACAAACTCAATGATTGACAAGTGAATGGACAAACTCAGTGATTGACAGGTGATTGGACAAACTCACTGGTTGACAGGTAAATGGACAAACTTACTGATAGACAGGTAAATGGACAAACTCACTGATAGACAGGTAAATGGACAAAGTCACTGATAGGCAGGTAAATGGACAAACTCATGATTGACTGGTAAATGGACAAACTCACTGATAGACAGGTAAATGGACAAACTCACTGATAGACAGGTAAATGTACAAACTAACTGATAGACAGGTGAATGGACAAACTTACCGATAGACAGGTAAATGGACAAACTGATTGATGGATAGATAAATGGATAAATACTGATAGATAAGTAAATTAAAAACTCACTGATTGACAGGTAAATGGAATGGTTGGCATTTAAGATGTTTGATAAAAGGATAACTGACATAGCTGTGCATATCTGAGAAACTGACCAATAAATGTACAATATTTCTAGGTAGAGGACATTCAAGTAATATTAACTGTATAACTTCTCTCAACGTAAAGGTGTCTTTAGATGCCAACTGTAAGAAATTATACATACTTGCCAATATTCAGAGGTAAGTCTAACCTGTACCTCAAGTAATTTCTTATATTGTGGTTTACCAGTCACTCAGTGTGTTATGTGACATCAAACATGTCATATGTTTTCAGGTGACAGTGCATGTGACGTGTGTGGCCAGTCGTTCTCAACAGACGTCTACATGATGAAGCACAGACAACGCTCTCATCCGCTTGCTGACGTCAACAACAATGGTCGATGTGGTTTGTACAAGTGCAAACTTTGTCTTTATTCTGATGACAATGTTGACAGCTTCCAACAACACTTGGCAGTGCATCAACACACCCAAGGACATCAACTACAAGACACAGGTCACCAAACTGTCACCAACATTCACACAGCAAGACAATTTTGTGTTAGGAACAAGTCTCGGTTGAAGAAGGCAGAGAAGAAACTAACAACTGACTATCAACAAACCAAAGTAGCAGGAAAACCACATAAATGTGACATCTGTGGGGCACAGTTTACACAGGGTGGTCCTTTAAAGAGACATCTGAGAACTCACACTGGGGAGAAACCCAACAAATGTGACATCTGTGGGGCACAGTTTACACACTGTGGTCCTTTAAAGAGACATCTGAGAACTCACACTGAGGAGAAACCCTACAAATGTGACACCTGTGGGGCACAGTTTGCACACAGTGGTGATTTAAAGAAACATCGGCGAACTCACACTGGGGAGAAACCCTACAAATGTGACATCTGTGGGGCACAGTTTGCCCGGAGTGATCCTTTAAAGATACATCAGCGAACTCACACTGGGGCAAAACCCTACAAATGTGACACTTGTGGGGCACAGTTTGCACGGAGTGATCTTTTAAAGATACATCAGCGAACTCACACTGGGGAGAAACCCTACAAATGTGACATCTGTGGGGCACAGTTTGCACAGGGTGGTCATTTAAAGGGACATCTGCGAAGTCACACTGGGGAGAAACCCTACAAATGTGACATCTGTGGGGCACAGTTTACACAGGGTGGTCCTTTAAAGAGACATCTGAGAACTCACACTGGGGAGAAACCCTACAAATGTGACACTTGTGGGGCACAGTTTGCACGGAGTGATCCTTTAAAGATACATCAGCGAACTCACACTGGGGAGAAACCCTACAAATGTGACATCTGTGGGGCACAATTTGCACAGGGTGGTCATTTAAAGGGACATCTGCGAAGTCACACTGGGGAGAAACCCTACAAATGCGACATCTGTGGGGCACAGTTTGTCCGGAGCGGTCCTTTAAAGAGACATAAGCAAACTCACACTGGGGAGAAACCCTACAAATGTGACATCTGTGGGGCAAAGTTTTCACAGAGTGGTGATTTAAAGGTACATCTGCGAACTCACACTGGGGAGAAACCCTACAAATGTGACATCTGTGGGGCACAGTTTGCACAGAGTGGTCCTTTAAAGAGACATCTGCGAACTCACACTGGGGAGAAACCCTACAAATGTGAGATCTGTGGGACACAGTTTGCACAGAGTGGTAATTTAAAGGGACATCTGCGAACTCACACTGGAGACAAACCCTACAAATGTGACATCTGTGGGACACAGTTTGCACAGAGTGGTCCTTTAAAGAGACATCTGGGAACTCACACTGGGAACAAACCCTACAAATGTGACATCTGTGGGACACAGTTTGCACAGAGTGGTCCTTCAAAGAGACATCTGGGAACTCACACTGGGGAGAAACCCTACAAATGTGACCTCTGTGGGGCACAGTTTGCTGGCAGATCAAATTGTAGGAGGCACAAACTTTCCACCCATCAAGAGAAGACAGAGAAGTGAAATTCAAACTGTTGAACAAATGGTGACATTAAGAAGGAACTGAATGTGTTGGTAACATTAAGGACAAGACATTCAATAATTGTACAATAATAAACTGCATGAAGTTAGCTTGTGTTTGTGCATCCGTCTGTGGAGATTGATGTTCTGTCAGAAATTGCTACCACAGAAATGTTTCTGGTACTTGGGACATATATTGTTCTTTATGAACTGAGACAGCAGACAACACCACTGACCATGTGTAATTTGTTATGTTATTTAGACAGACAGCTATTGGGAATCATTGTTTTAATTAGTTGAGAGTCAGTCTGGCAGATGATAGGTCATCTCAGTGCAGTGTCTGTAATTACTTGTTGCATCATAAGGGATTACATCAGAAGACAGGTGCAGGTGCCCTGGAAAACTTGGTAAGTGGCCAATGTTGGTCTGATCTATGTAATCCAGGGTACAACTTTATGGTAGACCATGTTGGGTTCATTAGTTGGCAGTCAGAATTAGCACTGGGCAGACAGAGTTAGCAGTGGGTAGACAGAGTTAGCAATGGGTAGACAAGAGTTGGCAGTGGGTAGACAGAGTTAGCAGTGGGTAGACAGAGTTAGCAGTGGGTAGACAGAGTTAGCAGTGGGTAGACAGAGTTGGCAGTGGGTAGACAGAGTTGGCAGTGGGTAGACAGAGTTAGCAGTGGGTAGACAGAGTTAGCAGTGGGTAGACAGAGTTGGCAGTGGGTAGACAGAGTTGGCAGTGGTCAGACAGAGTTAGCAGTGGGTAGACAGAGTTAGCAGTGGGTAGACAAGAGTTGGCAGTGGGTAGACAGAGTTAGCAGTGGGTAGGCAAGAGTTAGCAGTGGGTAGGCAGAGTTAGCAGTGGGTAGACAAGATTTGGCAGTGGGTAGACAAGATTTGGCAGTGGGTAGACAAGAGTTAGCAGTGGGTAGACAGAGTTGGCAGTGGGTAGACAGAGTTAGCATTGGGTAGACAGAGTTAGCAGTGGGTAGACAAGAGTTAGCAGTGGGTAGGCAGAGTTAGCAGTGGGTAGACAAGAGTTGGCAGTGGGTAGACAAGAGTTAGCAGTGGGTAGGCAGAGGTAGCAGTGGTTAGACAGAGTTAGCAGTGGGTAGACAAGATTTGGCAGTGGGTAGATAAGAGTTAGCAGTGGGTAGACAGAGTTGGCAGTGGGTAGACAGAGTTGGCAGTGGGCAGACAGAGTTAGCAGTGGGTAGACAGAGTTGGCAGTGATCACACAGAGTTAGCAGTGGGTAGACAGAGTTAGGAGTGGGTAGACAGAGTTAGCAGTGGGTAGACAGAATTGGCAGTGGGTAGACAGAGTTGGCAGTGGATAGACAACAGTTAGCAGTGGGTAGAGAAGAGTTAGCAGTGGGTAGACAGAGTTAGCAGTGGGCAGACAGAGTTAGCAGTGGGCAGACAGAGTTAGCAGTGGGTAGAGAAGAGTTAGCAGTGGGTAGACAGAGTTAGCAGTGGGTAGACAGAGTTAGCAGTGGGCAGACAGAGTTAGCAGTGGGCAGACAGAGTTGGCAGTGGGTAGACAAGAGTTAGCAGTGGGTAGACAAGAGTTAGCAGTGGGTAGACAAGAGTTAGCAGTGGGTAGACAAGAGTTAGCAGTGGGTAGACAGAGTTGGCAGTGGGTAGACAAGAGTTAGCAGTGGGTAGACAAGAGTTAGCAGTGGGTAGACAGAGTTAGCAGTGGGTAGACAAGAGTTAGCAGTGGGTAGACAAGAGTTAGCAGTGGGTAGACAGAGTTAGCAGTGGGTAGACAGAGTTGGCAGTGGGTAGACAAGAGTTAGCAGTGGGTAGACAGTTAGCAGTGGGTAGACAGAGTTAGCAGTGGGTAGACAAGAGTTAGCAGTGGGTAGACCATATTTAATGGCAAATAAAAGTCTCGGTGTTCAAGATATTGCAGTTTAGTTTTTATGTCGCATGCAGACAAATGAATTGATGTTACCATTACTTTAATTAATGTTTGTGTGTATTTTTGAAAATGACTTGCGAATGAGCACTTGCTATTGTCTTGATCAACGTGGTCCATTAATTTATTGATTGCATGCATGGTGACTATTAGTATCACCTGATTAAAGTTGCATTCTGAGGTAAGTTAAATTGTTAGCTGTTTTTAAGAAAGTGTATGTACAACTTGAACAATATTTACGTATTTGGTCATACTTGCTACTGTATATGTCACTTTGGCATTTGATGTTCTACAATAAGTTGTGTTTTTGCAAAAAATTACCACTAACCAAGTCTGGCCAGTGGAATAATAAATATGGCATGTGGATATAATTACTAGTCACCAGGTCTGGCCAGTGGAATAATAAACATGGTATGTGGATATAATTACCAGTCACCAGGTCTGGCCAGTGGAATAATAAACATGGCATGTGGATATAATTACCAGTCACCAGGTCTGGCCAGTAGAATAATAAACATGGCATGTGGATATAATTACCAGTCACCAGGTCTGGCCAGTGAAATAATAAACATGGCATGTGGATATAATTACCAGTCACCAGGTCTGGCCAGTGGAATAATAAACATGTCATGTGGATATAATTACCAGTCACCAGGTCTGGCCAGTGGAATAATAAACATGGCATGTGGATATAATTACCAGTCACCAGGTCTGGCCAGTGGAATAATAAACATGGCATGTGGATATAATTACCAGTCACCAGGTCTGGCCAGTGGAATAATAAACATGGCATGTGGATATAATTACCAGTCACCAGGTCTGGCCAGTGGAATAATAAACATGGCATGTGGATATAATTACCAGTCACCAGGTCTGGCCAGTGGAATAATAAACATGGCATGTGGATATAATTACCAGTCACCAGGTCTGGCCAGTGGAATAATAAACATGGCATGTGGATATAATTACCAGTCACCAGGTCTGGCCAGTGGAATAATAAACATGGCATGTGGATATAATTACCAGTCACCAGGTCTGGCCAGTGGAATAATAAACATGGCATGTGGATATAATTACCAGTCACCAGGTCTGGCCAGTGGAATAATAAACATGGCATGTGGATATAATTACCAGTCACCAGGTCTGGCCAGTGGAATAATAAACATGGCATGTGGATATAATTACCAGTCACCAGGTCTGGCCAGTGGAATAATAAACATGGCATGTGGATATAATTACCAGTCACCAGGTCTGGCCAGTGGAATAATAAACATGGCATGTGGATATAATTACCAGTCACCAGGTCTGGCCAGTGGAATAATAAACATGGCATGTGGATATAATTACCAGTCACCAGGTCTGGCCAGTGGAATAATAAACATGGCATGTGGATATAATTACCAGTCACCAGGTCTGGCCAGTGGAATAATAAACATGGCATGTGGATATAATTACCAGTCACCAGGTCTGGCCAGTGGAATAATAAACATGGCATGTGGATATAATTACCAGTCACCAGGTCTGGCCAGTGGAATAATAAACATGGCATGTGGATATAATTACCAGTCACCAGGTCTGGCCAGTGGAATAATAAACATGGCATGTGGATATAATTACCAGTCACCAGGTCTGGCCAGTGGAATAATAAACATGGCATGTGGATATTATTACCAGTCACCAGGTCTGGCCAGTGGAATAATAAACATGGCATGTGGATATAATTACCAGTCACCAGGTCTGGCCAGTGGAATAATAAACATGGTATGTGGATATAATTACCAGTTATGGTCTTGATCCAGGGAGGCCTGCACTAAGACCTGAGAGATCGCTATCGTTCAAACCTCCCTACCACTGCATATGGTGCAGTAGTCATTATTGGTGCTGTTTGACTGAAGAGTGTACATATATAGAAAGGAAGAGTTGCAATTTGTCTCAACATATATAGCAGTGCAGTAGTACTAACAAAACTACTGCTGCTGCTGCTGCCGCTGCTGCTACAATAGTGTGAATAAACTAAATTTTAAATGTGAATAATTGTTAATAAAATGTAAATCAAAGTAATTATCATTATTATGATATAATAATTACAGAAGAGTAAATAAGTTAGAAATAAAATAATAGTAAAGGTACAATTAAAATCTACATATGAAAAATCATACGTTAGTTCCAGGTTTATAATTTACAGACTGTTGTGAGGAACTCCAGTACCGACTGTTTTGATAATGTGTGGGTTGGTAATATGTATACATGTATATATACATACATGTACATATATATATACATACATGTACATATATATATACATACATGTACATATATATACATACATGTATATATATATATACATACAAATACACATATGTATACATACATGTATATATATATATATACATACGTGTACATATATATACATACATGTACATATATATATACATACATGTACATATATATACATACAAACACATATATATACATACATGTACATATATATACATACAAACACACACACATATATGCATAGTGGTGGTATTACCGAGTGATATTCAGCATAATATACTGCGTAGTTTTAATTAACACAGTTGATCGTGATAATGATTACGAAGCCATGGTACAGTTCAGCTTCAGGTGTCATATTCTGTTTTCAGGTGTAGCAGTTACGAATATTACTGTCATATTTACTTATATATTTTTGGAGTAATTTACAAAGCCTTAGTATGAGTGGGTGTTAATTTTCTGCATGACAATTTGTGGAAGAAAGTTGTCTTGAAGTAATTGTGGTATGGTGTGTCTGATACAAAGGCAACAATATATTGTATTAGTTTGTTTAATTTGGATGTCACAGTCGTAGTTTTGGGGAAAATTATTTATGTTATCGGTAAAACATTGGGATGCCTTTCTTTGTCTTTTTGGTCTATTTGATACATTTTCATTAGCAGTGAACATGTTTTTGAAGTATTCTGGAACGGTTCCATTTTATATCTGTATAAAAATTTCATGCCTGACAGTTTAAAAAGGTCATCTATTTTTAATAGGTCTAGTTCTTTAAGTAAAGGTGTACTGTGTTAATTATATTTACGATGTCTATTTAAGACAGGAGCAAGCATTATATAGTTAAAAACGTACAACTGGTGGTAGTGCTCCCATGTATTGGTTTAGTGTAACACAACTGGTGGTAGTGCTCCCATGTATTGGTTTAGTATAACACAACTGGTGGTAGTGCTCCCATATATTGGTTTAGTATAACACAACTGGTGGTAGTGCTCCCATGTATTGGTTTAGTGTAACACAACTGGTGGTAGTGCTCCCATGTATTGGTTTAGTATAACACAACTGGTGGTAGTGCTCCCATGTATTGGTTTAGTGTAACACAACTGGTGGTAGTGCTCTCATGTATTGGTTTAGTGTAACACAACTGGTGGTAGTGCTCCCATGTATTGGTTTAGTGTAACACAACTGGTGGTAGTGCTCCCATGTATTGGTTTAGTGTAACACAACTGGTGGTAGTGCTCCCATGTATTGGTTTAGTATAACACAACTGGTGGTAGTGCTCCCATGTATTGGTTTAGTATAACACAACTGGTGGTAGTGCTCTCATGTATTGGTTTAGTATAACACAACTGGTGGTAGTGCTCCCATGTATTGGTTTAGTGTAACACAACTGGTGGTAGTGCTCCCATGTATTGATTTAGTATAACACAACTGGTGGTAGTGCTCCCATGTATTGGTTTAGTAAAACACAACTGGTGGTAGTGCTCTCATGTATTGGTTTAGTATAACACAACTGGTGGTAGTGCTCCCATGTATTGGTTTAGTGTAACACAACTGGTGGTAGTGCTCTCATGTATTGGTTTAGTATAACACAACTGGTGGTAGTGCTCCCATGTATTGGTTTAGTGTAACACAACTGGTGGTAGTGGTCCCATGTATTGGTTTAGTGTAACACAACTGGTGGTAGTGCTCCCATGTATTGGTTTAGTATAACACAACTGGTGGTAGTGCTCCCATGTATTGGTTTAGTATAACAACTGGTGGTAGTGCTCTCATGTATTGGTTTAGTATAACACAACTGGTGGTAGTGCTCCCATGTATTGGTTTAATGTAACACAACTGGTGGTAGTGCTCCCATGTATTGGTTTAGTATAACACAACTGGTGGTAGTGCTCCCATGTATTGGTTTAGTATAACACAACTGGTGGTAGTGCTCCCATGTATTGGTTTAGTATAACACAACTGGTGGTAGTGCTCTCATGTATTGGTTTAGTATAACACAACTGGTGGTAGTGCTCCCATGTATTGGTTTAGTGTAACACAACTGGTGGTAGTGCTCCCGTGTATTGGTTTAGTGTAACACAACTGGTGGTAATGCTCCCATGTATTGGTTTAGTGTAACACAACTGGTGGTAGTGCTCCCGTGTATTGGTTTAGTGTAACACAACTGGTGGTAGTGCTCCCATGTATTGATTTAGTGTAACACAACTGGTGGTAGTGCTCCCATGTATTGGTTTAGTGTAACACAACTGGTGGTAGTGCTCCCATGTATTGGTTTAGTGTAACACAACTGGTGGTAGTGCTCCCATGTATTGGTTTAGTGTAACACAACTGGTGTAGTGCTCCCATGTATTGGTTTAGTGTAACACAACTGGTGGTAGTGCTCCCATATATTGGTTTAGTGTAACGCAACTGGTGGTAGTGCTCCCATGTATTGGTTTAGCGTAACGCAACTGGTGGTAGTGGTCCCATATATTGGTTTAGTGTAACGCAACTGGTGGTAGTGCTCCCATGTATTGGTTTAGTGTAACGCAACTGGTGGTAGTGGTCCCATATATTGGTTTAGTGTAACGCAACTGGTGGTAGTGCTCCCATGTATTGGTTTAGCGTAACGCAACTGGTGGTAGTGCTCCCATATATTGGTTTAGTGTAACGCAACTGGTGGTAGTGCTCCCATGTATTGGTTTAGTGTAACACAAAATAGTAAAACACAATAAAATGTACACAATTTTATTACACAAGTACCTGCAAGTGCTGAGCAGTTCCCAGTTCCATGATAAACCGCGTATTTTGGTGTATTAAAAATACAAAAGGCACTGACAATTATGCATGTCAAAAGTCTTTTCAACAACTTCTGTGTACACACAAATGTTAAATTATGTGCATGAATTAAAATTTAGCATTGCACTTGTTTAGTTACTGTTATCTGTTCCAATATTACCTCATACATCTGGACATGAAATGTAATCTGAACAAAATGTATTCACACAAAGCAACACATTCCACGCTTTGTTTACTGTAAGATCAAATTGTGCTAAAGACAGTTATTGGCTTTGATAGATCTGTATTCTATAAAGTGCTCTTTCATGAATGTTGAAAAAAATAATTACATATAATAAAAAGTAACCCTATGTGACTAAAAGACGTGTTCAACCAATACATAGTGCAGAACTGGTGATTTTTAGGATCCAAAGTTGCTGTAAGTGCCATTTTGCATTAACATGTCACTTGGTGGTGCCACTGTATCAATATATTTGCCAACGATACATGATTATGACCAAACCACCCCCCAATGTAATACATGTATTTTAAAACTTTGTGAATTTTCGCAACCACCCCGTAAACATACACTATAAAATATTTCATGTCTGCTATAAATGTATACAACTGTACATTGCTAAATGTAGAGGCTTTACCAGTAAGGTCTGGCAATATTGTACAGAGTGTATACAACTGTACATTAGTAAATGTAGAGGCTTTACCAGTAAGGTCTGGCAATATTGTACAGAGTGTATGCAAATGTACATTGGTAAATGTAGAGGCTTTACCAGTAAGGTCTGGCAATATTGTACAGAGTGTATGCAAATGTACATTAGTAAATGTAGAGGCTTTACCAGTAAGGTCTGGCAATATTGTACAGAGTGTATACAACTGTACATTAGTAAATGTAGAGGCTTTACCAGTAAGGTCTGGCAATATTGTACAGAGTGTATGCAAATGTACATTGGTAAATGTAGAGGCTTTACCAGTAAGGTCTGGCAATATTGTACAGAGTGTATGCAAATGTACATTAGTAAATGTAGAGGCTTTACCAGTAAGGTCTGGCAATATTGTGAGTGTAGAAGTTGATTTTATTATCGCAATGTTTACTAGCTGATTATAATGACTTTATTTTCCTTTTGAGGATAGCAAAAAGTTAGTGATTAAAAGAGAAATTTAGGTTTTATAGTTGACATCCCCAGCCATACAGAAACATTCAGCAAGAGATGGCGAAATATAAAAAAATCAATGGTTCCATAAATGTGTGATCTTGTTTGTATATTCCCCCTCGCATAAAATAAACTAATTACAGCTGTATTTAATTATGAGAACACTTGGCACATGTATATATTTGGTTTAACATTTTGTAAATATCTTGCCACTGACTGATTTGGCACAGTTCACATATGTACATCTTGTTAATTCAAGGGTGACTACACATATTCAACCCTCGTAATTACCATGTCTGTATGATTACTATGGCTGAGGACGTAAAACGTGTAACATCGCTTTTCAAGCTCCTGTGTCATTGCATGCTGCTGATGTCTGCATGGCATTAGATGTCTCACAAACAATGTCTGATGCCAATTAGACGATACTCTTTGACCACATTGTTGTTTGGACGTCACAGAAGTTTGAATATCGGTAAAATGCACAGCCGACAGCAGTGAAAGATGACACGGACGCAATCTAGCCGTTAAGGCATCAATTGATAGCAACAATTGCCTTGATCTCGACATCCCAGCATGCACCACGGCACTGACTTCCTCTTGCCATGGGATGATGACAAATGCATCTATGATGCAACAACAGACATAACACTGTCTGTGACGTTGGATGCCACAGTGTCACTCAACAATGTCAAGACTGGCCGACGCCGTACAAAACTGACACAATGGCGGCCGTGCTAGATTTAAAGTTTGCCAGACAACTTAAAGAGCAGCTGTGGAAGATGAAGGGGAGGTGTTTGATGCCGAATATGTACGGGACGGGCCGGATGATTCGCAGACCTGGTCCGTATAACGCTCCTTTGCAGCAGTCACACATGGAATATCTGAAACAAATTACAAAAATGTTATTTACTGCCATCTGTAGGTGGTGTGCCTGTTTCAAATTATTACAGTTGAACCTTCCTTTGGGGTGGTCGCTCAAGACAGGTGGTCTCCCATAGCATGCGTTACTGTAGAACCTGTCTTTTTTACGGCCAGAATGGTCGCTCAAGACAGGTGGTTTCCCATAGCAAGTTGCATGTGTATAATAAGAGATAGACCTAGACTCGGTAGACTGACCACCTCTTTTTCATGGCCAGAGTGGTCACTCAAGACAGGTGGTTTCACACAGCAGGTTGCATGTATATAATGAGAGGTCAACTTACACTCGGTAGACTGACCACCTTTTTTTCACGGCCAGAGTGGTCACTCAAGACAGGTGGTTTCCCATAGCAGGTTGCATGTGTATAATGAGAGGTCGACCTAGACTCAGTAGACTGACCACCTCTTTTTCATGGCCAGAGTGGTCGCTCAAGACAGGAGGTTTCGCACAGCAGGTTGCATGTGTATAATGAGAGGTCGACCTACACTCAGTAGACTGACCACCTCTTTTTCATGGCCAGAGTGGTCGCTCAAGACAGGAGGTTTCCCACAGCAGGTTGCATGTGTATAATGAGAGGTCGACCTAGACTCGGTAGACTGATCACCTCTTTTTCACGGCCAGAGTAGTCACTCAAGACAGGAGGTTTCCCACAGTAGGTTGCATGTGTATAATGAGAGGTCGACCTAGACTCGGTAGACTGATCACCTCTTTTTCACGGCCAGAGTAGTCACTCAAGACAGGAGGTTTCCCACAGTAGGTTGCATGTGTATAATGAGAGGTCGACCTAGACTCGGTAGACTGATCACCTCTTTTTCACGGCCAGAGTAGTCACTCAAGACAGGAGGTTTCCCACAGTAGGTTGCATGTGTATAATGAGAGGTCGACGTAGACTCGGCAGACTGACCACCTCTTTTTCACGGCCAGAGTGGTTGCTCAAGACCAGAGGTTTCCAACAGCAGGTTGCGTGTGTATAATGAGAGGTATACCTAGACTCGGTAGACTGTGATAAACATGGCACAGTTAGTACAATGTATTGCCCTTAATATGTGGCCCAATCTACTTTCTTCAGTTGTTACCTGCGTTATTCAGTGTGAACTTGTATAATATTATTATCAATTGATGATGGTATGTGTTCTAGTCACTCATAAGTCAGATGGGTGGTCATCTAAGAGAGGTTCTCATGTGCTCATCATATTAACATTATTAAACTTGCTTGTATAATTAAATTATTTGTTTGTCTCCTTGAATTTATTTCTCTCGTCTCCACTATGATATGGGTGGATGGACAGACAGACACGCAGACAGACAGGCACGCAGACAGCAGACACGCAGGCAGACAGACACACAGACAGACAGACAGACACGCAGACAGACAGACACGCAGACAGATACACAGACAGACATGCAGACAGACACACAGACGGAGAAGTAGACATGCAGACAGACTCGTAGAAATGCAGACAGACACGCAGACAAACACACAGACAGACAAGTAAACAGACAGACACGCAGACATGCAGACAGAGACAAGACACACAGACAGACACAGGGAGACAGACACGCAGACAGACAGACAGGGTAGTAAGGGTACACTTGCCTGTTGATGAGATTGTCGACCGCGTCGGGGAGACGTTCGTCCTGGTACATCATGCCGGAGGTTGCTATTGTCATCGCAGCTAGATCCACCAGACGCTAACAGGACAAAGATGGAAATGTCTAGGGCATTTGTGTTGAATGTACCCTGATCACTACCAAAGACACCCCTGGGTGGATAGATAGTGAATCTGGATAATTAGTAAAGGTCTACTATATGACATTGTGCCTAGTGCTTATTTCAGAATATCCCATAGAGTCTAACGAGTCCAGTACAGGGTACACATTTACCCCCTGTGGTTTTTTTTACTTCCCCTGGCACAGACGCAAGGTAGAAGACACTAATGCCTAATAGTGTCTCTTCCAAAAGACACAGGTGACCTGAGGTGAATCAAACTACCAATCTTTTGGAACAGCGGTATGTTCTTAGTGGAGTATTCAGTCCTAAGGATTGTTCAAAGCACTACAATTTACGCCCTTGACTTTACGCCCTCGCAGACCTGTTCAATCGAACAACATCTCGACTTCTCTGGAAAGCATTCAGCCACACTTTGATTTACAGTCGCGAAGACTAGTCACATACAAATATCCACCATGATCTATAACCAGGTACTCATTCATACAGCTGAATGAACTTCAGCAGCATAGAGTGGACAAACATGTCCATAGTTTGACATCGCAGCATGAGGATTTGAACCCAGAATCTCTTGATTGTGAGTCCAAAGGCACTACACCACTGCACGGTCCGGCTCTACCACTCATCCACTGCACTCACACTCCCATAGGCGGATCCAGGGGGCCTGGGGGGCACATGCCCCCTAGAACTTAGAAAATTGGAGTTCCAGACCGTTGAAATGTGCCCCCATTCAGGTTATAATAAATTGAAGTTACGCAGCCGTGGCAATGACACATTTTCAACAGTACCCCCACACCTCTCCCCCTTCCAATGTAACCATTTGAGCTGAGATAGGGGAGAGTCGGTCAGCGAGGAGACGGTGAAATTGCGGCCGTGCAGCAACAAAACATTTTGAGGTTTTCAGGGCCCCTCTAGACTACCCTCTCTGGATCCACCCGATGTGGTCCCACAATGAAACCCTTACCACATTTGTAGTCTTGTACCCTATCAGACCTGCACCTTATAAGAACTGCACCCCATGAAACCTGCACCCCGCCTACCTGTGGACTGTTCTTGGAGTGCTCCTGCCAGAATAGAGGGTGCATGTAGTTGTTCTTGACATTCAGGTATTTGAGGGAGGCGAGTTGTAGCGCCCCACAGGGCAGGGCGCCAAGCTGGTTGCCCTCCACATTCATCAGGCGCAGGGACCTACACACAAAAACATTCATTCAGTTTACATTTCAACTTATCAATTACAGATATTGAAATAATATATGTCACAGATATTTAAATCATATAATTACAATGGCAAAATGAGATAAACGTAATTTATTTTTATTTTTGACATTTGTTTAAATACATGTTGGGCTTATTATCTAATTTATATAAAAAAAGTTATAAATTCCCATGAAATGATGTGTACAAAAGAGCTTTTGTTGTCAAACGCGATAAGCGCCATCCATGTTGTTTATCATGTACACCATACTGACTGTATAGGGACACTGTATACATATGTACACATACTTGTACACCATACTGACTGTATAGGGACACTGTATACATATGTACACATACTTGTACACCATACTGACTGTATAGGGACACTGTATACATATGTACACATACTTGTACACTATACTGACTGTATAGGGACACTGTATACATATGTACACATACTTGTATACCATACTGACTGTATAAGGACACAGTATACATATATACATATACCTGTACACCATACTGGCTGTATAAGGTCACTGTATACATATGTACACATACATGTACACTATACTGACTGTATAGGGACACTGTATACATATGTACACATACTTGTACACCATACTGACTGTATAAGGACACAGTATACATATATACATATACCTGTACACCATACTGGCTGTATAAGGTCACTGTATACATATGTACACATACTTGTACACCATACTGACTGTATAAGGACACAGTATACATATATACATATACCTGTACACCATACTGACTGTGTGAGGTCACTGTATACATATGTACACATACTTGCACACCATACTGGCTGTATAAGGTCACTGTATACATATGTACACATACATGTACACCATACTGGCTGTATGAGGTCATTGTATACATATGTACACATACTTGTACACCATACTGACTGTATAAGGACACTGTATACATATGTACACCATACTGACTGTATAAGGACACTGTATACATATGTACACATACTTGTACACCATACTGACTGTATAGGGACACTGTATACATATGTACACATACTTGTACACCATACTGACTGTATAAGGACACAGTATATATATGTACACATACCTGTACACCATACTGGCTGTATAAGGTCACTGTATACACATGTACACATACTTGTACACCATACTGACTGTATAAGGATACTGTATACATATGTACACATACTTGTACACCATACTGACTGTATAAGGTCACTGTATACATATGTACACATACTTGTACACCATACTGTCTATATAAAGACACAGTATACATATGTACACATACTTGTACACCATACTGAATGTATAAGGACACTGTATAAATATGTACACATACTTGTACACCATACTGACTGTATACGGACACTGCATACATATGTACACATACTTGTACACCATACTGACTGTATAAGGACACAGTATACATATGTACACATACTTGTACACCATACTGACTGTATAAGGACACAGTATACATATGTACACATAATTGTACACCATACTGACTGTATAAGGACACTGTATAAATATGTACACATACTTGTACACCATACTGACTGTATAAGGACACAGTATACATATGTACACATACTTGTACACCATACTGACTATATACGGATGCTGTATACATATGTACACATACTTGTACACCATACTGACTGTATAAGGACACTGTGTTTTCAGTGACCCTAAATACGAACTAAATAATTGTTTGCGTATCTTGTTTTGGACACCTCTTTAAAAATAATTTGTGTTTGTTCGCATGTAATCTGACATAATTTATTATTGATCTTTTATAAAGTGTCACTTCTCACTGATGATGTTAGATATGGTTTTGCACAGCTGAAAATTTCAATCTTTTACATGTTTTAATACACACAGTCATATTACTACACAAGGTTATTTACCTCAGCTTCTTGATCTCATTTGGGATAAAGGAGATCCGGTTGTACGCAATGTCCAGCTGCTCGAGCTTCTTCAAGTTGAACAGTCTGTAGCCAAACAACAGCGACATCTTTACCTCACTTTGACTGCGTTATAATCCAAGCCAATATACAGTGATATCATCATGATTTCACAACACAGGGCAGAGCTGCCAAGTTGAGAAATATGCGAGAGGTTCAGTTTTACAAAAGGACACCAGGTGATAGCACTGATGTTTCTCAACAAGACACTAGGTGGCAGCACTACTAGTTATAAACAAAATCCGTTTTATACACGTCTCTGATGATGGTAAGAATAATGTCGCAGATTCTATCGATGCTCTGCAATATCCACCCGTACACGTGGATAAATATATCAACATGAAAGTAAGCCTTTATGCAAGCACCAACACAAGTCATGAATAGTGATGAAAAAAGGCCAAATGAATGAATTTGTGGGCTCTACATCCCAAGGCCAGGCCTGTGACTGAGCCCATACTAGTCTCCTGTTCCTCTGGATGACAGAGCCCACATATCGGCATATACAACATTAGCAGCATTGTTAGATATATAAAACAACAGCATTACTACTGTAATCACAGTAGACCTTATGCACTGTACCGATATCAACATGAAACTAAGCCTGTCTGTATTAATATTTTTTGAAATGGCAAATATGTGTGAGATTTACAGGTTTATGCATGCAAATATGAGATAGATACTAAATGCGTTAGACTCACCCCAAATGCGTGTATAGCTCTACAGAACTGCCCGATAAAAATAATAATTTGGTAGAACTCAACTGACATCTTCTACGTATCGTGTCTGATGCAGGCATTGGTGATCATGGCCCTCCAAACCACTCAGTTGGTTGTAGATCGTAGCAGTTCTGTTGTGCTCCTTCCAAACCATGTTGACACATCTATTATAGTTATTCTGTGATGTCCACTGACTTATGAATTCCCCAGTGGTAGGGTCACAATAACTTACCCCAGTGGCAAAGTCACCATGACATATCCCCCATGGCACAGTCACAATATAAAATATCGACAGAGGCGGAGTCACAATAACTTACCTCCAGGACAGTGTCACAATAACTTACCCCAGTGGTAGGGTCACAATAACTTACCCCAGTGGCAAAGTCACCATGACATATTCCCCATGGCTCAGTCACAATATAAAGTATCGACAGAGGCGGAGTCACAATAACTTACCTCCAGGACAGTGTCACAATAACTTACCCCAGTGGTAGGGTCACAATAACTTACCCCAGTGGCACAGTCACCATGACATATTCCCCATGGCTCAGTCACAATATAAAATATTGACAGAGGCGGAGTCACAATAACTTACCTCCAGGGCAGAGTCACAATAACTTACCCCAGTGGTAGGGTCACAATAACTTACCCCAGTGGCAAAGTCACCTGACATATTCCCCATGGCTCAGTCACAATATAAAATATTGATAGAGGCGGAGTTACAATAACTTACCCCAGTGGCAGGGTGGCAATAACTTACCCCAATGGCAGGGTGGCAATGACTAACCCCAGTGTTAGGGTGGCAATAACTTACCCCACTGGTAGGGTGGCAATAACTTAACCCAGTGGCAGGGTGACAATAACTCTTACCCCACTGGCAGGGTGGCAATAACTTACCCCAGTGGCAGAGTTTCAATAATTTACCCCAATGGCAGAGTTTCAATAACTTACCCCAGTGGCAGGGTGGCAATAACTTAACCCAGTGGCAGGGTGGCAATAACTTACCCCAATGGCAGGGTGGCAATAACTTACCCCAGTGGTAGGGTGGCAATAACTTACCCCAGTGGTAGGGTGGCAATGAGACAGAAGGAGATGACGAGAGTTTTGAGGTTCTTGAGAGTTGTGATGTCGGACGTTATCTCACGGATTGGGTTATTACGTAGCTTCAGAACTGTCAGCTGTTGCAGCTCAAACACCTCAAATGGAATTATCTAAAACATTCATAATTGTTTTTGATGTATATTCAACTTGTTGTTTTACAACTATTTATCATATACTGTATGAAAGGTTTTACACAAAATTATATTTTGTACAGCATTTTAAGCATGTTAATGGACATTGTGCTTAATAAAAATGTAGTATTATTATAAGTTGATATCAGTGAGTGTACATCAGCTTAAGCTGCTCCTGGCTTGGTGCCTTCATCTGTACACCAGGGTATGTCATGTTTATCAACAAACAGCATACAACAATGTTGTATGTTTCGAGATAGATAATGTTTTCTGTTGTAATCAGTTAAATGATAGAATTTATTAAACAGTAAATAAGAAAATGTGTTATTTCATCAGCCAATAACCATTGTGAGGTCTGACGTAAATATGGTCTTGTCAAAACATGAGTTTGCACAACTGATACAGTATAACACCCTAAAATAGAGAACGTCCGGGTTTCTCCAGATGGAATCAAATGGCCAATGATTAATTGATAAATAAATAAAGATAAATTGGGCGTACATAACATGACACTCACCCTGAAGTCATTGAAGGAAAGGTTGAGGTAGAGAATTGGGCCTACATAACACGACACTCACACTGAAGTCATTGAAGGAAAGGTTGAGGTAGAGAATTGGGCCTACATAACACGACACTCA
>CM034544.1:47219992-47236840 GCA_020002185.1 Paraescarpia echinospica | reverse complement strand
TTTTGTCCTGTTAACTATTAATTCTGTTATTACAATGTGTTTATATATAAGTCAATATTTATCTTACAGTTAATTACCAAAGGTAATGTACATAGTAGGTTTTTGATATATTCAGAAACAGTTTGTTCACAGTGAACCATGTATATAGTTTATCTAGTTCACAATTAACAACATGTTTTAGTCTATGTACATCCGTGTCAGAATATGTTGGTATCATCTGCAAACAGCACGTATTTAAGAAGTTCTGAAACATTACATATGTCATTAATATATAAAATAAATAGTTCAGTTTTGGGCCTAGCACAGACCCCATGGTACTCCACATCACACATTTAGGAGATAATTGAACATTCATATATTTTAACAAATTTACTTCTATTGCTTAGATAACTTTCCACCCATTTCTCAGTCACACCACGAACACCATAGAAATTTAGTTTTTTTTATATTAATATTGAATTATTTATGGTGTCAAATGCTTTCTTTAAGTCAACAAAAACGCCAAGTGTGTATTTTTTATCTAATCATAATGATGTACTAATTTCTTTGACCAGGTCAAGCAATGCATATAGGCCTAATAGTCTACAGAATGTACGAAGAAGGAAATCAGCCGGTAAACCAATTTGTTTACTAATTTTATTTAACCCTAACCTAGAATTCTACATTTAAGGCATGTCACTTATATTATGTCTTTATTGTCACTTTTATGTCTTTATTGCTGCGATTTGAAATTGTCCTTTCAATTTTGACGCGTGTGCGCAATAATAAAGGGACAATCTGAAACCGGGTACAATCGCAAAGCGCGACACCGGTCCGTGGATTACAGAGGCACCACAAGATGGCGCTACTATACACGAACGTTTCCGTCTGTTGCCGATCTTTTCCGAGACAGCGCCATTTTGTTGCTGAGAGAGGTGGCCAAACGTAAAATGCGTGAGTAGTAAAATTTAAATATGTTTTGTAATATTAGCGCAAAATGCTAATGTGTCATGCAAATGATTTACACAAATGTATGTTGATTCTTTTCAGCACATACAGACAATATGAATGCTGAACAAGATGAATTCGAACGACAGTTGGCTGAGAACGGCGCCAACATCCCAAACAACAGCGGTTCAACAAATTATGGTATGCGAACACAAAGAATTTATTTCAGTTTGCAAATATCATGTTTGTCATATACACATCCGTGTTATGTTGTTGTTTAATTTAGGGACAAATATGTTTTTCATTTCGAACTTATCATGCACATTAGAATAGCACGTGTTTTGGAGATTTCAATATCAGATTTGTGTAATCCGCTACCACTAGATGGCGCTATCACAGTCGGTATAGATCATTATTTAACAAGATTTAACAAGATTGCCATCCAGAGAATTAACTCTAGATGGCAGGTGGACAAGGAAGCCCTTTGGCTTATCGAGAGTCCAACCCTTTTATCTACATATATCCAGCCCTTCTGTCTCTGAGGTATGTGTCGATTTTATTTTTAAACATTCACACTACTAGCACCCACACAATCATCAGATAATCTGTTCCATACATTCACAGTCCTTTGTGAAAATTATAACTTTCTTACGTCTAATCTACACTGTTCCTGTACTAATGTAACTTCTTGTCCTCTAGTCTTTCTATCTTTCTCAACTGAAAAAAACATATTTCTATCAATATTTTCATAACCATTCAATATTTTAAACACTTCTATCTGATCTCCTCTCAATCTCCTGGTCTCTAGTGTTGTTAAACCACATTCTTTTAGGCGTTTTTAAGATCCCTCAGTTTTGGTATCATTTTAGTCGCTCTCCTCTGTACTCTTTCTAACATATCTATGTCCTTGCGGTATGGCCTCCACGCTTGTATACAATTTTCTAAATGAGGCCTAACTATTGTTTTGTACAGCGGTATTATTAGTTCTTTTTCTTTATATGCTATATTTCGCCTAATCAATCCAAGGATTTGATTTCCTTTTGAAGCTGCAATTCCACACTGCTCTGAAACCTTCATGTCAGCACTAATTGTCAGCCCTAAGCAGGGGTAGAACTTCAGCATTTATTTTACTAGACAGCAGGACTAGTAAAGACAAAAGTTTACTAGTCCGCCAAAAGGTTTATTAGTCCTGCAAATAAAAAACATAGCACAAATTTAGGTCACAACAATTTTATTTAAAACACAAAAAACCACAGTATCATCCAGGCCTGGCGTTAACACTGCCTGTCAGTCGGTCAGTGTCACTCAGAGTCGGAGGCACTACTGTCATCACAGTCGGTGTCACTGCTGTCAGTGTAACTACTACAGTCGGGCCTTGGCCTAAGCGGCTGAGTGTCTGGCCTCCGGGCTCCACCAGCACTCCACAACTCGATTGCCTCCTTCAGTTCAAATGCAGCGATGTCTGGTGAACTCAGCTGAATGGTCAACAGATCAGTCAGTCGATCTGCCTTCAGGACTGACCGGATGCTGCTCTTCGTCAGCTTCAGCTGACTGAAGCCTCTCTCCGCATCAGCCGAGCTGGCTGGCAGAGTCAGAATGGCATCAACAAGCCCAAGTATGTTTCCATACTCTGCCTGGTGGGCTGCATTGACACTAGACCATGTCAGCTGTCGCACGTCTGGGGACTGTTCATACAGGATCATCTTCAGAAGTGTCCACTCCGTCTCCACACTGGCGGTATCGATGCCAGCGTCGCGAAGCACAGGGCCAAAATGGTTGTTGAGTGTGGCCACAGCGTCATTTCCATAATCACCTGCAGCTTCAGGCCACAGCTTGAAGCTAACAATTGATGATGCACGCACAACGTCCGAATTGCTGTCAACGAAGCGACCCTCCAGACAGCTGACCAGGTTGCCCAAGATCTGCAGTCGGGTCTGCTTGGCGAAGACAGCACCTGTGAGTGTCTCACCATGGAAGTCTTCAATGCGCGCCAGGGCACGCTCCTTGGCAGTTGTGGTCGTCTTGTACATCACAAGGGTGGCCACAACGGATGTCAGCGTGGCATGTACATCAGCAACTGTCGCAGTCACTGTCTGAGCCACCAGCGACAGCTTGCTCAGAACAAACAGCACATCGAGAAGGAAGTGTGCCATCTCGATGATGTCTCGTCGGTGCAGTGTCGCCAAGAAGCCAATGGCCTTTGCCTTGGCATCTCCGGAGCCCCCGGGCACTTGCATCTGCGTCAGATGCAGGACATATGCTGGATATCCCTCAGGAGGAGACCGCTCAACTTTGTGTACATGGGCAACCGACACAATGCGTCCTTATATGCAAGTTCCAGGCGATGCGCATAGCAGTGGATTGCTTGCAGACACGGCTGCTCATTTCGGAAGAGCGTGGCGACACCGTTGGCTGATCCGGTCATAACAGCGGCGCCATCACTGCCGAATCCTACAAGCTTCTTCATGAGTGTCTCTTTCGGGATGTGGAGGTAGCGCTCCACGACACCGTCAATTGCCCGCTTGATTGACGGAGCATCTGCCTTGCCGACGTTCTCAATACCAGCGAAGGCAGTAGAGGCGACACCATTCACTGCATACCTCACGTACACTATCTCCGCTTCCGTGATGGACGCATCTGTCGTACCGTCACTGATGAGGGCGAGAAAGTGAGCACTCTCCAGGTGCTGTGCGAGGTGACGGCGCTCAACCTCAGCGATGGCACGCACGAACTGCTTGCATGCCTTGTCATTCCGATAAGTGTTCCCCACATCAAGGCCCTTCTGTGCGTCCAGGGTACACTGCCACACATAATCTGTGAACGGACGCCGGTGCTTTGCTATCGCGTGACAAGTCCTGAAACATCCAATGCAGGAAATATTAAATATCATAGTATTAAGAAAATACTGAGTATAGTCACAACATAACAACCTTCCTCAGCAAACAGTGAATACTAAAAACATCCTCGCTTTCAAAACAAAACTTGACGAAGATTTGAAGATGGGCAGGTTTAAATTTTAATAAAAAGCACAAAAATCACAAGACAAGCCACGTTCTCAAAACCAAAAATATGATGCATAAAGGCGGGAAATACAACACTAAATAGTATTACTTTTGAACCCGAAGATCCAGGCAAGTTATAACACAGATCTACATCAAATGCCAATTAATAATTTCCCATGGCATTGTTTACTGCACGGCACGCTTGAAATGAGAGATAACAGAGAAATGAGGGATAATAATTTAAACCATATAGTGCTAACCCTAACAAAGTACAATCAAACACAATATTTTTTTTTACATTTTATAACATTATATCACATGGGTAACATAATTACCTAAACAAATGCATCAGACGGTCCATGGTGGCCGTGTTCAGCGCTTGGATGGCTCGGTGGGCAGGTGCAGTGCCGGGACGGGCTTCGAACGCAGTTTGCCGGAAGACAGCTCGTGTGTGCGCCTCGCTTGTACTGTGTGCGCGTAGCGAGTCTGGGCGAAAGTTGTCCGTGCCAGTCAAGAACGCATTCTTGCCACGGACACCAGTTACGTTGTGTGTCCTGCACACTTTGCAAAACATCAAATCGTTGTCGTCATCGTAGGACAGCCAAGTGTGGTCTCGTCCCCAAACCTTCAAATAGCCACGCTGTCGTTTCTGCTGGTCGTACAGCGTGTCCCGTTCTCGCTTTTCCACCTTGCGTTTAACTTCTGGTTTTGCAACCCCAGTTAAATAACGATGCATCGTGCGTAAACGTAACAAAATAATTAGTAATGAATTAACAAAATAATTGATGTAGAACTGAAGATGTGAACCATATTCGAAATCCGCGCATTTGAAAATAGATTAGAAAATAGACGCGAAAATGGACGCCAATTGCGCTCATTAGCCGGTACCCCTCTACATGATACGCTAAGCCAAACAAAGCGGTCGTTTCAGATTTCTATGTCACACAACAACCAATCAAAAGTACCGTTTCACTGTCGATTCACATTAGGTGAAGATTTACTTTGTCAATTGTACGGTTGGTGGCGCCACGCAACACGCTGATTTTTACTAGACAGCCGGACTAGTTGGTAGGCGGGGTTTACTTCAGATCATGATGTCTTTACTGATGTCTGGGACTAGCGGATAATTAGGTAGTTCTGCCTAAGTCCTTTTCTTTTACAGTAGTACTTAGTACAGTACCCCCCATTGTATATTCTACTTCTTCGTTCCCATGTCCTGTGTGGAGGCATTTACATTTCCCAAGATTGAACAGCATTTGCCACTTTTCAGACCATTTGATCAACCTGTCAAGATCATCTTGTAAATGCTGTGTATCACCATCACTTTCAATCCTTCTAAACGCTTTTGTATCATCTGCAAATTTCAACACCTTGCTAGCTATATCATCGTCCAAATCGTTTATATATATTAAGAATAATATAGGTCCCAGTACTGATCCCTGTGGTACCCCACTCAATACCGATTTCCAGTTTGAAGCCTCCCCATCAACTACTACACGTTGTCTTCTGTCAATCAGCCATTGTTCTATCCAGTTTATTATACCATTTCCTATGCCATGGGCCTTTAGTTTAAGCAGTAATCTTTGATGTGGTACTTTGTCGAAAGCTTTTTTAAAATCTAAGTAGACGATATCTACTGGTGATCCCTCGTCTACCCACTTAGTGATGTCTTCCAAAAACATATTTGTTAAGCATGACCTCGCTTTAAAAAAACCATGTTGAGATGGGTTTATCAAGTTTTGTTTAACAAGAAAATCCACCATGTGATCTTTTATTAGTCTTTCTAATAATTTGCAAATCACCGATGTTAAACTTGTCTATAGTTCTCTGATTTGTTTCTCGAACCTTTTTTAAATAACGGTATAATGTTTGCCTCTTTCCATTCTAAAGGAACCACTCCCTCTTCTAATGACAAATTGAAAACTGTTGCGGCGATCTTGTTGTTCTGTTTCAACTAAGTTTAGATTGGAATACCATCCTCCAGGTGATTTATTATCCCTTCATGGCCTGATTTTCTTAGCTTTCATTTCTGAGTGCAATTAACTGTCTTAAATAGTCACAGTTCTGCATGAACTTAATACCTCTGGTACTGGCAGTGATGTAGTGTCTTCTCTGAGTATTGAAACACTGAACTAAAATGCTCATTCAGGTCTTCTGCCATTAAGAATCCTTCTGATATTATATTTCCAGCACTATCTTCTAGAGGACCGACCTTATCCTGAACTTTCTGTTTGCTTCGAACATACGCATAAAAACTCTTGCTGTCATGTTTTATATATTGCAAGCTAATTTATGTTCATAGCTTCTCTTTGAATTTCTAATTTCAGCTGTAGCTTGGTTTAGTGCTTCTTTATAAATGTTGTAGTCTTAGTCATTTCCAGTACGTCTATATGACTTCCACATCATTTGTTTATACTTAATTTTTCTAATGGCTTCTTTCGATAAGTATTTCTTTCTGGTCCGTTTCCCTTGTTTTTTGAAGGGAACAAATTTATCTACGATGCACTCTATTTCATTCTTTAAGATATTCCAGCATTCTGTTGCTGTCTTATTCTTCAGTGTATTATTCCAGTATATCTTTGCTAAATATTTCCTCATTTCCTTATATCTTCCTTTGTGGAAATTTCTCCTGAACTGCTTTTTATTATTTCTTTCTGATTTTACTTTGATGGTAAAATGTATCTGGTTGCGATCACTACTTCCCAGAGGCTCACATAATTTAACATTGTCAACTAATTCATTCTGTGAGGACAAAACTATGTCTAACACATTCTCCCCTGGTTGGTTCTAGCACATGTTGAGAAAGGAAACTATCTTGTATAAGCAACTAAAACTTGTGGTCCTCACTACCCATACTCTGTAGAGATTTTTAATTTTTATGCATATGGTTCAAGAATCCCCATAATAACACAGTCCCGGTTTTGCTCCACTTCCCTTATAAGCGTTTGTATTTTCATTTCTCTTTACTGTATGTTTGGACTTGATACATTAATCCAACCATTAGCGTTGACTTTTCCTGTAACTATCTTACACCAAACAGCTTCTTCGCAATCTGCTTCTCTTTCTAATTTTATTTCATAAACCTGGATATAGTCTTTAATATATAAAATAACTCCACCTCCCTTTCTTCCTATTCTATCTCTCCTAAACATTACATATCCTGTCAGTCCCAATTCGGCATCTGATATATCGGTGGTTGCCCATGATTCGGTTATACCTATTATGTGAGGGTCAATATCTTCTACCATAATGTTTAGTTCATTTCTTTTGTTTACTATACCCCTTGCATTTAAACAAACACATTTATACCCAGCTTCAGAACAGTTTTCCAGACTGTTCTTTGCTGAATTATTTTTGCTGCCTTTATCTATGCCTCCAGTTTCAGGCTTCTCTGCGAGTCCTCCCTGCGAATTTAGTTTAAATAGATGCAACCTGTCCCACTGTCAACAGATCGCAGCAGATTCTCTGAGAATACTGCTGCCCCTTCCACTTCTAGATGGAGGCCATCTCTCTCATGTACATATTCTCTCTCTCCCAACAAAGTACCCCCCATAACCCATGAATCCTAATGCTCTCTTCCTCACACATCTGCTCAACTAGCGCTGATCGCCATCCTCTTACAGTTTCTGTATCTTGCCCCCCTTCCTCCCATTACTGGCAAAATTCCTGAGAGAATAACCTGTTCCACTCTTGTCTTCTTTAGCTTCCTCACTAGATGTCTGTAATTCTGAACTATACCAGTTGTTCCCTCCTTGTCTGCATTGTTTGTCCCAACGTGTACTAGTATACACCCTCCCTTGCCATGCCCCAATACCTTCTCTACCCTTTCGGTCACATGCTCTATCCTAGCCCCCGGTAGACATACAACAACGTCCTTCCCCTCGCATATAGTCTTGTCTGTTTTTCTCAGAATTGAGTCACCCATAAACACTCTCTCTTTTCTCCTTGCCCCCTCAATCACTGCCTCGGAGTAGCTCCTCCGGTTTGCATATGTCTGGTTGTTGTCTTTTCCTCTTGCCGTCTTCTCTCCTGTCACATTCTCTTCCATTCCCTTCTTTCTTGTCGGTTTTCTCTTGTCCCTTCCTCCTGTCATCTTCCTCCTGTCATCTCTTCTAGCACATTTACTCTCACTTCCTTTCGTCCCTTCTTCTTTCCTCCCATCACATTTTCTTCTCTCCTCTCTCGTCCCTTTTCCCCGGCTACCTCCTTCACTACGGTCACTTTCTCCCCTGTCACCTTCACGCCTGTCATGTTTTCTGTTTTTATTGAACACTCTGTCTTCTTCCATCAGTCTTCTGTCTCACAGTCTTACCAACTGCCTCTGTGGTATCTACCTCTTCACCACCTGTATCGCTGTCGTGTCTCTCCTCGTTCTCTACAGTCTGACTACCTGCTGATCTATCCCCACTGGCCCGTTTTCTTTTCCTCTGCCGAACACTTTTCCTCCGTCCCTCTGTTTTCTCAATGTCTTGTTCCTTCACACCGGTCACCTTCCTTCCTCTCAGTCTCCTTTCTTCAGTCTCCGTGTCACAACTCTGCTCCTTCTGTGTTGTAGAATTCTCAACTCTCTCCGCGTCATCCCTCTCTGCTCCATCTATTTCTATGTTGAGTCTCGCCTCCATCTCCTTCACTATATCCGTCAACTTACACACCTCCTTCATCAGACATTCCACCCTCAAACACCCCATACACCGAAAGGTGAATCCGTCATCTTTGGTCTCTGCCCATGATTTTGGACAGCCAGACAACGCAAAATCCACCCAGCTCTGGCAGTCGTTGCAAACTAGGTGTCGTGTTGCCCTGAGTTGCCGCTTGCAAGGTGCCATATCAGAATTTATTTATGTTCAAAGTAGTTTTATGTAGTCTTTAAAAAGACTTTTCTGTGTACAATTTACGCCAGATTGTTTAGGTTATAGCAGGGGTAGAACTACCCACTAGTCCGCTAGTCCGTACACTAGTAAAGATTACGGCGGACTAGTAAACCCGGCCTACCAACTAGTCCGGCTGTCTAGTAAAAATCAGCGTGTTGCGTGGCGCCACCAACCGTACAATTGACAAAGTAAATCTTCACCTAATGTGAATCGACAGTGAAACGGTACTTTTGATTGGTTGTTGTGTGACATAGAAATCTGAAACGACCGTTTTGTTTGGCTTAGCGTATCATGTAGGGGGGTACCGGCTAATGAGCGCAATTGGCGTCCATTTTCGCGTCTATTTTGTAATCTATTTTCAAATGCGCGGATTTCGAATACGGTTCACATCTTCAGTTCTACATCAATTATTTTGTTAATTCATTACTAATTATTTTGTTACGTTTACGCACGATGCATCGTTATTTAACTGGGGTTGCAAAACCAGAAGTTAAACGCAAGGTGGAAAAGCGAGAACGGGACACGCTGTACGACCAGCAGAAACGACAGCGTGGCTATTTGAAGGTTTGGGAACGAGACCACACTTGGCTGTCCTACGATGACGACAACGATTTGATGTTTTGCAAAGTGTGCAGGACACACAACGTAACTGGTGTCCGTGGCAAGAATGCGTTCTTGACTGGCACGGACAACTTTCGTCCAGACTCGCTACGCGCACACAGTACAAGCGAGGCGCACACACGAGCTGTCTTCCGGCAAACTGCGTTCGAAGCCCGTCCCGGCACTGCACCTGCCCACCGAGCCATCCAAGCGCTGAACACGGCCACCATGGACCGTCTGACGCATTTGTTTAGGTAATTATGTTACCCATGTGATATAATGTTATAAAATGTAAAAAAAATATTGTGTTTGATTGTACTTTGTTAGGGTTAGCACTATATGGTTTAAATTATTATCCCTCATTTCTCTGTTATCTCTTATTTCAAGCGTGCCGTGCAGTAAACAATGCCATGGGAAATTATTAATTTGCATTTGATGTAGATCTGTGTTATAACTTGCCTGGATCTTCGGGTTCAAAAGTAATACTATTTAGTGTTGTATTTCCCGCCTTTATGCATCATATTTTTGGTTTTGAGAACGTGGCTTGTCTTGTGATTTTTGTGCTTTTATTAAAATTTAAACCTGCCCATCTTCAAATCTTCGTCAAGTTTTGTTTTGAAAGCGAGGATGTTTTTAGTATTTACTTTTTGCTGAGGAAGGTTGTTATGTTGTGACTATACTCAGTATTTACTTAATACTATGATATTTAATATTTCCTGCATTGGATGTTTCAGGACTTGTCACGCGATAGCAAAGCACCGGCGTCCGTTCACAGATTATGTGTGGCAGTGTACCCTGGACGCACAGAAGGGCCTTGATGTGGGGAACACTTATCGGAATGACAAGGCATGCAAGCAGTTCGTGCGTGCCATCGCTGAGGTTGAGCGCCGTCACCTCGCACAGCACCTGGAGAGTGCTCACTTTCTCGCCCTCATCAGTGACGGTACGACAGATGCGTCCATCACGGAAGCGGAGATAGTGTACGTGAGGTATGCAGTGAATGGTGTCGTCTCTACTGCCTTCGCTGGTATTGAGAACGTCGGCAAGGCAGATGCTCCGTCAATCAAGCGGGCAATTGACGGTGTCGTGGAGCGCTACCTCCACATCCCGAAAGAGACACTCATGAAGAAGCTTGTCGGATTCGGCAGTGATGGCGCCGCTGTTATGACCGGATCAGCCAACGGTGTCGCCACGCTCTTCCGAAATGAGCAGCCGTGTCTGCAAGCAATCCACTGCTATGCGCATCGCCTGGAACTTGCATATAAGGACGCATTGTGTCGGTTGCCCATGTACACAAAGTTGAGCGGTCTCCTCCTGAGCCTCTACTTGTTCTACCATCACTCGCCACTGAACCGTAGCAACTTGAAGGCAGCATTCGACACATTGTCTCTGCCATGTGCCCTTCCACCACGTGTCGGTGGCACTCGCTGGTTGCCACATCTGCTGAAGGCACTGCAGGCCCTTGTGAAGGGATATCCAGCATATGTCCTGCATCTGACGCAGATGCAAGTGCCCGGGGGCTCCGGAGATGCCAAGGCAAAGGCCATTGGCTTCTTGGCGACACTGCACCGACGAGACATCATCGAGATGGCACACTTCCTTCTCGATGTGCTGTTTGTTCTGAGCAAGCTGTCGCTGGTGGCTCAGACAGTGACTGCGACAGTTGCTGATGTACATGCCACGCTGACATCCGTTGTGGCCACCCTTGTGATGTACAAGACGACCACAACTGCCAAGGAGCGTGCCCTGGCGCGCATGGAAGACTTCCATGGTGAGACACTCACAGGTGCTGTCTTCGCCAAGCAGACCCGACTGCAGATCTTGGGCAACCTGGTCAGCTGTCTGGAGGGTCGCTTCGTTGACAGCAATTCGGACGTTGTGCGTGCATCATCAATCGTTAGCTTCAAGCTGTGGCCTGAAGCTGCAGGTGATTATGGAAATGACGCTGTGGCCACACTCAACAACCATTTTGGCCCTGTGCTTCGCGACGCTGGCATCGATACTGCCAGTGTGGAGACGGAGTGGACACTTCTGAAGATGATCCTGTATGAACAGTCCCCAGACGTGCGACAGCTGACATGGTCTAGTGTCAATGCAGCCCACCAGGCAGAGTATGGAAACATACTTGGGCTTGTTGACGCCATTCTGACTCTGCCAGCCAGCTCGGCTGATGCGGAGAGAGGCTTCAGTCAGCTGAAGCTGACGAAGAGCAGCATCCGGTCAGTCCTGAAGGCAGATCGACTGACTGATCTGTTGACCATTCAGCCGAGTTCACCAGACATCGCTGCATTTGAACCGAAGGAGGCAATCGAGCTGTGGAGTGCTGGTGGAGCCCGGAGGCCAGACACTCAGCCGCTTAGGCCAAGGCCCGACTGTAGTAGTTACACTGACAGCAGTGACACCGACTGTGATGACAGTAGTGCCTCCGACTCTGAGTGACACTGACTGACTGACAGGCAGTGTTAACGCCAGGCCTGGATGACACTGTGGTTTTTTGTTTTAAATAAAATTGTTGTGACCTAAATGTGTGCTATGTTTTTTATTTGCAGGACTAGTAAACCTTTTGGCGGACTAGTAAACTTTTGTCTTTACTAGTCCTGCTGTCTAGTAAAATAAATGCTGAAGTTCTACCCCTGGGTTATAGTTAGTTATATTTGTTAACACACAGTGACACACCGTGCCTTACCTAGTTACGATGTCGATGACAATGTATTCAAGTTAGGCTTAGATACAAGGTAGTCTTTACAAAGACTGTTTCCTGTGTACTATTATACACTTTAAAAGATTGTTATTTCAGGTTTTAATTACTCATCTAGCTACACCGATTATCTCAAATAACGCTATTCTATTGTCGTTCACGATACGCTAACTTCGCCAGTGACCTACTTTGTAAACAACGTTCCGATTACATTAACGTCCCCAATTATCGCTCGCAAATCGCCTACTTTTAATCTACCCTAGATTACTCCCTCTAGCTAACTTTTAACAAAAAATATTGCTTAATATATATCTATAATTACGTTATGTATCCTATACGCTCAATAATATCACTTATCTTGATCAAATATCCTTATATTTTCGCAAGTTTGCTGCACCAAATTCAAATCAATTCACCACCGGAAGTCCCCCATAACACATCAGGCAACAATAGCCATGGTTTTGAGTCTATGCATATAATAATTAATAAAAACTAACCAACTGCGTCTCCTTTACAATCAACAACATAATGCCTTTGGATTTATTACAAGATTTGGTCTAAAAACCGTTCCTTGTTGTTCAAGGCGCTGACGCTTGAACAGTTCTTTCACGGCGCGTGAAGGATTCCATTTGCTAGAACTGGAGTCCATTGTGCTAGCTCTTAATGTTGGTTTCTCATATTCCCTTCAACCCATAAACCAATATATCCTTTTGTGTGTAAGTGATATGCAGGACAAACTCTTACACCCCCAGTATACGCCTGTTACAATTCTACAGCAACGAAGCAGTGCTAATAAATTACGAAGATCTCCGTCCACAATATTGGCCAATCAATATAATAATCTCAAAATACATTGTAAACAATGTCATAAAATAAAAAAAATTAATAATCAGTTGAGAAAATATCAATGTGAATGTTAGCAAATATTGGGGTAAGATCTATGGATACTGAAACAAAGCAAACTCGATCACAACCAGACTTGAGAACAACCATTCATAATGCCATGGTAAGTTGGATAAGTGGCGCAACCAGTTAGAGTTGTGGGAAACTAGTGCTAGAGCCATTGTGATATCAGATTGATTATCGATCAGACGGGTACTGTTGGTGAAGGTGTCAGGACACTGTTAGACTTCCTGCTTGGTTACAGACGAAAAAAAGTGCAGTATATTTTTGAGAAATAATTTTTTACAATATTCACTTGCTCTGACATAAGTGCATTTGAGTAGTCAGATTTTTAGATGTGATTGTAGAAGCTGTTGACAGTAAAATGGTGTCTTTTTAGCTGATTTTACTAAGCGGAAGGGTATTTGGCAGCAATTTGGCTAGTTGACACTTTAGCTGGATTACTGCCTGCATTCATTTGTAAATATTGACGGGTGTCATACATACAGGCATTTTGTAAGAGCTAGAAATACTAGATTTTTACTAAACTCGACCAGCATGTCAATGAGATGATGACAACAGCAGGTGAGAAGTTTAATACATTTTCTAGGTCACGTTTTCTTACAATCAGACAAAACGTTAACATGGTCGCCAATGGGAAAACTATCAGTGTGCTGACCCCTGAAAGAGATTGTGTCACTGTGCAAGGATCTTCTAGCAGAATACTGGCGTGATATTTGTGATTATATTAACAAATGGCTAGTTGCTACGAAATTGTGTAGGTGCATAGACTCAAAAATACGGTGTTTGTTTCTCTTTAAAAATACTTCTGCAATTAATTTAGACTATTATAAAACATGTGTTTTAATGTTTATATCTCGTGTGTGAATAGTTTATGAAGTATGGGCAATTTATCTAATAAAAGTACATACTTTTTTATTCCACCAAAACTTTTTTAATTCACAAAAAGCTAGCACATCGTAGTGGATACAACCAAAGTTAGGTTTTTATTATGATTCTAAATAGAGAAGGGTGGGAAAAAGGGAAATGTGAAAGACAGATTTGGACATCAAATACAAAAGCCGTTGAGATATGTCATGAGATAAACAAAACAATAAAGGAGAAATAAGCCTAGCTCAAGAAACCAGCTGGCACTCAGACTATGTAAAAATTCCTAACAAATAAGCGCAGAGTGGACAGGAAAGGAATTTTGCAACATTGCCATCCAAAGCAGAACAAACCCAGATGGCAAGTGGACAAAGAGGCCATTGGCTTATTGAGAGTTCAATGTTTATTTCTCTGCTAATTTTGTACTCATTTCACATGTGACTTTCTTTTTATACAGACACTATACAGAAAATAACATTGAAGATAGGATGAGTAATTTTAAAGATATGACAGTTAATTAGAATGTAGTATTTTATGAGGCAGGCCACCCACTTTAATTAGGTCACCTGGTCCCTGTAGTCACTAATGAATAGTCATGGAGAGAGTACAGATAGGCGAGGTATATTTGAGTGATTTCAGAACAAAAAGCGATAATGCGATATACACCATCTGTGTTTTTACCAAAACGTGATATTTATTTCCCTGCCAATCAACAACGTCTTGCTGTTCTTCCCACTACGTGTAGTGATGACGGGTGTTATATGGACATATCACGTTCTGACAAAAAGACATAGATATGTTGCGTTTTTATTTAAAAAAAATTCTGATCTGACAAGCGAGTAAATGGCACTGCCACCTTATCTGTAGTGGCGTCTTGCCCTCCACATTTTCCTGCCACATCTGCTCAGAGTAGCGTTTGAGTAGGTAACGAGAGCACTGGTGCGCACCCATGCGACAGGCGTCGTGTAGAAGGAAGTCTGTCTTCACACAGTTCCGTGCATTCTCATGATGCAGCAGTAGACGCAGTACCTGAAAATGATTGGTCACATGTAGGTTTACTTGTGTTGCTGTAATACACATGTGATTTTTCAACTTTATTACATTAATGTTTACTTATTTATCGAGTCCACCGACTCAACATCAACAATTGTCAATAAAATCAGCATCACTCACGGATTGCCTTTGTGAAACAACTGACTCCAACTCTAAGCAATGACGCCACCCGTCAATTTCTGCTGGGTCCATGCGACATGAAGCTTAAACTCACATATCTAGCTTGCATGTGTCAAATGCCCCCCTACACCTTTTGAATTTGGTGTGCCCATAGACCTTTTGAATGAGCCTATGTGACTGTGCCCCCCTAAGACCCTTGGAAATGTGCCCCGTTCACATTACAATAACACTCGAGTGACACTGAAGTGGCGGAAACAATTTTTCAACAGGACCCCCATCTTCCAATGTCACCAATGGAGCCGAGTCAGCAGAAAAGCTAAAGTCACGGTGGTGTGGCAGCAAAAAAAATGTGTACACCATTTGCAAATTTGTACACCCAGTGCAGGTTATGCCCCCCCAGACTACCCTCTCTGGATCTGCCCCTGATCATGATAGTCAACTATTCCTGATAATCACCCCTAATAATAATATACCAACTGAGCCAAGTGAATTGGTAAATTCCACTAACATCAATAAACAGAGGCAGCCACAAACCTGTTCGTGGTCGCCAACAAGGGCATACATGACAGGAGTGTATACGGGCTGGTAGGCGAGACAGTAGATCTGATCAGGGTACGTGCTCAGGTTATGTTCTTCAGGGTAGCACACGGTGCATTCAAGGTGTGCGCGGGCCCCATATGTTAGCAACAGCTGTGCGACGTGTACATGACCGAGCTTACAGGCAAGATGCAGAGGCAGACTGCAGATGCCTGCGTTTACATCACATCCCTTCTTGATGAGCAGCTTCACAACTGCCACGTGGTTGTTGATGACAGCACGCTGTAGCAGCGTGAAGCCGTCCCAGTTGACCACCCGGAACACATTCCGCACCTGTCGAAATGCGACGATTGTGTATACAACCAGATACGATATGAAAAATTCTATAATGCTAAAATCATCGAAAACATGGGCTCAGACATGCACCAAAACCAAAAGGTGAGGCAATCTCAAAGTTGTGTAAAAAGCTAAGAAGAGTAAACAGTATTAAAAAGATAAGTTTTAAGGTGACTGCGAAATGATATTATATTTCCTCCTGACTTAATGCTGACAGGATGCAAGTTTCACAGAGACATAATTGATGCAGCAACCGAGGAAGCCTAAATTCCGATGAAACCATTTAATGGCATGATTATATAGTGCAATCATAATTTATTTGAAAATGTTCAAAGTCTAATTCTAATTGAAGTGAAAAGTATTTTAATTCAACATTTTAAACTGATTTGATTTTATGTCCCAGTCTGAGCGAATGACGAAGAAGAAATGCACTGAAGCATACAACTGCAAGTCATGTCTAGTAACATATCACACAAACCACTGCGTTAAGGGATTTATGAATAATTATGACTGTATGTACACTGAAAGTAAGCATTGACTTAACAGATGCTTAGCAGATGATGAGCACTAAAAGGAAATCAAGAAACATGTGAACATGAAACTACCCGTAGTCAGGAGAAGAATGAGAAGTGAAGGACATAAACAGAAACTGGGTAAGTAAAGATTGACACACAGAGAGAATGGACAAACAGAATAGGGCATTAATAAAGAAAAGAGGACAAAGAAAATTAAGATGGATGCCTAAAAAGAACTCAAAAATGGACAGGGATGAACAGCTAAGTTTGGGACAACATATTTTGCAGAATATCACGATAGCTGAAACAGTATCATCTGTCATGAGATATGGCCCCCACCACACATTGAACAAAAACGATAACATTTAGGGAACTGATAAATCCACACTGGTTTCCATCCAAGTGAATAATTATAGAAA
>CM034544.1:47029505-47218992 GCA_020002185.1 Paraescarpia echinospica | reverse complement strand
CATCCGCACAACTAGGCATAAAAAATGCCCAATGCGGTTCATACATGCAATGCCACATCATTCGGCAGCTGCCGTTTTTAATACAGCATAACGAATACAAGATCGACGTCGCTGTCGGACCGATAACAGACGACTTCATTCTTGGCCTGGATTTCCTATTGGAACATCACAGTGTTGTAGACGTAGATAACTGTGTCGTGACAATAGACGGCACCTGTATCGACGCCGTTATGAAGAAAAGGTCTGACACGTGCTACCATGTGAGTAAGATACATGTCGCACAACGCGCTGTAGTCCCGCCAAAACATCGAACTGACGTGATGGTGGAGCTCACTAACACGGCTTGCAGTGACTATGTCACTACACCCCAGGCAACCGACACCCTACTTATTCCATCCTGCATTATTAGCGGGGGAAGGGGGCCTAGTACTATGGAGGTAATCAATGATTCATCCCAACAGGTAGTGCTAAAGAAGGGAGAATGGTTAGCAGTAGCTGTTGAACTTGATATAGTAATGAATGCTAACACTGAGCCACACCGGCCACACGTCAACGTCTACCGCACCGGAGTGGAAAATCACATTGACCGGCGGGACGTTCCCTCATGGGAAGAAGTGAATGAATTCAATAAGACGTCCCCACCTGTTGCAGTGTCACTTATCCCTGACGCCAGCCTTGACGGGATATACATCTCAGCCAAACTAGACGAAGTACGGTCTCAGATACCGACACACCTGGCAGATGTATTTGCTAGAGCAAAGACACTAATATCAAAAAGAGAACAAATCGCTCTAGGACTCCTACTAAACAAATACGCAGACGTGTTCGCAAAGAACAACAAAGACCTAGGCAAACTCACCCTAATGCGCCATAGGATAACAACCTATAATGAAGACCCAGTCAGAGAAAGACTGAGGCGCACACCCCTGAAATTTCAGGCTGATGAAGAGAAAACTCTAACGGACATGCTTGAAGCTCAGATTATCAAACCATCCACGTCGGAATGGGCCTCAGCACCAGTCCTGATAAGAAAGACGGTGAGGTTCGCTATACGGTAGACTACCGCCAATTAAATGCAAAAACCGTCAAAGACGCATACCCCATACCATTGATAGATTAGTGCATTGACACCCTATCGGGCACGCTTTGGTTCCACACGCTGGATTTGGCCAGTGGATACTGGCAAATAGAGGTAGACGAACGCGACCGTCATAAAACGGCATTTATGACGAAATATGGACTGTTTGAACATGTCCGCATGGCCCAAGGCCTATGCAACGCACCAGCCACATTCCAGAGAGTCATGCACCTCGTCCTGCGCGGCCTTGCATGGGACAGGGTATTAGTGTATCTAAACGATGTCATTGTGCTGGGTATGAGTTTTGAAGAGTCTCTTGAAAATCTGGAAATCGTCCTCCAGAGATTCGAGAAACTAAACTAAAACCCAAGAAATGTTCTCTTTTTAGCACCAACGTACGGTTCTTGGGACGTAAGGGAGGGAGTGTCGGTCACCAGCGATCACAAGCAATGCGTGTTGGATTGGCCCCGACCTGCGAATACTCTTCAAATGAGCAAGTTCACTGGCTTTGTAAACTATCACAGGGAGTTCATTCGAGGACTAGCAGAAACCATGAAACCGCTATATGCCTTAACGAAACCCAAGGCACCCTTTGAGTGGACTGAGTCTTGTGAAGAAGCGTTCCAAAAACCGAAACGCGAGATGACCACCACACCAGTACTGGCATTCCCCAATAACAAGGACCCGTTCGTTCTGGACACCGACGCTTCTGACATAGCAATTGGGGTAGCTTTATGTCAAACGCAGAATGGAATCGAACGCCCGATTTCGTTCGCCTCGTATACCCTAACACCGGTACAACAGCGATACTGCATCACGCGGAAAGAGCTGCTGGCCATAGTCTTGTTCACTCGTCATTACAGACACTACCTACTCGGTAGAGAGTTCACCATAAGAACCGATCACGGGTCACTGACATGGCTGTTCCGCTTCAAAAACCCGGTGGGTCAACTTGGGAGATGGCTGGAAGAATTGTCACAATATTCCATGACCATCCAACACCGACCAGGTGCTAATGCTGATGGATTGTCACGCATTCCAGAGGAACTTGAAGTGTGCGATTGCTACGAGGCCGGTAAGGAAGTGTCTTCCTTACCCTGTGGCGGCTGTCCCTACTGCTCAAAACTACATGCACAGTGGAGCAGGTTTGAGAAAGAAGTCGACTATGTAGTCCCACTAGCAATAAGACACACCCATACCCCAGAAGAGAACGCCACTGCGGCGTCTTCTGGCGGTATCGCAGAAGGAAGTCGAATTAAACCCAATTATATGAGCCAATACAGTGTGCAGGAGTTGAGGGACTCTCAATTGCTTGACAGTGACTTGCAACCAATAATTAACTGGTTAGAGGTGGAAACACCAAAACAAAACGAGCTACAACTTCAAAGCAAGGCAACGCGTATTCTGTGGAACTGTAGGGACCGGCTTCATATGCGAGATGGGGTCCTATACCACCGCTGGGCGGAATACTTTGGGCCCTCGACGCTTAAACTGGTTGTCCCACATCCCATGAGACAAGAAACACTCAGTATGACCCATGACCACCGCATTGGGGCCACTGGAGTCGAGACAAAACTTTTGCTAAGCTGAAGAAGAACTTCTTTTAGCCATCCATGCACAAAGACTGTCGGCTGTTTATAGAGACATGTGCTGTGTGTCACGTGAATAAGGCGGGACCCTCCCAGAGAGCACAGCTGCTACACTACCAAGCAGGGATCCCTGGCGAACGGGTACACCTGGATATTTTGGGCCCATTTACAACCAGCGAATCGGGCAACAAATATGTCCTCATTATTATTGACCAATTTACCCGCTGGCTCGAATTACATGCCATACCTGAGCAGACAGCCGAAATCACAGCCAGGACATTCTTCGAGCAATGGATCGCCAAATATGGCACGCCCCTACAAGTACACACAGATCAGGGCAGAAATTTTGAAAGTCAGCTATTCTCTGACCTCTGCAGACTAATGGAAGTCACAAAGACCCGAACAACTCCCTATAGTCCCAGTTCGAATGGCCAAGTCGAACGTTATAACCAAATGGTCCTGTCGTTTATCAGATGTTACCTGGCTGATAAAATATCCAGATGGGATGAAAACCTCGCAGCACTAGGTATGAGCATACGAGCCACAGTAAATAGAAGCACGGGGTTTACACCCAACATGTTGTTATTCGGCCGTGAAAATTGCATGCCTGAGGATGTCCTATTCGGTCTCTCTAATGTGAATGCACAACGACAGGAACCGTCTAGATTCCTAAAGGAATTGACCGAGAAACTAAGGGATGCCTTTGCGGCCGCACGCAAAAACCTTCAATTGGCACAGCACCGCCAGAAGATGAATTATGACACCCGAGCCATAGTAAGGAAAAGAAGGTTCGATGTGGGCGACCTGGTTTACATTCGAAACAGCAGTACCAAGGTCGGTCAGAGCAAAAAACTGCTCCCACTGTGGAAGGGACCGTTCATAGTAACTGAAGCTATTTCCCCGGTCCTCTATCGTGTCTCTGATCGCAAAAAGGAGCATGTCAAACACCATGACAAACTCCGGATCTGCGAAGATCGCGATATTCCACTGTGGATCAGGCGGAAACGCCAAAGAGTCCTCGGTGCTGAAGAGTGGAGTGAAGATAGAGAAATTAGGGGCGACCCATTGGACGGCATTGAAGCGCTGTTCCACAACAGCCAGCCGGACAACCAGGTGGGTGAACGGGCAGAAGAAAAGCCCTTACCGATGACCCGGTATGGACGAAGGGTCGTCCGACCACCCCGGTATGAAAATTAAAAAGCCACTACCAGTCCCTTCATGCTAATCCCATATTTTCAGATGGACAGAGAGCCAGAAAACTGGAGAGGCTGGAAGGAAACCGCACAGAGAACCACAATCTCGACGACTGACTTAAATGACTTACGCCAATTAATCAGTGGTGGACCCTACAGGAATTTATTGCCGTACGTTACCCTAAATGACGTACGGGTGCAGTTAGATTTAATAGCCCGTGCGTTGCCAGCTGCTGCGAAGGCTGTGTCAACCGCCATGCTGGAGGCCACCTCATCGGCCATGCCAGCACCCATGGGCACTTCGGACACCTGTACCGTGACTGATGGGGGCACAACTCACAACAAGCGTTGGAGAAAACAGAGGGGGAAGAAACGGGCACGATATCAGCCCTACTCCCCTGTTATGAGAAAAACCCCATGCAGGCAACGTTGGGCCACGTAACCCCGACAGGTGGCCTTAGGTGCCCAGCCTCGAAAGGAGACGTTGCCCTCTGTTCACGCAGCAGGTCCACCCAGACGGCAACGGATCACATGGTCTCGACAGGAGATCCCGATCGCGGCCATAACCTCAATAGGGGAAACCTCCGAGGCATGTGGCAGTGCACGATGTGTCACGAGCCATGTGCAGACAAACGACTGCACATAGAAACGCATCATCTGCCTTGGCACTTCCACCCAGACTCCGCTTGTTGGGTATGCAGGCGACAATTTGGATCCGTTGGACCACTGTTGAACCATTTAGCCCAGCATAGCGAGGAAGACAGGCGGAATGGAGAGTTTCCCCAGTACTTTACCCTATGGGCATACTCCATGGTAGACCTGCTGGAGTGGATACGAAGGAGGCTTAGACAGCAGATATTCGCTGAGCTAGTGGAGCTGTCCAGCCGAAGAGGGTGGCACCCAAATCAGGATGCATCACCCAGCGCTGCACATCTCGTTATGTTGTCAGAGATTGCAAACATGATGGGGCTACCCATCCAGCCCCGCTCCATCCAGCTTTGCCCACCAAACCACCCGGCAGCACTACTACATTGGCGCAGCATTAGCTACATGCTTTCCGAGCAAACACCGCGATTCCAATAGGAATTCCTCAATAGCATGGTCCCTTCAACCATCCCGGAGATCACGCACACCGTGCGCGCCATTGCAGTGGACTCACATTGCCACCTGTCACTAGTAGAGAGAACACACATAAGGGTGGACAGGGCTCGCTCCCCTTCTGCTGGCAATTCTCTGTCCGCGTGAGAGACTGCGTTCTCCCAATGGCACACCGATGTCCAAGAGCGTTCCACTACAATAGACTTGGTGACAGTGGTAGACAATCGAGTCTTCTCCGACGAATGGCACCGACCGGCCTTGGGGAATATTACTGTCAACCACAAGACGGTAGTTGTGTAGACCACATACGGTGCACACCCGCGGTTGGCGAAGGCACTCGACATGAGTGAGTGGGGAGGATTACAGGCCAGGATGCGTAGTCCCCAGTGCTGCGCCATCGGGGAATGTGGCCTTGATTACACCGAACCGGCCTCCTCGCTCCCTAGCCAACGACAGCTGTTCTGCCGGCACATCGCCATGGCACGTGAGCTTCGTAAGCCACTCATCCTGCACCTGCGCGGAAACAACAGCTACACAGTAGCAGAAGTAATGAGTGAGGCCTTGCTGATGCTAAAGCAGAACACGCATCGCCACCAGAAACTGCATGTGCACTGTTTCACTGGGGACCTCCGGGACTACCAACACTGGGTCGGTCAGTTCCCGCACACAATGTTCGGCTTCACCCACAAATCCACACAGACTCGAGGATTCGCCGTGCTAGCACGGCGCATCGATCTGCATAAGCTGGTTTTGGAAACCGACGCTCCCCTGCTATCACCCCATGGGTACAACAAAGGACACCCATACGAGGTAGTGTATCAGGCCCAGTGTGTAGCGGAACATCGCAATCTACCAAACTGGGTGATCCTAAAGGTTGCAGCCCTCAACCCACTGGCGTTTTACCGTGTGTAAAACGCACGTTGTGGGGATGGGGGCACCTCGCCCAGTCAAGAGCCGATTTACGGCACCTTTCATGCTGCCTGGGCACTACGCCGGGAGCAGCAAACTGACACGGGCACCTTGCCCAGGCATGAGTCAGTTTACGCCACGATATCAATCATACTACCGCCAGGAGCAACAAACCAATAGGGGAAACAAGATTGATTGATGTTTGCATTAACTTTTAGTAGTATTTTACTAGGGCCAATTAGTTATGTTCTAAATATTAGTTAGCTAGTTTGAATAATTATTAAGGATTTTAGCCTGCTAAAAACATAACGGGGGGAGGATGTGGAAGTGCAGCCCTCCATGATCGGTAGGTGGAAGCACTGGGAGGGAAATTCCCGCTGTGCCGGACCCTGGTCAATCTGCAGTGGTCATCAGGGAAGCTGGGAAGACTATAAATAGGGGCAGTCCCCAGGATCCGGCGCGCATTACCATCACGGACTGACTGACAGCAAGACTGACGTACGTGACAGCGACACTTAAATCTACGGATCTACACGGGAGACGAACAGGTAAGCAAGGCTTACTATTAGTAGTCTTCCACAATATAATTATATGATGTGGAAGTCAATCCTTGTATCCTCGCAAGCCAGGGGTGTTTGCCATTCAAAACTAGCCCTGGCAGATCTCCTACGCGACGTTAGCTGAGTCAAACCAGTAATTGACTTCGCCAGTCGTGACCATATAGGAAAGTACTACGGTTAACGGTTTAACTGTAGTCACTCCGGTTTTGGATAAATAATAGGTTGACAGACCTTGACTTTGCCGAAGATCTTGTACTGCTCAGCCACACGCCGGAGATCCTGCAAGAGATGACCAATAAATTAAACGAAAATGGAGAGATGGTCGGATTACGAATCAGCTATGGGAAGACAAAAACATTGTCAGTTGGTGATGGATCTGAACCCCACATTGTGATCGGTCAGCAAGAGTTGCAATGCGTCGAGAACTTCCCTTACCTCGGAAGCTACATCTCTAGGAAAGGCGACGCGGAAGTAGATGTACGAGCGAGGATAGGCAAGGCATCAGCAGTGTTCCAAAGACTACGTCCAATGTGGTCCAGTAATACCATCAGAAAGGGCATAAAACTACATCTTTACATGTCAATCGTAATACCAACAGCGAAATATGCCTGTGAAACGTGGAAGAATACGGCGAGGATTTAAAACAAAACTAGACATAGTCCACCGACGATGTCTCCGGTTCATATTGGGCATATCGTGGAGAGAGCACATCACCAATGAAGAAGTGATGAGGAGGGCAGATCTGGATAGCCTGCATTACATAGTTAAGTCTCGACGACGAAGACTAGCGGGATATGTACTACGCCTACCAAGAGAGAGAACAGCACATGTAGCAATGGAATGGGTGCTTGAAGGTGAAAACAGAAGGAGAGGAAGGCCGACTAAGACCTGGCGCAAGACATTTAAAGAAGATCTGGCAGAAATGGAAATTACCTGGAATGAGGCCAAAGAAATTGCGAAAGATCGTAGTAGATGGAGTAAGCTCGTCGCCCGATGTCCCGAAAGGAACAGGAGAAACTAAGTCTAAGACTCCGGTTTTATTGATAAAATGAAAACTACTGGCGTAGTAGGAAAACCATATGGTTTTACCCTTGTGTTTTGAGATACATTTTTTTAATGAATTTATCGCGATCGTTATATTTTTGTTGGTAAATTCGCCGACCAACACACTCATCGCGAAAAAAAATTGTTTTTATTACGTGCGTCAATGGGCATTTACGTGTAAAGATTATGGTTTTACTGATAATTTATGGTTTTTGTATGCCATGACTACTGTTTTGTTTCACAGGACTTTACAGATACGGTCGCGACTGCGTCACCCGAGAGAACAGCGCAAATACCCACCCTAATTTTAAAACGGATAAACGACTTCTGGGAATTCCAATAAATGACCCGTTCGCGGCATTAACACGAGCTGCTGAACGATATTGTGTATTCGAATAATTGCTTCTTCTTCCTAAACATTGCATGTAACACGAGCCACGGTTGGTTGAAACTAGTTTTATTATGACCACCTGACCTGCCGTCAACCACTGATATAGTAAGCGATTTTATAGGCTGCGCTTAAATTGCCTTAAATTCAGAGTTTCGCAAAGCGATTAGCCAGTGGTACTGCTGGCTGGCACTGACGTAATCAGCAGCAGCGACCCCTGGCGCATGAGGATGCTTGTATGCCTACCGTTGTGTAATGCAAGACTAACTCCTCTGATTGCTGCGAATTATGGGTCATCCATAAAGTACGCCATGCTAAATGTGGACATTTTTGAGAGCCCAAATTCCTTTTCACGCTTTGTGATCTACACTCTCCCTAAAATTACGTCCGTTTTGACAAAGACCAATTTGACGCTTCTATCTCCAAAAGCGGTGTCGCCACCTAGCGACCAACTACTATACTATGACATACATTAATTGAAAATATTATGTTGGTGCAATATAATTCAGAAGATTAATTTACACCATGTAAATGGTGTATAATTTTATACTTCGTTAGATTTTTACGTATTGTCGTTGTGCATAAGAGACCCAGGTAGTCAGTTATTTTTAGGATACCACTGATGAGACAGTTCGCACGTGTGTGACATCTGTCTCTTTGACGCCCTCTTGTAAAATTGTAAGTTTGCATTCAATTTTCTTATTATTATTATTTTCAATGAATTGTTATCTTATATTTATTTATTTATTTTACGGATTTTTATGTTCATGTGTTTTTTACATATCATTAATAAAATAAAATATAATTTATTAGGTTCTTTTGTCTAGCTTATATATACAACCGACCACCGACCGACCGACTGACCGACCGACCGACCGACCGACCGACCGACAAATCAATCGATCGATCGATCGATCGATCAATTAATCAACCAATCAATCAATCAATCAATCAACCAACCAACCATTTCTTTCTTTTTTAGAAATAGTATTATTTAGATATTTATTTTATACATCAAACCAGTGTAACTACAATATATATATATATATATATATATCAATAAGAAGCTATATAAAATGAAGCATGTCGCCAGGCAGGATTTAATAAACTTGGTTGTGACCTCCCCTTCCAGATAGTTACTATTTTTGGCCCTTCGACAATCCTAATGAATATATCGCCATCTAGCGGCTAGTTTGGACACAACTTAATAATTTTGTATTATCAATTTTAATTTCACCGGCTTTTCTACACATCAGCTAAATTAATTATCCCTATACCTGTTGACGTGTAGCTGGTTTGTTTTGAGTATGTAATTTTACTAATGCACATTTTTTGGCAAATGTCTTTGAAATAGCGCCACCTGGTGGAAGCGTTGTCAGTTTGGGCGCGAAATGTGTGCGCCTGAAGTCGTCTGCAACAAGAAGCCGGCGAATGTGGTTGCGTTTTGTGAGCTCCTCGTATACGATTGGGCAAATATTGCCGCATTATTGCGGAAACAAGCCAGATTTTCGTAAGTATATTACCAACCAACACGTACACTTAATTAGGTCGTTGTTAGTTCTGAGCATTTGAGCATTTTGCTATAGATTTTAGCCTTTATTAGGGCCCCTGGCATAGGTTAGTCACAGCACAATCTCTTGATTTAATTTTAATAGGATTCAATAACAGGCAAATATTTGCATTAATCTGGCTAGGTGTTCATATTTTTATTTGCCCGAGTTATATTTTTCAATTTTGTGCTTGTCTCCTGCCAGGTGCTAAACTGCCAAAACAGCTTTTTGAAAACATGATATCTCGAAAACTATCAGTATCATTCACATCCATCTCATATTTTGCGTACTAATTAGTAATTGTATATGTTGTTGTCCTTGGACAGGTGTAATAATTATTATGAGATTCAAGATGTTAATTAAACAGTTGAATTAAGTAAAAAGTGGCATTTTTATAACAAAATGCTTGCCTGATCCTATTACATAATGATATAGCAGCTTATGTTATGTTGATGCAAAGTAGAGCGTTATTTACACCTCAAAAGTGCGCCACGCCGCAATAATGCCAATATTCTTAAAGGTATACTGGTGTGGGGAATAACCGTGGGTCCAATTGCGTTTTGCCATTTTTACTAAAGTGAAACCTGACCAAATTCTTCTGCAAGATATTTATGTGCTAAATCTCTAACACATATTCCTTACAATTTTTGTAAACAAACTTACAAAACTAGTTTTGAGTGAAGTACTTACGAAAATATACCAGCCTTTGGGGCCTTTTTTCATTGTTTGCAGAAATTTTACGGAATAAGCGTTACTTATATTTATAAATTAGCGATTTAGGCTTTAGGCTTCGATGGCAGCGTTCGTTATAAACTCGGTTCGAAAATCCCATGAAAGTCCGAATTACTGGAGTTTCGACATAATGACAATGTTGAGAATTACATCAAAGCGAAAAAACACCACCCGGTTCGTCGCGCGGCGCATTAATACTTCTTTACAACAAAATAGACCGCTCAAAAGTTAGCATTTAATCCTAGATATCGCCTGCGGACGCATGTTTTGGAATAATTCCTGGGTGCTTCCATGTTTATGCCTGCAGCAAATATTAAACTTCAATCTCATTGGCTGAATATCACCATTAAAATATTCTCTTCATGGCGTAAAAGAGGAACATGCAAATCCCCAGAAACAATACATTGTGCTACAACATTCAAAACAGGCTGCCTGTATAATAAAATACAAATATCTACAAAATGTCAAAAGGATTTTTTATTGTTTTACTTTTTTATATCAAAAATAATTTTTTTGGAAACGACATAATTTCCGATTATTTTCATAGGATGCATTGAATGTGCAGGGAGGTAAAATGGAAACATGGACAGATATACAGAATCCCTTCTGTAAGGCAAGTCTTGAAGTATTTGTACTCCAAATTTGGAGTTGATATGTCTTAGTTTTCTCGAGATCCGCGTGAAATTTATGTATTGAATAAAAACAGAATTCTGGGAAAACAGCAAAACAAACTTTTGTGTTTATCTTTTCACATTTTTAGTCCTTTGGCCGAAGGTCCAAGGGACTATTGCCATCACTCTGCGTCCGCCGTTAGCTGCCGTATCTCAGAAACCGTTCAGCAACTTTTTATCTAATTTTGCATAGACATCTTGGGGCACTGCCACTATGCACGAGAAATCTGTATTTGATTGAATCATTTTAAGGGCTCCCTAGGGCCTCCAAGGACCCCAAAGTGCAAAAGTTTTACATTATCTAGTGATGTGGTTTTGAGAAGGGCCCTTGAGACCACCCCCAACAGTAGATGTTGTGTATTGTGCCACAAAGTCAACAGCTGTGACTAATCTCTACAGCCTAGTCCATTGAGACCTTGACTAATCTTTCATTGGTCACAGCACCCAGGCAGAGTAGACACACTTGATCCCTGTTAGTAGCATTACCACAGCGGCCGCAGCGGCTGTTGGATCTGGCCTGTTTTGACGCTAAACCACAACAGGTCACCGGTCATACAGCCCTTACATCATTAAGTCCGCGTTAAATAATACATATTTAATATCACTGGAACTACAAGATAATGTTCTTTACAATGGCATAAAGTTTTTAAAAGTATTCCTTTATTTGATAAACTTACCGTTCGTGATTGAGAGATGATGCGCGCCAAAAGTGTCATGCCGACGGCTCTCCGCGATGATACGGTTTTCGCAAAAACAGGTCGCGGCAAATTGAAAGCCCGCACTTGTAAACCTATTCGGATCATCATGAGATCTGCTCGACTAATTAGAAGATGTGTTCGTTTTCACTGCAGTCATTGCACGAAGTTTCTGCGTTAAATCAAACGAAAGTTATGTCAAATTATCGTATAAACATGAATTTTTGGTAATGTTATCGCCTAAAATTCAAGTTCGTGTATATACACACACCTACGTGTCAGTTTCAGACTGTTCAGATGATATATGTTATGTGATATTTTAAAAAGGTTTACAAGTGCGGAAATCACATTTTGTGCAACCTAGTTGCACGGTTTTTGACAACGCCACCGCAGACGGTGACGCTGTGCTAAAAATAGTAACATCCGCCTGGTAACGTCAGCATGCCGCTGGATATCCGTCAGGCGGACAACCGCGTTGCGCTGGTTGTCCGCTAGGCGGATTTGGCGCCTAGCTGTCATACAGGCAATCCCTATTCACACTACGCTGGCTACACTTAATAATTGATTTTAAACTTGAAATTCAAAAACTTGTAGTCCAACCTTACTTTGTTAAATATAAAATAAAAACTTATTACATTTATTGTTTGCTTACTAGTAGTAATAACTAGCCAGTTTAAACTTGGTATTTCCACCATTATAATATTCATTTATTGCCACAATTATATTATTGGTGTGTATAACTATATTTTATTTTATTAATAATTATATATTCCTACGTTTAAATAGCTATTGTAACAACAAAGACTAACAATAAAATCTGAGTTGTTGGTGCAATTATTCATTACTCTGTGTATTTAAATGCAGGTATCTCTCGGGTCCAAGACACTTTCTGCAACTCACATAGCAAAGTATAACTAGTATAGACATTAATTATGCAAAGTGGGAATTAAGTGACATCTAATTATAGTAATTAAACTCTATATAATACTATGATAAGAAGCGCTAAACGTTAAATGATAAATTGATAATGCTTTTGAAAATTTTTATAACGAATGAGGATTCCACATTTACTATGTCCGCCATTTTGTTTTATGATAATTAATTATGCAAATGGCAACTAAGTGAGTTCTAGTGAAAATGTTTGTGTTTTACAACATGCCTCAAATATTAATGATGTGCTTTTGGAAAAATATATATTCCAAAATTGGGATTCTACATTTAATATGTCCGCCATTTTATTTTATGCAAATTACTCAACAAATTATTCAAATTGTGGTAACTAATTGATAGATAGCAAATAAAACAGATTATGCTGTACTATTGTAAACGCCATTACTAAGTTAATTACATGCTCAGAATAACAATTTCTTCACAAAAACATTGGGAATCCTCATTCAATATGGCCACCATTTTGTAATAATTATGCTAATGATGCACCAATTTTGCCAAAAATTTGGGATTGAAATGAACTATAATGAAACAAGATATGTTACACTTTCTAATACCCTGTAAATATACTCTAAACAATTAATGACATGACATGAATTGCATCTTGTTACAGTCTATGATTCAATATGTCGGCCATATTATGCTAATTAGGTCATTAAATATGCAAATTAGGTCAACAAAAATGCAAAAAATGAATTCCTCGTGTGAAAATACCTATATATGCCAAATTTGAAGTAATTACCTCAATTAATTACTTTTCTGTTGTGAAAACAATGACAAAAATGGTAAAATAGGGGTACACCCTGGAAATACTGTGACCCTATTCTTTCTGTGTTATTTTTCATGTTCACCGTTCCAACGAAAACTCCTGGGGTAGTAACCTTTCCAACTTAATAACTTTGTAAGTAGTTGTCTGATTTTCGTGAAATCAAAACCATTTACTTCAGAAGAAGAAGGTCCTTACATGCATAACAAAACATGTTTAGGTAACACAGTTTATATTTTTCATAAGGTAATGCTACTGTTAGACTGAACAGTTGCCTAACACTTTTAAACTGTATCTTCAAAACTATTGATTTTCTATAATTGCAAGTTGTGTTTATTTTGATGTTCATTTAATTATTATAAAATGGTGTGACTGTGGTGTCTTGTCTCATGTTAGACTGAACAGTTGCCTAACACTTTTAAACTGTATCTTCCAAACTATTGATTTTCTATAATTGCAAGTTGTGTTTATTTTGATGTTAATTTAATTATTATAAAATGGTGTGACTGTGGTATCTATTGGTTAAAGATAAATTGTCTGTAGAAACCTGTAGGTGACAAACATAAAAAATTAATATTCTGGACAACTATAGAGTGAAATATCCGACACTTTATTTATATCAAATGCATTCTACTGTTCTGTTTATGCTTGCCATGCCTTGTGTAGACATGGTACTATGTAAATCAATTGTATCAGTATATACTAATAATTACAGATTCACAATATAGTTGACACCTGAAACAACCAAATGTCAACCAATATAAGAGTTGACATAGTTAAGGCACAATAAAGCCTTTTGTATCAACACAAATACAATTCAACCAATACCCCTATCTTTTATTTTCTTTAGACTACCTTTTACTCTCAAATAATCTGTCCTCTTAATTTTATACATAAAGACATAATCTGGCGTAACTTTATACATTTTTGTAGCAGCACATTTGTACTTCCAGTGTATCATATATTTATCACTTGTTGTGTATTACACCCAGCTGTGGAGCTAAGATTCTCTGCCTGCTATTGTTTGATGGGAACTGTGACTAATCTGTAATTGGTCACTGGCAGTAGCTTGTGTCAACAGACAGCATTAAGCCACTAGACCCCTGTTAAACTGGACAGTTGCCTGTAGGTTTTAAACTGTGTCAAACAGTGAGTCTACCTTTTGCTCTCAGATAATCTGTCCTCTTAGTTTTACACATGAAGACATAATCTGGCATAACTTGATAAGTCTTTGTAGCAGCACATTTGTACTTCCAGTGTATCATTGCAACATAACATACATATTACATACTGTGTGCCACATTTGAATGTTGTGCATGTAATATTTCCATGCAATCCATTTGCATATATAATTTCAACAGCCGTTTTCTTCATTTTAACTTTTTGACCCCTACCATGTTCAATGCTCCATAACTTCGCCAATTTTTGTAGCAGTCATAATTTTTGAAACCGTGTAAAGCACCCTACCAAACCTTTACAAGGATGTAAGAAAACAATGTTACAATTTTTCTGACTTATCACTCATTTGGTCAGCCGGGGTCACATAGACGTATTTGTCCGAAGGACTTCAGGGCCACTTGGCCCATTTTTGACTTAATACAACTGTTTAATTAATATCTTGAATCTCATAATAATTATTACACCTGTCCAAGGACAACAAAATATACAATTAGTACGCAAAATATGAGATGGATGTGAATGATACTGATAGTTTTCGAGATATCATGTTTTCAAAAAGCTGTTTTGGCAGTTTAGCACCTGGCAGGAGACAAGCACAAAATTGAAAAATATAACTCGGGCAAATAAAAATATGAACACCTGGAAGATAAATTTGATATGTGGACTTTAAAACAAGTTTAATTGAGGTATGTCATGTTGTTTGGTTTTTATCTGGCTTTTTGAGAATGGGTTTGCTTTCACCTTGAGCCATGGAAAATTGTCAGAACTAAAACTATTCTGGACCTGAAACCTGAACAACCATTACAACATAATAAAGTATTATTACATGAAGAAATAATGAGATATTTCTAATGTACTTTAACCCTCTCAAGGCCAGGTTAATGCAAATATGTGCCTGTTATTGAATCCTATTAAATCAAGAGAATGTGCTGTGAGTGAATCATGTGATATACTTGGGTTGCATGAATGCAAATAAATAAATAATTTTTGATCCAATTCAAATAATATTTTCACTACATCTGACAGACCTGCCTACCATTCCGGATTGTCCGGAATCATTCCGGAAATGCACCTAAAATTATGGTATTACGGCGAGGGATGAAAATATTACGGATTCTTTCATTGTCACAATGAGTGTCGATCACTTCTGTACTCCTCAAATTTAGCTTCACTTTATTCAACAGGTGGCAGCATATATACGCTGGTTGTTGTGACATGGATTTTCATTCGCTGCTTCTGGTCGTAATCTGACCAATAGGAAACAGCGTTACAACAAATTCGCAATTCCGCGCTCATGGCGTTCGGCCCATGTCTGGGTGCAAGACAGTGATGTCCGGGTCTTAGGTGATTTACTCCAAACAGCCCAAACTGGAGCTAACGCAGGAGTTGTATGGTGCTTGTTTGTGCGCATGCGTTGTGGGTAGTTTGTTTGTTTTATAGGCACTTTAGATGATTGGGTGTGGTGAAAGGGAGGTTCATGATCGCTGTTTGAAACGCTATGGGGCTTTCTAGTTCAGTAATCGGTGGTGGAATCATATTCCAGATTCGAACAGCTCGAGGGTAGAAAGAGAACACTGCTGCATTGATGCGGCACCTAGGGTCTACGTAGTGGCCACAGTTTTTTTACTGTGTTAGTAGACCTGGTGGGGGTGTGATGTTGATTATGCTATTTAATATTTTGTAAAATGTCATGGCTTGTTTGATAATGCGTCGTCGTTCAAGAGTTGACCATCGATGGGTGGCTATTAGGTCTGCTGCGTTTGTTTGGCGTCTGGACATTTCTGACAAATCTAGCAGCACAGAGTTGTACTCTTTCAAGGTGTTTAATTTGGGTGGCAGTGTGTGGGTTCCATATGGGAGAGGCATACTTGAGTTTTGGTTGGATTAGCATGTTATAGGCTGTTTCTTTTACTTCAGGTTTGCATGGTCCGAGGGTTCGTTTGATCATGCCTAGGACTTTTGAAGATTTGGAAGCTATGTCAGTGATATGGTTAGCCCAGGTTAGTTTAGAATCTAATTTTATTCCAAGATATGTGTGACTAGAGGCGGTAGAGAGTGGTATGCCAAAGAGTGAATATGAATGTAGTCTGGGTTTTGTTTTGTTTGTTATTTGGAGATGCACACATTTAGATATGTTAAATTCCATCTGCCATTTATTAGACCATGTTTGGAGTTTGATCAGGTCAGATTGGAGAGTTTCGTGGTCGGTTGCGGATGTGATTTTGCGATATATAATGCTGTCGTCTGCAAAGAGACGTACGGAAGATTGGACATTTTCAGTTATATCGTTTATGTAGAGTAAAAATAGGACAGGTCCTAGGACTGAGCCCTGTGGTACACCAGATGTAACATTTATTCTGTCCGACAGGGCTCCATTGACTGAGACTCTCTGTTTGCGATTGGATAGAAACGATTTGATCCAGTTTTGTGTGTTTCTAGTTATTCCATAGAAAGCTAATTTGGATAGGAGGCGTTTATGGGGGACTTTGTCGAAGGCTTTGGCGAAATCGAGTAGGATGGCATCTGTTTGTGTCTTATTGTCCATAGCAGTCATCCAGTCGTGGACTGTCTCGATGAGTTGGGATTCACAAGACAGACCTGATTGGAATCCATGTTGGAAGTAGAGGATGATGTTGTGTTTGTGTAAGTGTTTCCACATGTTGCTTAGAATGATGTGCTCCATAACTTTGCAGAGGATGCATGTTAACGAAATTGGTCTATAATTAGCAGGGTCTGATTTGTGGCTTTTTTGTGTGTATTGGTGTTACTAGTGCTTGGAGTCTGTCATCTGGGAGTTTGCAAGTGTTGTATGACTGCTAGAAAATGTGTGTGATGATGGGGGCAATTTCCACTGCAGTCTCTTTAAGGACTCTGGCTGGGAGTTTGTCGGGGCCTGTAGCTTTATTTTGGTTTAGGTTTTTCAGTTGCGTAATTACTCTGTCTATCCCAATTTCGAGGGAGGGCATATCGGGATAGATGGATGGAGCTAGTTGGGGGATGGGATACATTTCTTGAGTAAACACGGAACTAAATTGGTTGTTAAGTGTATTTGCTTTGTCGTGATCATTTGTGATTGGTTGGTCGTTTGCTTGCAGTGTAGGGATGCCAATGTATTCTCGTTTGTTTGCTTTAATGAATGACCAGAATTGTTTTGGGTTTGTTTTTAGGCTGTCCCCAATGTGATTGTTTAGATAGTCTGAGTAGGATTTGGTTGCAGCTTTAGTGGCTTGTTTTCTGAGCTGCCTAAACCTTTCCCAGTCACTATTACGTCCTGTTTGTTTTGCTTTTTTATGGCTTTTGTTGCGTTTTCTTTGCATTCTTATTATTTCACGTGTTATCCAGGGGAGGAGGTGGGTTTTTGCTTTGGTGTTGCGGCTGGGAATATTATTGTTGACTAATGAAGTAAGATTATTCCGGAAAAAGTTCCAATTTGTGTTGACATGTGTTGAATTTGGGTTCGTGTCAAAGTATGTTGTTGTTAGTTGTTTTATGTCATCTTTAAGCTTATCCCAGTTTGCAGATTTATATTGGAACACTGTGTGGTGGTTTACTGTTACGGATTGGATTTAGGTTTACGTTAAAGGTCACAGCTTTATGATCACTCATGCCGGGAGTGGTGTGAGTGTTAGCAATTATCGATGGATTAGAAGTGAGTATGAGGTCAAGGATATTGCCGAAATCAACTCGTGTGGGTTCGTTAACCATGTTTTGTAATCCAAATTCTCTAATTATTTCTAGCAGTTTGTTATGCTTGCTGGCAGTTCTGTTGTCAGTGGTTTGCTGCTTGCCCCAGTTAATATCAGGAAGGTTGAAGTCACCAGCTATAACTACATTAGGAGAAATTTTTTGTGATCTGTACAGTTTTGTTAGGGATTCGTGGAGAGCTTCAAGGGATTGAAGGTGGTCACTGGGGGTCGGTAGTAGGATGCAAAGTATATGGATTTGTTTCGTGTGAAATGGATTTTTGTCCATACTATTTCACAGCTTGAGTTTAGTTTTGTAAGTGGTTCTGCTACAATGTCATCGCAGAAGGCTATGAGAACTCCACCACCATGGGTGTTTCTGTCCTTTCAGATGGCGCTATAGTTAGGTGGTAGGAACGAATAGGTAGGGTAGTTTTCGTCTGTTTTGGTTTCGACTAGGAATATGATGTCAGGATTATTTGACTGAATAGTTGTTTTTAATTGGGTTGCCTTTGCGATGCTTTTGACACTGTTGGTATTGATTAGAATTCCGTTAAGTGTGTTACGTTTGGTTTTCTTACGACGTTCAGGGGTTGATGCATTTTGAGGGTTTGGTCCAAAGGTTGGATCCCAGGTTTGGGATGTACGACTCGTGTTTGTTTGAGAGATCTGTATGTGGGAGTCAATGTTTTGGTTATTTTGGTCTGTGTCACTAAGGCTGTTATATCGGTTGTGAGAACATTCCAATAAGTGGTCTTGGAAGAAGGAATGACTGTAGTTAGGATGGTCACATTTCATGCAGTGCCAGGAACAGGAACTGTTACAGAGGAGATTATATTGATCTGGACTTATGTCACAACATTTAATGTGTACCCATTGGTTGCATCGGTAGCAGCAGACTGCTCGGTGATTTGAAGCAACAGGCTTTTTACAAAATCCACAAGGGTGTCTGACTGGGCCGGGGTTTGTTTGGATGTCCCCACAGAGGATTAGTAGGACAAGGTAACATGTTTTGTGTCCCGATGTAGGGATTGCATAAGCCAGTTTGGTGTGGTACTTGTTACGGGAGTCTGGTGAAAGGTAGTGCCAGTCTAATACTTGTGTCAGTCCAGCAAGACCTGTCATATGTTAGCAGACCATTTGGATCGTCCGTGAATCGGTTATGGTCCATGTGTATCGGGAATTTGAGTACGAGTGCAATAATGATACTAATCAGAACTACCACTGGTGTGCCTATTTTGGGTGGCACCATCATAAGAGCAGCTATTGCACAAGCTGCTTTGCTTGTACAGTTATGTTACTGCAGTAAAACAAAAGCAAAAACAAGAGATTATATTCCACTATAGATGTGGGTATTGTTTTTATGATTAAGCTAATATAAAATCACAGTAGTAAGATCACAGTAGATGTAAAAGACAGTAGTAAAATTTGCCAGTTTGTAGACAGTTTATTGTATTGTATATTGTGTTTGCTGTTGGTTTCTTGTGTTGCAGACAGCGTACAATCCGGATTTGTAACAGTATAATACGTAAGCTTTGTGTGAATGGACTGATTTTGGGTTGTTTTAGGGGCGATTTGGTTTTGGCGCACTTTGTGTAAGTTGTTTACAGATTCGCCATCTTGTTTTGAACTGGTTGTTATGGAAGCTAAGGCTAAACCTTTGTCAAATCGTGTCTTAGCGTGATTTGATCGCATATATCACCATGGGATTATATTCCGGTATATCTAAAATAGTACCTCACACAGTTAGCAGTAATAAAAACGTTTAGAAATCGTGAAAATGATCGATAATAGTGTAGCGGAAAAATCGGAATGGACTACACCTGACGCATGCGCAGACCGGACGCCAGCAACTTGCATAATATCCACTTCAAAACAGTCCCCAAAGTCTGTGTAACTCTGAACTAGTATAATAACTTGATCCACAAATACTGTCATGTATTTTGCTGATATATTGCCGCGGACATTTGAAATAATTCAACTTATATAATCGAAGCGAGACAAAAAACATGGCGGACTTTCGTCATGATGGAATGAAACCAGTGCTGACGTTTTAGAGCCATGCGCTGATTGGTTGACCGTTGACGTAAATTTATTTGGATAGACCAATCGTTGGGCTTTCCATCGGTACCTCCATTTCCCTGTTTAGACCATATGAATGGGAATGTAAAATCATGATGCAGAGTGTAGTAAAATCGGCCACTACTACTACGACATTTTAAAGCTTGGTTGTGATTTGCTATTACTGAATCATGACGCGATACAACTCATTGATAAAAATGCCACAGGAAGAAGAATAATTCAGCTTTCCAATGATACCTCGTGTTCCCCTGTGAGTTGCTAATGATGGAAACGAACATTTTTTTAAAAGAGTGATACTGAATCGGGCCAAAAATTGGCCGGGAGCAGTTTTGTACTGATCGCATGGGCCGAATTCGGCCCAGTGGCTACCTGTAGGGTTAACAATATTTACAACTTGCAATAATGGAAATTCAATAATAAAAGAGCTATGCCACAAAAAACGGACACCCCCAACAATTTTCGGAATGTGACCTTATTCTCTGAGGAACCAGAGAAATAATAATTTTCCAAAATGGCTACCGTCTACTGATCATATTTCTGAATGGAATGTTCCATTCCAATATAAATTCAACACCCTAAATGTTGAAACACAGCAAACCTCTTTCATAAATGTGTGTGCTCCCTTAGCATTATCAATGCGATCAAGGTAGCAAAATACAGCAAAAATAAACACATTAAACAAGGTGTGAACGGTGCCACGATGAACAAGATAGCAGCATATATACTGCAAAATGAAGATGACGATGATAGTAGAACACCGTGATCATTGCCAACACTACTGATGATGTATACATTGATTTCTGACTCGAAATTAACGGAAAATGATCTCAATCAAATCCACCAAATGCAGTGCGATGTTGGAGTTCATTTTGACGAACGCAATTCAACTTCCAAATAAACTCTTAATTCACGAACGTAAACTCTTTCACAAGATGGCGATAGCACATCTATTCTTGACCTTTATAGAATCTAGGTCACCAATTTTACCTGGCTAGTTAGTGTAAAAGAAGGATCTGATCGCGGTAAACAAAAGGCCTAGGAGAAGCAAGTTCTGCAGATGTTTTAGGATGGCCTGTACATATACGAAGGGGTGGGCACTTTTGGCATGGTTGTCATGTGCAGTAAGAGTTAAAGTACGCCAAGAGTATTAAGCCTTAATTAGTACACAAGATTTCAGTGACACAACTTTTGACCTGGCACAAATTTTCTAGTTGTGAGTATATACTGGTCTGGTGGTGGTACAAACCGTGCGTTCAATTGTTTTTTGTTGTTTTAACCAAAACTTTATCAAATTCTTCTATAAGATATCACTGCTAAATCTCTAACACTTTTTTGTCCAATTTCTGCAAACTGTTGGAAAAGTTGTTTTGAGTGAAGTACATAGGAAAATAAGCCACACTATTTAAAACAAATGGAATGACTGAAATGTAATTATTATATTAAATATATATTTTATGTCATCGATAATAATACAATAAATATTATGGGTCGACGCCACGTATCGAACTTGGTACCCCTGACATGCTAAGCGGGCATTGTACCGATATGGCTAATCTGTCACAACATTATATAATGTATATTTGAACGTAAACATGTGTGTCTTGTTCTGAGTTACCAGTGTAACTTTTGAAACAAATGTTTTACAAATCGTGGTTTTCTTGGCTGAATTATATCTGAATACAATAACTTGACACTATTTGTAGCTCTTGGGCGACAATTGGGACACTGGTATGTAGCCTCCATCTGTAGTATACATGTCAGATGCGAACGAGGGCGCTACTCATACACTATGGTGCCGATACTGCTGTTTTGAAATTTTAACCCCCAAGATCCCCATCCCCGAACGAACCACCCCAATGGGCCCGCTAAATTGAATACAAAATTTCAGCCATATACTTGCAAAACTGATGTCATTTTAAACTTTTATAAGAACCGTATTGGTGAAAATGTTCATGAAGCTGGAAGAAATGAATTAACACAACTAGAAATTTTTGGCTCACCATCGACATCAATCTAATCGAATGTGAATAAAAAAATTCTAGTTGTGTACTAAAAAAATTGTGTTATTTTAAGAACCGTATTGTTTATGATTGACCCAAAACCAAACCATGTCTCAGCTCTTGCACACAACCCAGCCAATAGTATAGGAGATCTTGATTTTTGCGCATTTATTTATGCTAGAAGTCGCTTGAAATGCTGGAGGCTTAGGCCACGAGCGCGAACGTAGTTCACAGACTTCATTACGACTTTGTGACTTTTACATTTTTATTGGTTTGCTACACAGGCTTTCTTGTGGGATAGATGATGCAGAGGGCCTAAAGAGATTTGCAGTGGCACCTATGTGTCGAACCTTTCCAATCAGTGAAACAACTCCTTTCGTTTTTTCTTCACATGAAAGATGCACTTTAAAATGTTCAAAGTGTCACACTGCGGGCCGCATTGTGTGCGAACTCACGTTTAGTCTGCGGGCCGCATGAAATAGCTTTGCGGGCCGCAGTAGGCCCACGGGCGACAGGTTGCCGACTCCTGCCATAAATTGGCGATATTTTTAAACAAACATGATTACTCTGCATTGTGCAAAGGTATTTGTTTATTTTGGTGGATTTATGATGCAGGATTTTTAAAAACGCGCACACAAATTGTTATGAAGTGTCATGGCGCCCGTGCTACCTCGTGTAAACCAATGTAAACAGGGATCTGGGTCTAAGGCACTGCCATAAACTGTTTCGCGATCGTTGTCTGCTAAGCGCATGGAAGACATGTTGCTAATTAAATATAGTTGTCACATCATTAGAACACGCATAAGTGTACAGATTCTAGAACTTCGAACACAATTTGAAGGAATAACAACAGCCTAGGTTATGCTGGCTCAAAGTGAGTTAGACCACGTTTCGTAGTTCTAACAAATTCAGTGATTTGAATATATTTATAATTATTAATATGATTGCTTGTGTAATTTGCATTTGTTAACTTATGTATTAAGTACTGTTGCATTAGAGACAACCAGTCGTGTTATTGTGTGGCAGGAATTCTTTTATTTACGTTGATTATGTACGGTTGTTGCTGTGTTACAAATATTGCACAAATAAGTGTTGTTAGAAAAAAGTTGACCACCCAATAAAACAGTATTATTTAGATGCAGAGATCATAACATTGTGATATTTTATATATTTAACAGAATGTATGCCATTTTCAAATGAAAAATGCATCATTTGACATGGAAGATGTGTCATTTGAAACATAAATTGTTTTTTTGTGAATCGGAAAATATGTCATTTGAAACAGAATTTTCCCTTTTCTAAAACGGAAAATTGTCGTTTGAAACAGAATTTGCCTTTTATTGAAATGGAATTTGCCTTTTTTGAAACAGAAAAATCAGTGTCCCTATGACTTAAAAGTAGGTAGAATTCCCATGTTTTAGAGTTGCTTTTTGTTACCCAAGCCAGAAGCGGGACTGGACAAGATTTATTACTTAGAGCCAAGGTTTACAGTACAATAAATGATTAATATCTATTAGAACTGTAGGAATATTACTAAAACTGCCGTGTATTATATTTCAGGTTGTGATTCCAAGCATTCAACATCACAATGCCAAGAAAGGCAGATCAAGTAAGTATTGGAAACAATGATGATGGTAAATAATTGTTCAAAATAAGTGACATGTATTACTTAGTACTTGAATAAATATTCAGTTTCAGTCAGCTATCACTCGGAATTCACTCTAAAAGCTTACTTTAATAGAAGTGTTTATATCAGCACCACTAAAATATGATTACATCTTTTAATATTCGTGATGATTAACAATGATAATGGACCGGATAATAGTCAAAATATAATTTTGTAATTTCAAAATTTGCAGATGAAATCAAATTGTGTCTTTGATCACAAGTCACTCAGATGTACATGCAACGAAACAGCAGGAGCACTGTGTTGTCATAAAAATAAGACATTTTTTCTGAAGCTTCGATTCCCCTTGACAACCACTCGGACAAGCTAAAATTTTGGCGGACAAGTAGATTTCAAAACTTACTTGTCCGTCGGACAAGTAAATATTCTGGCTTATTTCTATCGCTGCTTTATTTGATTGTTCTAGAATCTAAATATTCCTGTTTGTTTCAGACACAGTATGTTGAATTTAACGATGAAGAGTTCAAAGCGAGGATGGAAAGCCTTCCCTGGATTAGTACCGACTCGATGAACATTGACCGCTATTTCACCAAGGTGGAATTAGAGAATATATGCGACTATGAGAAGCTGCGGCTTAAGAACATGAAGAGGAACTATGAGACCATGCAGCTGCTGGGTTAGTAGTCATTAGCTGACATGGTTTCTACTATGCCAAATTAGACGTGCATGTTTCTCAGCAACTAATAATAATAAGGTAACTTTTTTGCACCTAAATCCTCGGAAACCAAGCTCAGAGGTGCATCAATACAAAGGGTTAGTCAATATTAGAATCAATAAGCCATATTAATGTTGTCAACAGATGCTAAGGTGGATATGCGAGGTTATAAAGGTATGTTTTTAAATGACTGCGAAATTGTATAATATTTTCAACTGAACTAACAAGAGGAAGTATAACTACAGGGTCAGCCAATATTGTATTTGATTTTCTCTATTCAAATGGTCAATTATACCTGAATTATTGCATGTGTTGATTTCTATAATAATTTATAATTTCAGATGTTTTTAAAGGGAATAAAAAACCCTTTTGCTTGAATTCATCTTCCCATATTTGTCCATTTCCTCCAAGACAATAATTTTACCAGAATGTAATATATATATATATACATAATTTCACAATTTACGCTGTGCAACTGGTCTTTGAATATGCATATTTTGGACGCGCTTTTCGGTATGTCTAGGTTTGATGTCAGAGGCGCGAATGTCGCGCAAGATGCCAGTACTTTAATTCATGTGTGTTAATTATACATTCTTACTTCAGAAATATTGAATATGATTTGTGCATCCTGATTATTTAGTTACCACATGTTGCTTGTATGAAAAACACTCATAAAGGTGACTTTGCATTAGTTTTATCAAAAATATTTAAAGTTCATTCCGTTTTTTGCTGTTTTCTCAAAACTCACTTTTTGATATTGCTGCACTTTTGCATTATGTCCTGAGAAAAGTATAAAAGATAGGTGTCTGAATTTTTACCAGGTATTCCTTATGGTACATTGAGGGCAATGATGCCTTTTAAAAATATGCTGGCATGTATATGAAGATTTTTTATAAATGACTGAAGTTTATTTAAATTTTGGAAAATAATTCTTTGGAACTACTTTTGGATAATAATTATGCAAAAATATTGAACAAAAAATAGCAGCATTGCAGTTTACAGCATCTCAGTGGACCGTGGCAATCAAAAATAAAGAACAACTAGGTGTAGTTTATTTTAATGTGAAACCTGCAAAATCATGCAAACCTATTTTCACCAAAAAGCTGGTTACCGTGGTTACAGTTTTGCAAATGAGAAATAAAATTACATAATTGCTGATCTTTTCCCCCATGAACACATTCTGAAAATTTGGTAGTTTGCTTGTGTGGTTGCTGAGATGTCATCTCAACCCATTCCCGGACCAGTGGCCTACCTTAACCGATACAGAGCTCAAAATGCACTATGTATTGGTCACACTAGGTCCATTGGTGGCATGTTTGGTTTGTAGGATTTCCCATAAAGAAGCCAGCATTTATGCTGAGTAAGCGAGAACAAGCGAAAATCAGGAGACGAGATGAAGCAGCACTGGCCAGAGACGAAGACGTCGATTGGACTCCACAGCTTGAAAGAGAGCAAGAGAACTGTGGCAGAGACGAGGGTAGGAACTAAATATTGTTTATATATGTTATCCCATCATGGTCTCGATGGCCTGATACCCGAAATTCACCAATTATACCCGCTATCAATGGGCATAATGCTACAAAGTATTCTCTTATTGGATACAATAATTTTTATAGTGTCTAAAGCACATATGAAAATGTAAACCTTATATATTACATGTGTAAGTGTAATGCAATCCAAGAATACTGCACCAATATTCATTGTGTTGTCAAGTCACTATATAAAAACAATTGATTGTTTTTGTCATTACTAGAATCTCCTTTGCATTCTTTCTCATTCACATGCAAAATGAAAGCAGAGCCAAGATGGAAGATCTAATGCCTACTAGAACAATATATTTATGAAACGTGGGAAAATGTACGTCAATTTTCTGTATTATTTTATAGCTCCTAAGCCAATGGTATGGAAACCACCACCGATGAAAACTAAGGTAACGTACCAATGTTTTTTATCCCAGGCCTGTCTGTCATTCCAGATGGTCCAGAATTTACATGGAAATACATACAAAATTACAATTTTATGGCGAGGGATAAAACATTTCAACATTTGTATTTGTTACAATGATTGCCAATCATTTCCATGTTTATTAAAGTTAGCTTCCATTCTAAGAAAAAGGTGGCAGCATAGATACTGCAATGTATTGTGACATGTTTCATTTGCTGCTGATTTTACCAATGAGAAATAGTGTCATAATAAATTTGCATTTCCTTATAAATGAAAGAACGTGAACAAAAGGAGAACAAAACATTTTTGAAATCCAGTTGAATTGAAACATTCTTCAGAATGTTTAAATATAATACAGACAGGCATAACCTGCAGGCCTACTACAAACAAGCTGTAAGAAGGAGGTACACTGCACATTTACATCAAACAGATAATACAGAAAACCCAACCCAAATTGTGCGCACATTTCAGAAAGCTGTCCCAGAAAGCACTGTTGTGAAGTCTCGTAGTGGGAAAGCTTGCTATCTGGAAGACTCGGACGATGAAGAGTTTGAGGGATATTCTTCTGGGGACCTTGAGACTGCAAAGAGAAGATGCAGGAAGGAACTGGAAAGATCTCGCAGAGAACTTGCAATGGTGGAATCTCCCGACCTTGTGTTAGGTGATGATGAGGAGGAAGCAGAAACATATCATGATAAAAGTATGTGCTACGTTTCTGGTGGAGTGATCAGTTATTAGTTGCATTAACAATAACAAATCATTTGTATGGCTGAACAATTAACTAATGTTTTCATATATCCACAGAAGTCATGTGCTCAGAAAGGGGTGGGGGCTCTTTTTAAAGTAAAAATTTAACGACATGTTATGGATAGCCCCATATACACAGCTGAAGATAAGATGCATGATGCAGAATATCAGTACATTGCCAATATTAAGAATGACTTTCTACTTCACTTTGTATGAAGAAGAAATTGTTTGTACACCACTTTGTTATTTTCAATTTTAAAATAACAAAACTGTTACATGCTAACATGTATTTTAATTTATTTCTCCTAACACCAAGGGAAAAGTTTAGACACAAATGGCGTTAACACAATTAGTCCGACTGAGTCTGGTGTTTCTCAATGTTGTCTTGCTGAGTTATGCTGGGGTGAGACTCGTCTCTGAGGGCCCTTGGGTTACCAGAGAACTTCGCTTGCTGCCTCATGCGTCATGTGACCTGAAAGATGTAGCTGGTGTGTGAACAATTCCTGGTTGGCGATGTGATCGCATGTTGTAGCTTCTGCTTAGTAGTTTTATGCATGTTCCATCAAGTGTTTACTTGAGCATTTGTCTGAGTGTCCATGACTTGTAACCATAATGAGGATAGTTTCAATCATGGTCCAGAAGATGAATCATTTGGTGCATGTTTCTGCATATTGGCGTTTGCCACACTTTATCCAGCTTGTGAACTGCTTCCATACAAACCTGGATTGAACATTGTAGTGTATAGTGTAGGTTTATTTGTCAACAAAAATGTTTTCGTTGTGATCAGACTTGGTTGTCCTGATAATGTAGGAATATTGAATATATCTCTGATTTGATATAAATGTTTTGAATCGTGTCTACATCAGACTTGTAACATGGTTTGTTGTAGAAACATCCAAAGGAAAGAAACAAGACTCGCAGACAGAGAAAGATGGCAAAGAGGAGGAGGAGAAACGTTGTTATCCGAGACGCAATATTGCCCGGAGGAACTACACAGAGATGGAGGTTCCTGATGATGATCATTACATCTGTGAGTTGACATCTGGTGGGATCCTGTGTCAGTGACTGGTGTGTGTAAGTTGTTCATATGTGACACTGTCGATGAGATGGAAGAGACAATGATGTTATTATAAGTAGATCAGGGGACCATTTCATGAATATAATAAGCACATCAGAATAATCCATCATTAAAAAGAACCGGTTGTTAAATTTTAAAAGCATTTTACTCAACACTCCTCACCTCATCTATAGTGTAGTTATAGGATGTGATGTGTATTGGAATCTGCTGCATGTTGCTAGGTTTATGTAGAGAAAGAGAGTCGTGGAATAAGGGTGGAAAATGGCAATGCCCTTTAATTACATGTAGTCAATAGTAATGTAAATGGTAAAGACAAGACAATGGGCATTGCCGTCGACCTAGATAGCAAAAGACTATTCCCCTTACAAGCATAGATGAGTCGTACATATCTGTCGATGGGGAATGCCAATAATTAACTATCTAAGCGGAATAAATGTGGGGCCCAGAAACCCACCATCCAAAACACTATAGCGACTAAGCTGGAGTAGTTGGGAAGGAGGGTGGGTACAACAGAAAACGATTGGCTACTGCTTGTTCACCAGAGTGGGTTATATTCCCGTATTAGGATATAGGCTCTGTTGTATTCCCAAGGGATAGCTGTATCCAGCTTAGCCTAGAAGCAACATCAATGGTGACATTGTCCAGATGTGTCTGGCCAATGTTTATGTCTCAGTGCTGTGAGTAAAATGTATTTAATTCATGCTGGATAAAAACACTTATTTTCAAAACACAAAAAGTCATTGCTGTATCACCAAGGACAATATTTCTGTGACACACCAGCGACAGTGTCCCGGTGGCGTGTCTTGGTGTTGAAAGTTTTCACACTAGCTCACTCCTCCCAGTTATGCCTACTGGCATTTAGGGCAGCGACGAAGTTCCTCCATGCCAGTCTGTCTCTTGCCAATCACTTGAGGGTGCCCCAGTTGTGTTCTGCCTCCTTCATCATAACTTCTACAGTCCTGCACCAGGTTGTTTTTGGATGTCCTCTTCCTTTCCCTTCAGGCGTCCAGCGCACTGCAGTTCTGGTGATTGAGTTGGCTTCTTTTTGTAGCACATGGCCAATCCACTTCTGAGCGCCTTCTGGTGGTGATGGTGTGCATGTCTTCCTGTTTCGTATCTTCTGGTGGTGATGGTGCGCATTTCTTCCTGTTTCGTATCTTCTGGTGATGATGGTGCACATGTTTTCCTGTTTCGTATCTTCTGGTGGTGATGGTGTGCATGTCTTCCTGTTTCGTATCTTCTGGTGATGATGGTGCGCATGTTTTCCTGTTTCGTATCTTCTGGTGGTGATGGTGTGCATGTCTTCCTGTTTCGTATCTTCTGGTGGTGATGGTGTGCATGTCTTCCTGTTTCATATCTTCTGGTGATGATGGTGTGCATGTCTTCCTGTTTCATATCTTCTGGTGATGATGGTGTGCATGTCTTCCTGTTTCGTATCTTCTGGTGATGACGGTGCGCATGTCTTCCTGTTTCGTATCTTCTGGTGATGACGGTGCGCATGTCTTCCTGTTTCGTATCTTCTGGTGATGATGGTGCGCATGTCTTCCTGTTTCGTATCTTCTGGTGATGATGGTGTACATGTCTTCCTGTTTCGTATCTTCTGGTGATGATGGTGCGCATGTCTTCCTGTTTCGTATCTTCTGGTGATGATGGTGCGCATGTCTTCCTGTTTCGTATCTTCTGGTGGTGATGGTGTGCATGTCTTCCTGTTTCGTATCTTCTGGTGATGATGGTGTGCATGTCTTCCTGTTTCGTATCTTCTGGTGGTGATGGTGCGCATGTCTTCCTGTTTCGTATCATCAAGCAGCTGCTTGTTGGAAATTCTTCTGGGCCAGAATATCCTTAGGATTCTCCTGAGACTTGTGGTATGGAAGGTTGACAGTGTAGATATGTCTTGCTCTGTCATGCGCTAGCATTCTGACCCATAAAGAAGGGTGGATAGTATCCAGACAGCTCTGATAGATTTGACAGTTTTCATTAGTGATATAGACACCAGCAAAAGTGTCCCGGTGGCATGTCTTGGTGTTGAGTTTTCAGTATAGTGAAGTGGTCCCGAGGCATGGCATATAATCTATTTCAGTATATTTGCTTGTATATATTTCAAGATATCATAGGTTATGTTTACCTTGAGATGTCCGGTATGTGTCAGTGTCTGGTGAGTGGTAGCACTTTGTCTAGTAGATTTATGATATTTATACAGATACCACAAATAACAATAAATTTACTTGAGACCTATCAAAGGAAGGATGTAACATTAACAATTCCATGGTGGAGTAGTTAGATCTAGGATCATTTATAATTTTAATAAGATCATGTTTACAAATGACATGAAACACACAACAACGAATTTATTATTACAAAAATGGCAATTGTGTTTGCACATTTTAATTTTTTTATATGTGAGCAATCCCTAGTACTGGATACCTCGCCATATAAGAACTTATCTTTGCCTTATTTTGTTGTCATAGTTTAAATCAATACCTCCGTTATCAATTTCTACCGACACCTGCCAATACTGTTAAATGGTTCACACAAAATTCTCAAATTGTTTTCTGTTAGATGAGTGCCAAAACCTTGTCTGAGACAATTGTATTTATATAGACAATGTGAATTATGATTTTATATGTATTCCAATCCAAGATATGTGTTCTTGTCAAGTTTGAAGAAAGGATTTTTGAGCATTAGCAGGAGAAACAGTACATAACAAATTGCTGTAATATGCTGGCAATGTTTACACATTTTTTATGTTGTTCTTGTAGTCTGTGATGATTGTAACACTGAGTACGAAGGAGACTGCCCAGTGCATGGACCTCTCGTTATCATCAAAGACACAGAGGTAAGTATTGTCACATCTAATACAACAGACAGTTGTCGTGTGCCTAGAGCCTGCTGCAAGTTTCTATATTTGTGGAGATATTTTTTCCATGGCAGCTGGTGATATTTATGATTTGTTTTCTACAGATTTTCTTCTTTGGTACAAAGTAACAAAAAAGATGCTAATATTTGACCATCTGCATTATGTGTGTGCTAATTATCAACTACAACAATTACAAAAACATCAACTATGAAACACCCAGTTCTAAGTATATTGTAACAGGCAAATATGGACATATTAAGTATCATAAAAGGAGAACATTTCGAGAAAGATCTAACTTCTGTGAAACTAAGTATGATAAAATAAAAACAGGTCTCAATGCTGCAAATAATTAAATTTTACCAGAAAATGTTGCCACCGTGAACAGTCACTTTGCATAATATACAACAACAGTTTAACTGTACTGGGTAGACAACCTTCTTATTTTACACCCTGCTGTGGGCAGATGGTTTGAAGATGGCGTCCAATATATTGTGAATTATATTGTGTGTTGCAAGCATTAAAATTATAATATATTGATAATCGATGCATGAAATTACATGAAATGAATTACATCGTACATAAAAATGAATGTGTGAATAAGATATGCTGTTGTGTTGCAATCAGTTAAATTTCAGATAATGAAGCAAAGTTCAAAAATTACAAAGAAAAGATAACATGTAAACGTCATCATGTTATACACAAAAAATCACAGCACCTGTTGCATAAGTTGTCCAGAGAAACAAATGTAGCCATATGTGTGAATTTAGTCGTAATAAAACATTTATCCAATACTGATGATTAGTTTTTGAAGTACAATTCAATTTATCGATGACACCAACAACTGTGAAAACATAAAATTAGTAATTTACAAAATGGCTACTGTCTACCGATCATATGGAATAAAATTTGAATTTTCTGTTCCAGTACCAAATTATCACCCAAAATTACGAAAGTTAGCAAACTCTCACAAGTGTGTGTTCCTTTAACAGTAACAATGTGATAAAAATGAAATAACGCTAAAATTAACTAATCAAGCTTGGTACGGATGGTGCTCGATCAACAATTTAAGATGGCTGTATATATCTGCGAAATGAAGATGCCGCCGACAGGACTTCTACTTCGTATCTCTGCATCGAAGTCACACAAATAGCTAGTTGGATGATAATATGGTCTTCCTGTTCGTTGTCAACATTACTGATGTTGCAAACATCGACATCTGACTCGAAATTGTCGGAAAACGACTTCAATCAAAACTACCAAATGCCACACGATGTCGAACTTTTGACGAACGCAACTCGACTTCCTTCGGAATACAAACACAAACTTCTTTTTCAAGATGGCGAAAACCACGTGCTTCCTTGGCTATTATATAGCCGATGTCACCAGTTTCCACTGGATGGTTAATGCAGGATCTCAACGAGATAAACGCAAGGCCTAGCAGCCGCGAGTTTAGCGGGCGGTTTTGGAATGGTTGCACATTGGAGTGGTTGGGTGGGTCTGGGCACCTTGCGCAGTGAAAAAAGATATTTGAAAACAGGAGGGGCCAAACTGTAATATGTACCTATAAAACTGGTTCGATGGGAATTAAATACACATGCATGTGTTAACAAGCTGGTTATAGATATACAGTAGTTACATCGATTTAATAAATGTTACATTAAAAGCTGGTTATAGATATACAGTAGTTACATTGATTTAATAAATGTTACATTAAAAGCTGGTTATAGATATACAGTAGTTACATTGATTTAATAAATGTTACATTAGAAGCTGGTTATAGATATACAGTAGTTACATTGATGTAATAAATGTTACATTAGAAGCTGGTTATAGATATACAGTAGTTACATTGATTTAATAAATGTTACATTAAAAGCTGGTTATAGATATACAGTAGTTACATTGATTTAATAAATGTTACATTAAAAGTTGGTTTTTAGATATACAGTAGTTACATTGATTTAATAAATGTTACATTAAAAGTTGGTTTTTAGATATACAGTAGTTACATTGATTTAATAAATGTTACATTAAAAGCTTGTTTTTAGATATACAGTAGTTACATTGATTTAATAAATGTTACATTAAAAGCTGGTTTTTAGATATACAGTAGTTACATTGATTTAATAAATGTTACATTAAAAGCTTGTTATAGATATACAGTAGTTACATTGATTTATTAAATGTTACATTAAAAGCTGGTTATAGATATACAGTAGTTACATTGATTTATTAAATGTTACATTAAAAGCTGGTTATAGATATACAGTAGTTACATTGATTTAATAAATGTTACATTAAAAGCTGGTTATAGATATACAGTAGTTACATTGATTTATTAAATGTTATTTTAAAAGCTGGTTATAGATATACAGTAGTTACATTGATTTAATAAATGTTACATTAAAAGCTGGTTATAGATATACAGTAGTTACATTGATTTATTAAATGTTATTTTAAAAGCTGGTTATAGATATACAGTAGTTACATTGATTTAATAAATGTTACATTAAAAGCTGGTTTTTAGATATACAGTAGTTACATTGATTTAATAAATGTTACATTAAAAGCTGGTTTTTAGATATACAGTAGTTACATTGATTTAATAAATGTTACATTAAAAGCTGGTTATATATATACAGTAGATACATTGATTTATTAAATGTTACATTAAAAGCTGGTTATTAGATATACAGTAGTTACATTGATTTAATAAATGTTACATTAAAAGCTGGTTTTTAGATATACAGTAGTTACATTGATTTAATAAATGTTACATTAAAAGCTGGTTATATATATACAGTAGATACATTGATTTATTAAATGTTACGTTAAAAGCTGGTTATAGATATACAGTAGTTACATTGATTTAATAAATGTTACATTAAAATATTATTGGTTAAAAATCTATGACACACAATGAAGTGATTGTTTATATAGTCTTCTGTAAATCATTGTGTTGTTTTTCAGGTTAAAGATGTAGATTTGAAGCCTGGCGTGTACAGGTGCCATCTCAGTCTTCCCAGTGGCCTGGTCATCAAATCTTCCAGCATCCCCAATGCTGGGGCGGGCGTGTGGGCGGAAACACCGGTGCCCAAAGGTGTGAGGTTTGGTCCGTACGAGGGAATCATTGTGGAGGACTCAGAGGATGCTCATTCTGGCTACTGCTGGCAGGTGAGACTTGCTGGTTGTAGCAATTTTTTTAAAGTTTATAAAGTTATTCCAGATAAACATCAGTCAATATTCAAGGCAGTCCGCTGTATAAGACTTGTTGAAATTGTTAAAATCACTACATCTTTGGTAATAGCCTCAGTTTGGCTCATTCAAAGTATATTGCTTATAATAGTTTTTCTATTAATAATAAAAATGAATTTGTTAAGTGGTATAACAGTTAACAGAGTAGATAGGCCTAGTGTTATGGAACCACCCAAATAAGCATGGTAAAATAATATTGATAATAATTGGATATGAAGTTAAAAGTGTCGTATTGAAAATATACAGCTAGGTTTAAGGCATGCCACTGGTCCAAAAATGGGTTGAGATGATATCTCGGCAACCAGACAAGCAACCTTTACCAAATTTTCAGGATGTTTTTTTTTTGGGGGGGAGATGACCAATTATGTAATTTATGCAATAACCAACACAAGCCCATTGTAGTTTGAGAATTGAAATTGACCAAAGGATGACGTTTTTTATTGGAAAGTGGATTGCTTCTAATGCAGCCACTTTTGGGCTTAAGGGTAGCCACTACCCGAAAACGGCCATAGTCTGTATCTCTGTTAATAATTAACATATCTTAACCAAATTTGGGGTGCTATTTAGAAGTATGAATAGTACATGATGTGTGGAATTTGGACTCATTTGCATGTGTATTGCCATGGAAATAACTGTTTGTAGTGAGACGGGGGGGGGTCCGACCACAAAAATTATTCCAAGCAACATAACGTATGTGTGATTGTGCAATTGCCAAGAATCATTTGCTGGAATGTTCATTTGTCAGATAAGGTAGTTTTGGTATAAGATATCTGATTTCTATGACCGCTATGAGATGGGATGTCTGGTTAGAATGTTTTCTCCCAACGACTTGGCTGACTGGATCATGACTGCCAACTCTCAATATTGAGCTACACTGTTCAAAACAGTCTTATCTGACAGGTTATATATGTGGGAACAACTGGTGAAAATTTTAGGTCTCTAGTGTAGTTTTTCGGAAATAATTTTCATAAACTTAACAAATATCCAAAAATTACATTTTGAGAAAACAACAAAAAACTAAAACGTAATGTTTAACACAGAAAGTATAATAGAAAATCATCATTTAAATGTATAACATTGAATGTAACTATGTACTGGAGCTATGCAAGGAACAAACACAACTATTGGCAAGACATTTTTATTTTAGCCACAACTGCTTCATGGGTAGTGTTCGAGTTTGTGTGCACTGTCTACCAGGCACAAGGGTTGTACAGGTGACCCTCCTTCTCCGACAGTTTCGCCTCGGCCTGTAGCTTGAGCAGAGATCTTCTCTTTCTGCTTGATTTACTCTCAAGCTTGGCTGCTGTATCTGACTTGCGCAGCCGAGTCTTGTCCATCTTGCCTGCCAGCTCTAATAACTGGCTACTCGGGCCAGCCTGGGGCACAATGGCCGCTGTTACATCGACCAGGACTTGTGCGCCCTTGTTGAACTGCACGATACCCATGGCAACAGCAATCTCCACTGTCTTCCTGGTGCTGAAGACTGCCTTTGGTGCTCTCCTCCAAATAACTGAATGTAATGACTCATTCGCATTGGAGGTGCCAAGCGACATGCATCGCTCCAACAAGTCAGGTTTTGTTAAACGCTCAAAGAGAGGTACCAGACTCTCAGATGCATCTTTCGGAAGGGGTGGGTCATGCTTGCCTTCCTTCCTCTTCTGTTCAGGGTCCACCCCTTCGGCTGTGGCTTGCTGGAAGAAGCACCACTCCGGATCACAATGAGAGTGGTGAGGATCCTCGGCTGTTGACACGCTATGAAAGAAGATCGCCCAGATCGCGTGTCGTGTCGCTTCGACATCTGGCGCGTTCTTGACGATGGCGTTTCTGTAATACTGCGACCACTTCTTCATTCTCACAGCTGTCAACTTTCCTTTTCCGCTGAGGCTGGTGGTCACTGATGTTGTGGCTGTCTGCTTGGCCTTGATGCGGGCTTCTTTTGCGTGGGCGGTCGACTCTTTGAGCACACTTTTGAGTCCTTTGAACATGCGCTTGCTCATGTGGTTGATGCATTCTTGTTTCTCTACAGCCACAAGAGCGCCATATGGCTGCATAGTGTTCAGTGCCGATATGACAGCAGCATCACCATCGCCCAGGATGGAGGTGTACTGGGCATCCATCAGGTCCACTGACCTTCCCCACATGATATTGGCAGCCTCAGTCTCCATTGCACCACTGAGCCAGTGTGGTTCACGTCACAGTGGTCTTGGTGCAACTGCTGCCACTGTTCTTTCTCATCTCCCTTCAGCTTCTTCCCCACAAGCTCACACTCTACACAGTACTTGGATCGGATGGTGTAGTCAATGACCAGTCCCGTTAACATCTCGATCACAAATCCCACACCGAACGGGGAATGGAAACCTCTGGTTTTCCAAGAGCCATCATAGCTGACAGCCAGCTTCAATGGCCCGTCGTGTTCACCGTAGACGTCCCTGTGCACGCGGTGAACTATGCTGTGTGCTTCCAGCAGTGTATTGTAGGCCGTCCCATACACAAGTTTCTGCTGGATCGTGTCGGAGATCCTGCTGAACGTCTTATGATGAATGCCACCCTTGACATTCATCAGTGTCGTCAGCCTCACCAAGCCGGTCTGGTTGATGCCACCCTCACGAGCTGCCAGCACAGCAAGGCGGTTGATCGTGTAGGGCTGTCGTGTCGGGTTGTCACTCATTGGTAGCTGTGGTGACGAGAACTCGCTGGACAGCGTCGCGTTGCAGCTATCACATGCCAGTAGTAGGTGTACAGCATATCCTCTCATGTCGGTTGACGTCACACGTAGCTTCGCCTGACTGCACTGTGGACACTCAAGCGGCTTCAGCAGATCGTTCAGCTTGTCCATGTGTAGTATAACGAAGTGGCCATCCGAGTCGGACGTGGATGCAGTCTCAGAAGTGTCACGTTGTGGAGACAGCAACATAATCTTTCGCCGACTGGCAGACGTGGACTGCAAATCAGTCAAAGACACCGATGCCTCTTCAACTGGCACTGAAACAGTGAAAGCAGACTATTATAAAATGCACACATGCTTATATATCACTAGATAGTACAACTACCACTGTCACTGGTTACATTCACTAGTACTAGTAGTAAACAGTAGACTGAGTAGTCAGACTAATGTCTAATCTAGAAAATCTGAGTTCAGTTGCCTAACAGTTTGTGAACCAAAATGCTCCAAGAAGCATATTTTATTAAAATAATCAAAGGTATAATAATGTCACATAGTAACAGATGTTATTATAATAATATAACTCGCCCACTTATTGTTAAATGCTAAGCTATGAGGCCTACGTCATTCGGATCATTTCCTTGTCTTCGTGGTCTTCCCAAGCAGTCATGATCGCCATTGTTTACATCGTCCATTTACGGTAATTTTAAGATGATAAACTAAGATATTCTTTGCTACGATTGTGCAAAGTATATTTACAAACCTGTCTGACGTGGTCTTCCTGCTCCAGACTTATTCTTGTGTCTCTTTTTCTTGCCAAATGCGGTCATCGTTACTCGTTTTCTCTTACTCGACTCCATCTTGTTTACTATTCTGCGCGTCCCCGGAAGCCGCGCTGATTGGTTGATGATGCGGTCATCCATACACCGCGTGCGCTCATTGGATGTTTCGTCTACGCGATATTATAATGAGCCAGAAATAGCGTAACCTGCCCTTATTTGGTCAACGGTCGCATAAATTTAATTCCAGATAGAGGCGTAGTATTATAGTCTAGGTTAACTAGGATGCTATATCCGGGAAGCAGGTAAACTTCCGGACAAGACGATATCAAATATGGCGGATTTTATAGTCGGCATGTGCCTGGAATCGAACGATATTTTTGGAGATTATTGGACATTTAAAAATGGCTGCGAGACTCATTTCGGTTCTAGAAGAAAGAGGGGCATGTCACAAAGTGTACTAATATAGGTATTTATTGTTCAAATATTGGAAAATGCTTTTACATGAAGGTGTATGATATGTCAATCTATCAGAAAATGACAGCATCTCAAAACCGACTTTTTGGTCATATTTCGGGGCGCGGCTACCCTTAAAGATGTAGGAATGTGATGTCTAACATGCAAACCAGATGGGAAACTGAACCCTTGTACAGCCCCATCAAAGTTTCTCAGGCACACATTCCTACAACATGACGACAATATACAGACATACATTATTTGTTGCTATAGAGGTATAAAACCACTATGAATATAAACCTAAGCAAACAATGCAAACATTCCACCACCAATAGACACATGCAATTACAAAAAGGTGGGGCCATTCCGCCACAAGGTCACCAAGAGGAACCTGTGACCACCCCACCATATGAAACACATCAAACCTTTGACTCAAAGATTCTTATGCAAGTCGGATATACTTCCTAAAAACATCCGATGTCCACCTGCCTGCTGCCCTGATTTGTGCGTCAGATTTCACTCACAAAGCTGCTGCTGTAGCTGCACCAATGCGAAGACTGTGACCTTTAAATGAACTAGTTTGGTAGCCACAAAAGCTGAGGAGCCGTTAAGGGACACGTCAAATTCACACCGCAGCATAGGCGAACCATCCGTGTACACAAACAGGATACCCTGTACTGGGCCCCTGGCATGAATGAATTCCCTTACCACCGCTGCTTGGTGGATGACAGAACCTTGTAAGCATTCAGCCCTTACCTGCAGAGATTGTGGGCCTTGTTGTGCACTATGCTTAAAACGATCAAGGGACACTGTAATAAGGTCACCAGATAGCATAACATCTCCTAAATGGAAACAACTTTGAACACTGCACCTTGCCCTCGGTACCATTTCTCCTATTCGCAGGTATGCTCTAAATGCAAGGACCATCACGGCCCGTAACATAGTACATTTGTACTGTACAGAGAACACAGTTGAGAGAGCTTGTACTAAGCGAGTGAGGATGGGTAGTGTGTGACAGGCAGGCGGGCATCACGCAAAGACCCAAAATTTCGTGCAATAACTTGTGAATAATCAAACTAGTAGTTGGATCGGGAAACCCATTAATCTTGTGAAAATATGCCACTGCTGAAACGATAGAAACGATAGATGCTGGGGCTAACCCTCCAGCATGCATGTGTGCCACAAAAAGCATAATCATTTATACCGAGATTGGCAGACAAGGATACATGCTCAGTGACTGAAAAAAACACTACCAACTTACCCATGCCCGCTCATAACAAGACTTAAGGGGAGGCTTGGGTCTAAACGTATGTTATTTTATAACTTCATTGTTACTTACTCTACAGAACTGAAACTTTCACAGATTGATAGTCCACCTAACGGGAAGGCCTGGAATTTTTTTCAAAATTTTACGGGGGGATTTTTCCACAGTACGGCAGCCATCTTGGATTTAATGCATGCGTTGAAATATCTTGGTAACTACTAGACATACATTACTCAAATTTGGTGTGTAGTTACTCCATATAACCCTAAGTGTAACCAGCAAGCTACATTTTGTATTTTGTTTAAAACTTTTTTTTAATGATTTTTAAAAAAAAATTATGTGTTTGTTCCCGACATTTTTTTACTAGCGACTCATTTTATTAAAAAACATGCCTTGCTTTTGAAAAAGTAGCTTGCTGGTTACCAGGGGCATACTGTCAAAAAACATTGTAGCAAGTTTCAAGCAAATCTGTCAAGCGGTTACTCAGATAAATAAACAAGAAGACAGCTGGTGTGAGTGAAATCATGTTTCTGAGAAAATCGCGTTCAAAGTTTAGTTACACTTGTACACACTTTTCAACATCTGAAAAGCAACCTAAGTGATTGAAACTTTGTACACATGTTATTCAATGTATAATCTATCAAATGGCATAGTTCAAAGTGATTTGAACAGCATAATAATGTCAAACAAAGCAATGTAGCAAAAACATTACAAAACAGGAAACCGTATTTGTAAAATAGCACATCATTCCAACATTTATACAGATAAAGTTCACAGGAGCACAGATAAAGTTCACTGGAGCTCAGATAAAGTTCATTGTAACCTAAATAAAGTTCACTGAAGAAAAGCACGACAGGTTCGCGACACAATATGGCGCAGCGTACAAGTACAGTCGACAGATCTGCACCAGTATCTCCATCCTAATCCAGGAAGTGTGAGACCCCCATCTCATCCAGAAGATCCGTGTAGCCAAACTTCCACTCAGTCGCAGCATCCGGGAAGTGTGAGACCCCCATCTCATCCAGAAGATCCGTGTAGCCAAACTTCCGCTCAGTCACAGACAGTCTGAGACAGATCGGGTGACACTGACAGCCAAGTTGACGCTAAGAAACAAGTACACAATACCAATGTATTTCATGAACACAAGTATTACTAACAATAAAAGCCCCTCCCAGTATTGTAGGTCTGTGACTGTAGTTTATGTTGCGCCTTTTGTTTATTTTATTAGTACTGAATTATATACAGTGTAACTATATGTCATAAAGGGACATACCAAGGCAAGTTGTACTAATATAAACCATAATTCCATAGAATAATATACAAAGTATAACTGCCATCCCTAAAACAACATAATATGAGCATGTATATAATTATCACTATTATTTTATGTCAACTATACTGGTTCTGGCGTGCCTGGATAGCCCCTGGACGGCTGAACATCAACAAGACAACGAATATAAAATTATAGGCAAACGTCAAATAATGTCTTGATACAGGGTTCAAAGACAAACTGTGGAGACAACATGAATATATCTGTATTATTTACACTGTCAGTGTTATCGAGAACATATAAAACACAGAAATTGTCCTTACTCTGGGTGCTATTGACACAGTCGCTGCCCTGAGGCTGGGCCTGTCATCGTGGTCGGACCCGAAGACGTCGTCGTCACATATTCAACAACAAATTCAACTTGCATAGTCTTTCTTTTACGTGCTAACTGCAGCTGCGCAATATTGCGTCGCTTCGCGGCACGGAAACCACTCACTCACTTTCGACCAAACGGCATAATGTCGTTTTAGAAAGCTAAAGACACGCGGAGAATAAAATGTAAATCCTATCGAATGTAGCTGGTATTACAAGCTGACGTCATAGGTTGGACGTATTACAACCAATCAGAACATTTTACTTGACGGAATCAGAAGATTCCGTCATCACGTGATGCTGCCTGACCAATCATTGTAGGGTTACCCATTCCTTTGCCCCGAAGTGACAAGAGAGGCGGTCGTTTATAGGCTGGATTATTCAGGCAGCAGCGGTTCCATCTTAAAATGGTTTATATCATCATACAGAGCGAAAACGGCTTTCCCACAATATGCGCCATGATGGAATGGCAGTATTTTTCGCGACGCAATCAATCGCGGAAAATTGCATAATGTTCGATTATTCACGCTTCGTTTGACAAAAACAAAGATTTAGCAATGATAGGCATCACACAAAATGCATGTTTTGTGACATAAACAGGTTTATTTCGGTGGTATAACGTATATGAATGGGAAGTTGAGTAATTTTTATATATAGAAATGTCAATAACTCAAAACTCATTTTATTTTCAAAAATCCGTAAATTTCGACCCGAGCCTCCCCTTAATACATGACAATGCTAAGTATTGTTATTAATGGCGAACAGCCAAGAGACGGTAGTTTGGCAAATGGCCATCAAGTAATTGTTTGGCAAACAGCCATGAACACTTACTACATGACAATGCGAATTATTGTTATTAATGGCGAATGGCCAAGAGACGTACATTTGGCAAACGGCCATGATATGTTCTATTTTTGACAAACAGCCGTGAACAGTCAATATTTGACAAACGGCCATAACAAGTATTTTTGATTCTGGCAAACGGCCAAGACACGTTAATTTGGCAAATGGCCATGATATATTATGTTCAGTGAGTGGCTATGAACTTCGCAACCGGCTGTGATAAGTATTTTATTAGTATTAATGGCAAACGGCCAAGTTGCAGTAATTTGGCAAACAACCATGATATTAATTAATTAATTATATGTTGTTATTTACTTAAGATTTTAATTAAAGTGGTATTGAAATTTTTTTTTAATTCATAATCATTTATATGTTATTAATGGCGAACGGCCTAGAAGTTAAGTTTGGCTCAAGGCCATGATAAGTAATATTTACAGCCAACAGGCGAGTAATTAAAAACTGGCAAACGTCCATAACCTTTACTGGCATTAATAGTCGTCAACAATAAGAGGTGAAAAACAGTCACAGGCCTCTTAAAATATGGACACTAGCCAATTTAATTATGTCAAGCAAACACCAGTTTTGCCAATCACCCTTCAGAAATGAAACATGTCAAAGCCGCATAAACTTTGTGAAATTGGCAAACTGTATATCAATATTAACTGCGCAAGTAGTACTGGGACATGCACTAATATCACCGAGGTACTAATTCGTGCATGCACTCATAAAGTTAATATTGACAAACGGTCGCTGACATTTCCAATTGCAACGGCAATCTTTATAACTTGGAGTCACAATTTACCCGTCATACTATGCCCGGGGACAAACAAAACCAGTGAACCGTAACTACCCGGCTTGCGGCTTAAAAATTTGCCCCACGGATGCTACGATATAAGCAAAGATTCCCGATGTCAGTAAAGTGAACACCTTCAGATCGTAAAATATTCACGTGTCTGTTCCATATATACTTATGTCGCCAGCAAAACAGGCCCTGGCTCCGGTTACATTCCGTTTTGAGCAGAGAAATTACCGCTGCCACTCGAGCTAGCGGACCCATTTTCGAAATCAAAATGGCGCCACCTTCGCTGGCACTCGATTTGGCACAGACATTCTTGCTTAACTCCTCTTGCCAACAATTCATCGGCAAAGACACAAAGCCGTGATCCAACGGATTGTGGAGTAGGAGAACATATTCTGCCTAAATCATTGCCACCCCGCAAAACAATTACAATGTCAGGTTGTATCGCCGAAATCTGCGCCATGGCATAGGCATAACATTTGGTTGCCGAAAAGATAGATACGGTCAGGCCGCTTGCTTCTACAGCCCGACCTGCTTTTCGAAGTTCGCAATTAACCCAGGGGAAGTAGCGGACTCGACAAACTCGCCCAACCAATATGCATGAGAATGTTCGATAATAAGTATTTCTAGATCAGAAATCGCAGCCGACATGATTACGGCCGACGCCATTTCTGATCGTCACAAGACTTCAAGACAAAGGAAAACCACGAAGGCAAATATTAAACGAGTGATACTCATCTGTAATCGGCACTCGAACGGTCTTCCTTTCACGTTTTGGTAGATGTCAACGAAGTGTAACTGTATCTGCATTTAAATCTAATTGATCTATAGGGTATACAAGTATCAGGATATACACGACATGACACACAGATACCTAACGTGGAAGTGGCGACTTAACCGCTAATCCAAATCGTAGGCTGGGGCCTAATCCTGACATGTCGTGATTGGCTGAAGGCGCTGGGCAGTTTTAATAAGCCAAACAGCTGGAAGTAATTATCGCCTCGGCCAGTTACCTCAATACCCGCACTAGGCCTGTCCTGGCCATTGCATAAAATACAGTATGCTCTGCGTTCATTTCATCTCATTTGCATAACCGTAACCATGGCAACCGGCTTTTCTGTTAAAATAGGTTTGCATGATTTTGCGGGAGGTCTCGCATTAAAACTAAGTAAATGTTTCTTTCTTTTTTGTTTGTCAGGGTCCACTGAGGTGCTATAGAGTGCAATGATGCTATTTTTGTTCAATCCCGTAGCATAATTATTATCCAAAAGTAGTTCCGAAATTTTTTTTATTTTCCAAAATGTTATCGACTTCAGTCAATGATATTAATCTTCATATATAAGGCAGCATGTTTAAAAAGCATCATTGCACTCACTGTACCATAAGAAATACCTCGGTAAAAAATTCAGACACCTATCTTTGCTACTTTTTTTAGGAGATCCCCCGCAAAATCGCGAAACAATCAAAAAGTGGGTTTTGAGAAAACGGCAAATGAACATCAAATATGTTTAATAACACCAATGCAAAGTCAGCTTTATGAGTGTTTTTCATACCAGCAACGTGTGGTAAATATATAATGAAAATGTGTAAACCATATTTCATAATTCAATACTTATAGACACAAAAATAAATAATTAACACGCTTGGGCGTCTCAGCAGTGATCAGTGTCAGGGTGTTGCAACGGCACTTCCAGTCCAGACCCCCCTTTCTTCCCCAGTTTGCTGCGTCACATGCAAATGTTCCTCGGAAGTGACTTGCCTGCTCTCACATGCCTGTAGGACGAATTCAGTGAAATAAAGTTAGCAACACGTGTGAAAGACATCGTTCGTTCTGAAAACCGACTTTATTAAAAATCTAAACTTATCATTATCCGGCAATTCCGGACCCGCGGTGTGACTGTTGTAGCGTGGTAAGAACAACCATAGTTGCACCAAGTGTGACCACATTAAAATTGTCACTTGTGTTTACGTACATTTTTAACCCATCAAATGTTTGCGTATCTAAATTCTATGAAAGAAAGGCAAACTTTCTTAGAATGTAAAGCTAGTTAAAGGACATACTTGGGGTACGCTAGAAAATATGTTGTGTTTTACATTCTATATCAAAGTGGTATTGTTTCAGCGGTCAAAAATCAATTATGAAAAAAATGTCACAATTTCACAAAAATAACTGATATCAACATCACGGTTAGGACTACTGATACAATTTTGTTCTGGCCATTAAGGCTTACACCAGGGCTCTACATTAACTCACAGTGCTACCTCATGATCACTTGTCCCATCAGAAATCTACTTGTCCCATCAACAAAATTACAAGCTGCAGCGATTTACGATGACAGCACATAACACCCAGCGGATGTTAACATATTAGTGCATTTATTGAGGTTAGAAGGAAATATAATTATACATAATGATAATTCCAAGAACCAAAACTTCGTAATATTGACCAAGGTGTAATCAACAATAATTCTGCAAAAGTAAATTATTGACTGAAAGCATGGAAAGAACATATTTACTGAGTCCACAGTCCAGTCTTCAGAAGTATTCAGTCCTTGGAGTGAGCTCATGCAGATATTTACTCATCAGTTACTAGTCCCAGACATACTCTGTCCTCGGAGTGAGTTCATGCACATATTTACTCATCAGCTAGTCCCAGACATACTCAATCCTCTGAGTGAGTTCATGCACAGATTTACTCATCAGTTAGTACTAGTCCTTCGTAGCAACAACGTCGCTTTCCACCATTTAGCCACAGCTGAACGGCAATGGCAATGCCCATCAGCACATCCATCATGGCAGAGAATCCCTGTTCACACACTGCAGAGGATGAGGGGATGCATAAGAAGATAGTGAAGATGTGACACAAGTTTGGGAAAAACTTCATTAGGTCAGGGTTCGTAAGAACACGCTGAAGGAGATCTGTGGTTGAGAGCTCTGAAAATCTCTTGGCATACACCTTGAAGGCAGGCCATTCTCGCTGCTGGACTGCATCCGTGTCACATCCTATCCTTTCTAGCAAGGGCCTGAACTGCTTGCTGATTACACGGATCTCATTTTCCCCGCAGATTGCCAGAGCTGTAGGTTCGTCAGGCCATTCAGAAGGTGTTGTCAGCAGACGTAAGGTTGCGAGGTCTGGATTAGTCTCAGTGCTTCTTAGACGGCTGTTCGTGTGGCTCATCACAGAATCAACCAATTGGTTGATCTTGTTTCTCTCCTGTTCTGGCCAGTTCAGTTGAATGTTGGTCAATTCATGCCCTTGGAACTTGCTTTGGTCCATCACATTGTCCAGGAAGCTCTGCAAATGTTCCCCTGGACGTAGCGTTAGAGCAACCAGACCCAGATTGGCCGTGGATAACGCCTCAAGAGCACCAGTGATGGTTGTCTCGTCCCTCTGAAAGACAAGACTCAGTTGGCCCAGTACAGCCATGATGTCAAGCACCATGTGCATCCACGCCATCTTCGGAAATTCACTGAGGGTCTTCAAGACATTTCTTGCCCATCTGAGCACCTCGGCTGTCCCAGTGGAACACACCAATGTGTGCTCGAAGTGCACGCGAATGCTGGCGTATGACTTCAGCAGAGTGGTCAACTCTGTCACGAAATGGGGAGTCCATCGTCTTTCCTTCAGACCGGTAGGTCGCATGGTTTTCTCTCCCGTGGCCTCCGCTACAGCCTTTAAGTCTCTAGTGGCTTTTGGACTATATTCATAATGTTTGTGAATCAGCTTCAACGTGTCGTGAATTTGTCCAGTCTCTGTCTTTGGCCGCATCAATGGCTCCTAGTTCCAAGCGATGCGCCACACGGTGCATTGGGATCACATATGGATGTCCGTCCTGTATCCTCATCAACACACTGTTGCGGCGCCCAATGTTGACGGCAGCTCCATCACATCCTACCCCCACCACTTTGGATTGCCAATCCACGTCAAGATCAGTGAAAGCTTCATTTACGGCTCCATAAATTCCTTCAGCGTTAGCGTGTTGGATTGGTTGGACACGTACGTACACGTTTCTAACTTGGCCATCGACCACTAGTCAAGTGTAGATGAGCTCCATCTCCGTTACACTTTTATTCGTGGCACCATCAAACATGGCACATGCTCGCAGTTGACGCAGAGTGTCTGCCATTATGTCCTCATGGATGTAGCGGATAAACCGTCGACAAGCATTGTCCGACTGGTACATTGCTCCCATTTTTGTACCATTTTAAATCTGCAGCGATACCAACTTGGGGTAAATTGTAAATGGATACTCCTCCTTAACTGTAAAATAGGCTGTATTGAACAAATGACCAATTGTGTCACTCTCTTGTTGGTTTATCTGGCGCAGCTGCCGAGCCATTGGTCCTTGCATGAGGTCAACATCCTCTCCTGCTTGACGTCGTCTTTGAATGTTCTGCCTCTGAAATGCAGCTTGACATCTGCAGTGGGCTGCACTTGTGTCATGGCTTGCTAAGATGTCTCTCTGGAAGGAAGCGGTTCCTTTGAAGACTGCTCTTCGTGTCAGCAAGCTTGGGATGCGTCTGACACATAATGCATCTCATGCCTCGGTTATCTTCAGTCACTTCTACCCATTGGAACTGATCTTTCCATGCGGGTATGAAATTTCTCTCCCTCTTCTGCATATCATACTTTTGTTGTGATTCTGCTCTGCCAACCTTTGGTTTCTTAGAAGACTCTGACTGGCTGGCATTGTCATCTTTGTCACGCTTAAACCCGAACTTGAACAGATCCGACATTTTCAACATCCAACTCACGTTTAGGATTCTACCAAATTAATGCATACAAAAATAATTCCCTGTAAACACGTATAAAATAAAAACGATCTATGTATGTTGAGTTGAGTATAAGATTGCTGTTGATATTGGCAGAGAACTTGTGTTGACATAAAATGTCCATATTCAGCGATAGAAATAAGCCAGAATATTTATTTGTCCACCGGACAAGTAAGTTTTGAAATCTACTTGTCCGCCAAAATTTTAACTTGTCCGAGTGGTTGTCAAGGGGAATCGAAGCTTCGGAAAAAACATAAAAGTCTGTCTTATTTTTATGACAACAACACAATGTTCCTGCTGTTTCGTTGCATGTACATCTGAGTGACTTGTGATCAAAGACACAATTTGATTTAATCTGCAAATTTTGAAATTGCAAAATTATATTTGCAACTATTTTCTGGTCCATTATCATTATTATTCATCACGAATATTAAAAGTAGACGCGTTACATGATGTATACCAATATTTTAGTGATGCTGATATGAACCCTTTTATTAATAATAAATAATTATTACGATAATAGGAATGAGACAATAATTGTTTTCCTTGCTATTTGTTTTATAATGCTGTAAAAATTGTTTTTATACCCTGCTGATGCTTAATGGCAGAACCCTGAGCTCGTTTGCTATATGACTGACACGAGTAGTTGTTGGTAAAGGTCGTTTAATAATTGTACCAACATGAATTAAATCACATATCGATCAATGAGATATAGACAAACATACTCATCAGGATAATATATAAACACAATTATTAAATGACAACATTAGCAAAGGTGGGGCGGTAATTTTTCTCCACCCGGCCTCCTGTAGCAGAGGCCCAACCCCCATCCCAGAGCTCTGCCAGTGTGTTAAGCTCCTTCAGATTTGTGAAGAGTGCAAGTAAATCATTAAATTAGTGATTATAAATACAGATTGCCTGATTTTCCACAAAGTGGCATGCTCATTAATAGATGTCAGTCATACTGCAACACATATAATAGTATTCACCTCTATTCAAGCAGTTTTGACAACATGAAAATGTGTGCCAGTGTGGTTTTAGTCGTGCTCCCACTGTCATGCTGCATACAATGGAGCACTTGCAAAGTAAATTTATAATGAAATGTCATTCCCAACAAATAGAAGTTGGTATGTAATGGAACCATGACTGCACACAATGAATGCCAGTCATACCAGTCATCCTGCGTCATCAACTGTGTACAGCACTAATCAAGAGAACAATTATCTCAAATTAATGAAACAGGTGGGTTTGCATGGAAATATCACTGCACACGATGGATGACAATCATACGAATCACCCACCGCTTGCAGTAATGACCCAGAAACTTTGTGAGGCCTGGATGTCTGCAGCATAGGGATAGCATTTACTAGGGTCTAGTCCCGCACATTGTAAAGCAGCCTTATCGGCCAAGTTTTGTATATATATATATAACAATGTCTTTAAACTAGCTGGAGCATAATGCTAATAAAAGGTTAAGACACCAGTTGAAGCAAGAACAATTTGTTGTTAGCAATGACATTAGGCTGTCTAGGAATATGTTCTTCCTTAAAATAAACATTACATTTCAAAGCAGTCATAACTAGCCTTCCCATTAAGTGCAACAACTGACAGTTCTTAGCAGACTACTGATTTCTTCCACCACAGCTCGGTTGAGTGATGAATCTGGAAAACTGAGTGATTACCCAGACACAGGCCCTACAGCTCCAAAGCAGCCACAAATCATGATCATACCCCTGTATGGCCTGTTGTAAGTGTTCAGGGTTTAATGGTGCTGGGGGTGATGTACTGGTGACATGAGCTGGATGGGTGAGGGGCGTGGCATTTGGCACACACGCTTGTACCTGCGCACCTGACACTTCCCCCCCCCTTGTTGGTACAACCAGCAGTAGCCAGCTGGAAAGGGTTGGGGGCAACAGGAAGACTTGTTAGAAAAATTTGCTGGAGCATGACCCAACCCCCCATGGTCTTTAGTGTACATACATCGAAAAAACAAGTCCCACCTGGGTTGCGCCCAGGGAAACTTTCCGGGTCCGACTGTCGGAGGGTACGGAACTGGGTGTCATATTGCCGCCAGGCCAATGGTGGGCCTGTCACGGCAATATCCCGAACTATTTCACAGTATTTAAACAGACCTGGCGCGGCTTGTGCAAACCGTTGGGTGTACACCGCCCCAAACACCAAGAAAGCAGAAGTCCACTGGTCGATGGTGGAAATCTGCCTTCCCCTGGCATGGGGCATGATTGAAACAATTTAATGGGAGTGACCGGACGAAACATCCATTTGTTGTGGCTGAAGTTGGTGGACGTTGATAAGGTTGTAAAATTCGACAAATTCGTTGCCCCACATACTTGATTTAATTCTGTCCGGCAGATCGGTGCCCAATGCAGTGGCATGCAATGGTCCAGTGGGGTGGTTACGTGTGGGCTCACCAGGGCTATTGTCCTCCACCAGGGTACTCGGTGCTCCTGCAACAGCAAAGTCCAGCAGATCTGCTGGCTCTGCTTGATGTCCTTCAAGCGGCACATCCGGGACAGTCATGACATCCTGCAGCAGATCCTGGTCCTCTAGCACCTGCTTGAGGACCTCTCTTGTTACGATTGCAACCATTTCAGCCGCGCTGGTGGCATCTGGCCTCAACGTGCCCCCTACAGACTTTGGCAGACGTTCGCGCGGCATACTGCAAAATGGTAAACAAAAGGGGCAGGAACGACTTCTATATAGCAAACGATGATACACCATTGTGGAAACGCCAAACAATCAAGAAAGGGACATAATATGTTATGCCTGATTACTTGGTAAAACTGTCACTGGTCTAATTATCAATTAAACATAGGCAACCAGCGTGAATAACAATTGGCAACCACAAACACAACAATGCATCGATTAACCATCACACACCCAGGAAACATGGATCCAAAATGGGGCCCATTTGCCATCATACACCAAGAAATTTGAATCTAAATGGGATGCCATTGCACACCCAATGAACAATGATCCAATATGGGGACAAATAACCATAGCACAAACCAGTAACGTGGATCCACTATGGGGCGAATTAGCCATCCCACACCCAATAATTGTGGTTCCAAAATGGGGTCGAATAACCATCGTACACCCACGAAAGGTGGATCTACATGGGGACAATTATCCATCGCACACCCAATAAACAATGATCCAATATGGGCAAATTAACCCATAGCACAAACAAGTAACATGGATCCACTATGGGGCGAATTAGCCATCCCACACCCAATAACTGTGGATCCAAAATGGGGTCGATTAACCATCGCACACCCACAAAACATGGATCTAAATGGGGTCAATTAACCACTGCACACCCAATAAACAATGATCCAATATGGGCAAATTAACCCATAGCACAAACAAGTAATATGGATCCACTATGGGGCGAATTAACCGTCCCACACCCAATAACTGGTTCCAAAATGGGGTCGATTAACCATCGCACACCCACGAAACATGGATCTAAATGGGGTCAATTAACCATTGCACACCCAATAAACTATGACCCATTATCAGGACCAATTAACCATAGCACAAATCAGAATGTGGATAAACGTGGATCCACTATGTGGCGAATTAGCCATTGCACACCCGATAGCTGTGGTTGCGAAATGGGGTCAATTAAACAATGATCCAATATGGGGCCAATGAACCATAGCACCCACCAATAACGTGGATACAAGATGTGGCCATTTAACCATAGAAACCACTGTCTAACCAGAGAAACCACTATGTATCACTACACAATAAACATGGAATAAAAAGACGTCATAGCTCACCGATGATCTAAATTAACATCGAAAAACAACCCGGAATATAAACATCCAGAAGACACGAATGTAGTCATAAATTTGCAGCTGCATAACACTCAGAATGTCAGCACCCAATTTAGATATCCCATAAGTTCAACTTGATGGGACCATATTGTTGTGAGTAGTGTTGATACATCGATCTACCAAATGCAATGCCACAGACAAATTCAGATATATATATAATTCAAAGTGGCATATTTATGATAGCCTGAAGCTGAATGAAAGCCACCGATGCTGTGACATACGTACAACACCATCAACTAGCGAGGACCCGTTATTGAATCCTATTAAATCGAGAGAATGTGCTGTGAGTGAATCATGTGATATACTCGGGTTGCATGAATGCAAATAAATGAATAATTTTGGATCCGATTCAACTAAAATTTTCACTACATCTGAAGAACTAATTCCTGGTGTAACTAGCCAAGTATGTGACATATTTGTCAATTTATTACCCAAATATGAATTGCTAAAGTTTGACAAAAATAAAATACTTAAATAATTTTCAACAATTCATTTTTTTTAATATTTTTCATTAATAATTAGCAGTTACATGCTGCATATGAAATGTTCATAAATTACTATGCTACAGAATGGAAAACTAATTAAATGTCTATGGTAAATAAAACTGAAATAATTTCAGTTTTTCAGAGTGCATGTATTTTCAAGATTTTATACAAAATGGCGTTCTTTGTGATCATAGCCGTCATCCCGTCAACTATTAAGCTGGTGTTATATTTAAAATGCGTAATCATAGTGCAAAACATTCCCCTTCGATGGCAGCGTTCGTTATAAACTCGATTCGAAAATCCCATCAAAGTCCGAATTACTGGAGTTCGACATAATGACAATGTCGAGAATTACATCAAAGCTAAAAAACACCACCCGCTTCGTTGCGCGGTGCATTAATACTTCTTTACAACAAAATAGACCGCTCAAAAGTTAGCATTTAATCGTAGAAATCGCCTGCGGACGGATGTTTTGGAATAATTCCTGGGTGCTTCCATGTTTATGCCTGCAGCAAATGTTAAACTTTAATCTCATTGGCTGAAAATCACCATTAAAATATTCACTGCGTTTGACTACAAAACCGTGTGGTGGTTGGCGCTATTTAGTCTCGGAAATTGCCATCATTTCTCACTTTTGACGCTTCCCAGTGAAACTTCAATATTATTATATGCTAACTGCCGAAATAAATTACCATTATTGGATGACACTGTTTCGCGGTACCAGTTTAAATGTGCCCCTGTATTCAGGCGTATTCAGGCGTTCTGGGAGTCGGGTTGATTCGGGCGTTCTGACCACGAGAGGGTTAAGGCTTAACTTCACTGAAGTAAAGGCAAACTTCAAGACTCAAGGGGACATAACCACTGTTTGGCTGCAGATAGTGCCACACCCCTAGGCTAGTTGAACGGACACATATGCGCATCCCCGCAGCGTGAAGATGAAACCCAAACCTGTCAAAATCCTGCTCCCAGTTTGTGTGCATAACAAGATGTCACCAATATTGAATGTGGGGCAATTACTTGCTCAGCACATCCAACGGACGATTCAAAATGAACCGGGCTTCGTTAAAATCAGCAAGCATAGACATAGTAAACCGCCGCCGCCCGGTCGGACGCACCGCTAGGCGCTACACGAGGGAGGACCTGACACGAGATACTCTCAGACACAGTGTCGATTGCTAACACTGACTTGGCCATTGGCGAGGGTAACGATGCGTGAGGAGGGACGACAAATCAACAATAGCAGTGGACAAATCGTCAGTGCCTAGCCAAGCTCTCGAATGAGTGGGAACTCAGCCAGCAGTGGCAAGCATGCCATCGTCGTTAAGGCCCCCTATCCCATGAAAAATTACCATTGAAAAGTGCAAAGCCAGGAAATGTTGTCACAAAAATCATAATAAACTATATAATCTAATATTATTTTGTTCAACCTATATGAACTTCAATATTAACAAAGTTCTGTATTTTACAAACGAAGATAATATTCAATTGATCATCAACACACAAACACATATTTTTCCTAAATGTTATATTACCATTTCAATGATAATAAAACAGTTCTAACATTGCCTGAATTACATTTACCAGGCATAACATTGCTGCCACGCAGACCGCCGTAGTTGGTGGAAGCCGACATGTCGATGGCGGCGGCGCGTCTTGCATAATTCGGCTTCGAAAACTCGCAATTTTAACGCAATTTATGGTTAAAATAAATGTTACATAGATACAACAACACTTCTGAAATGTAATTAATATTCTGTTTATCAACCACTACCATAGATTTACGGGACAGCCAGTTAAAAGTTTTGAAAATTGTTACCGATCTGGATCGGCTAACGTTCGATGACTTGGAAGACTGCATAGTCTGCGTGGGTTAGGCGTAATAATGGTTAAAACTATATAATTATTCAAATAACAGGTAGCGATACAAAGTCTACTATTTCCAAAGTTCATCAAATATGATCCGTGAGTGGAAGCAAGTTATACATCGGCCAAACTGAACGATTTACGATTTTGTGAAATACAGCCTCGATCAACAATGGCTGATGCGGAGTCTGTCCTATGCGTATGACACAACTAAGTCGGTGCGCTCAGCGGATGACCCTGTTAACGCAGGCACTAAATTAAGTCGAACACTGGCGGTGGAACGACGACACACTAACAAAATTGCAACGTGCGCGATTGCTAACGAACTTCATTTACGTTTGAATTTCCTCAAATAAAAAGTTTCTAATGCTGCACGCTGCGCTATTTACTGTAAATTTTGACTTGTCCACCAGATAACCATGTAGAGTCATTTTACTTGTCCGGGCCAAAAATCACTTGTCCATTTATTTATTTTATCTTCCTCATCTTCATCTAGCACAAGGTCAGGAGATTCCACCTTTGCAAATTCTCTGCGAGATCTCTTCAGTTCCTTCTTGCATATTCTCTTTGCAGTCTCGAGGTCCCCAAAAGAATATCCCAGTATGAAATAAAATATTAATGGGAAATAATAAAGGAGAAAAAAATCCTTGATGCACAACATATCACAGAATGAAGTATCACATGGACTGACCCAGTTTTACACATGAACTGACACTTTCATTCATCCTTCAACACATTACCAGGTAGTCTGCATCAAAGTGGTAGAAACAATGGACTCCCACCATGACTGTTAGGATGCCTAATTTAACGAACATCCGCTTAGTTAAGAGGAACCACTGTGAAACACCTATTCTGGCATGAACTATACTGTACAATCATTGACACAAGGAACATTATATATATATATGTAAGTTCCAGTGTGATCCTTATCACGAGAATTCATACAATAACAGTTTAATATTACAAAGTCATGTTAATGCTAGAAACGTTTACAGAAACATACATAATCCACAGCTTCAAAAATAATGTTATATTACTTTATTTTTAACATACAATACATAAATAACTGTTCACAGTAAAACCAATCCTTGTGGCTTGAATCGATGACGCAAAGTCTTCATGCAAGATATACTGCATGATGTTGATTGTAATCTTGATCATGATCACCTTTCCTGAAAACAAGAAGGCAAACAAAATCACTTGTATGTTCAGTACACATTTTTTATTAAAAAGATATACACATTTAGGTGGATCTAATCACAAATCACACAATGTTATGCCTTCAAAAACTGACTTGGCAATAATAATCGGATAACAACGTTTCTCCTCCTCCTCTTTGCCACCTTTCACTGTCTTCATGTCTTGTTTCTTCCCGTTTGATGTTTCTACAAGCAAAATATGTTTCCACTGTAAATACGTCATAATGCAGATTCAGAGTGCAGTAAAACCTGTCCATATTGGACATCTTCAACACTGCACAATGTGTTCTTTATAGCCAGATTGCTGCTAGCGACTGGTAGTGGACATTGCAAACTAGTCATTTGGAACTTTTAAGTGTCCCTTGTAGACAGGTTTTTACTGCGGGCAGGTGTCCCCTAAGGCAGGTTCACAGTAAATCACAAAGTCTGAATGATGTATTTCTAGACAGGTAAAAATTCCCACCTAAAGGGTGATAATAATTTAATCAGATTCAGTATAACCCAGTATAATTTCAAAAGTAAGTTACAATACAATAAGTAATACAAGAATATCTCCGCAAATATTTATGACCACAGATTCTAAATGTACAATGGTTTTTCATTTATTAATAGTAATAATAATCTTTATTGCCCAAAGAACACAATTATGTTTGCAATCACATTTTATAATAGATGAGCCCAGAAGAAACCAGCCCAATACCAAGCAAAGAAAACAGACTATATACAAAAACAAATCAAAGATGATAGTATCACTGGTATCATAAAGCATTAATAATTATAAGAGTCTTGGCAAAATTCAATCTATAGACAGAAAATGACTTCACAAAAATGGGCAGCATCACAGATGTTATCATTGCTACTGCAGGCACATGTTTTCATCACAGATGTTATCATTGCTACTGCAGGCACATGTTTTCATCACAGATGTTATCATTGCTACTGCAGGCACATGTTTTCATCACAGATGTTATCATTGCTAAGGCAGGCACGTTTTCATTACAGATGTTATCATTGCTACTGCAGGCACATGTTTTCATTACAGATGTTATCATTGCTACTGCAGGCACATGTTTTCATCACATATGTTATCATTGCTACTGCAGGCACATGTTTTCATCACAGATGTTATCATTGCTACTGCAGGCACATGTTTTCATCACAGATGTTATCATTGCTACTGCAGGCACATGTTTTCATCACAGATGTTATCATTGCTACTGCAGGCACATGTTTTCATCACAGATGTTATCATTGCTAAGGCAGGCACATGTTTTCATTACAGATGTTATCATTGCTACTGCAGGCACATGTTTTCATTACAGATGTTATCATTGCTACTGCAGGCACATGTTTTCATTGCAGATGTTATCATTGCTACTGCAGGCACATGTTTTCATCACAGATGTTATCATTGCTACTGCAGGCACATGTTTTCATTACAGATGTTATCATTGCTACTGCAGGCACATGTTTTCATTGCAGATGTTATCATTGCTACTGCAGGCACATGTTTTCATTACAGATGTTATCATTGCTACTGCAGACGCGTGTTTTCATCAAGTTGAACATTTATTTTATCTTCCTCATCTTCATCTAGCACAAGGTCAGGAGATTCCACCTTTGCAAATTCTCTGCGAGATCTCTTCAGTTCCTTCTTGCATATTCTCTATGCAGTCTCGAGGTCCCCAAAAGAATGTTCATCAAACTCTTCATCGTCCAAGTCATCGAGATAGCATGCTTTCCCATTTCGAGACTTCACAACACTGATTTCTGGGACAGCTTTCTAAAATGTGTACACAATTTGGGTTGGGTTCTCTGTATTATCTGTTTGATGCAAACCAGAGTTTGGCAATGCACAGTGTTGATCCCCTTCTTTGAGCTTGCATGCGGTAAGCCTGCAGGGTTTGCCTGTCTGTGTTTAGCCAGATTTAACAATATTGCCACCCAGAGAATTAACTCTAGATGGCAGGTGGACAAGGAAGCCTTTTGGCTTATTGAGAGTCCAACCCTTTTTAGTCCTTTGGCCGAAGGTCCAAGGGACTATTGCCATCTGCCGTATCTCAGAAACCGTTCAGCAACTTTTTCTCTAATTTTGCATAGACATATCTTAGGGCACTGCCACTATGCACGAGAAATCTGTATTTGATTGAATAATTTTAAGGGCTCCCTAGGGCCTAGGGCCTCCAAGGACCCCAAAACTGGCTAAATGTAACATTTTGCCTATTTTTTCAAAAACTGTTCAGCAACTTTTTTTAAATTTTGCATAGATGTATCTTAGGATGCTGCCACTATATACAAGAAATCTGTATTTGATTGAATCATTCTAAGGGCACCTAAGGGGCCCCCAAAGTGCACAAGTTTTATATTATCTAGTGATGTGATTTTGAGAAGGGCCCTTGAGACCACCCACCCCCCAACAATAGATGTTGTGTATTGTGCCACAAAGTCAAAGTCTCTACAGCCTAGTCCATTGAGACCTTGACTAATCTTTCATTGGTCACAGCACCCAGGCAGAATAGACACACTTGATCCCTGTTAGACTGAACAGTTGCCTAACACTTTTAAACTGTATCTTCAAAACTATTGATTTTCTATAATTGCAAGTTGTGTTTATTTTGATGTTCATTTAATTATTATAAAATGGTGTGACTGTGGTGTCTTGTCTCCTGTTAGACTGAACAGTTGCCTAACACTTTTAAACTGTATCTTCAAAACTATTGATTTCTATAATTGCAAGTTGTGTTTATTTTGATGTTCATTTAATTATTATAAAATGGTGTGACTGTGGTGTCTATTGGTTAAAGATGTATTGTCTGTAGAAACCTGTAGGTGACAAACATAGAAAATTAATATTCTGTCACCTGTAGGTGATAAACATAGAAAATTAATATTCTGGACAACTATAGAGTGAAATATCCTACATTTTATTGATATCAAATGCATTCTACTGTTCTGTTTACGCTTGCCATGCCTTGTGTAGACATGGTACTGTGTAAATCAATTGTATCAATATAGACTAATAATTACAGATTCACAATATAGTTGACACCTGAAACAACCAAATGTCAACCATTAGAAGAGTTGACATAGTTCTGCTATACACAAGCAAGAAATATGTATTTGATTGAATCATTCTAATGTCATCAGCATATAGTAGAACATACATTTTCTACATCATCATCCCTAAGGTTGTTGTAAATTTCACCAGCTGCCATGTCAAGTCCGTTATAATTGTGACTAACAGTGTTCAAAATGATTAAGGTAAATAGCAAATAACAAAGGACACAAGTTTTCTCCTTGCCATCACATGAGAAGAAGGCTGACACAGCCTGGCCCTGATTTATACATGATTTAGCATTTTTGTATATGTTGTATACAACTTTCAACACAATACCATTAATACCGCATGAAATTATCTTAGACCACAGGGAGGACCGGTCTACTAAATCAAATGTTTTCTTATAATCGATGAAGGCACAATAAAGCCTTTTGCGTTGAGACAAATACAATTCAACCAATACCCCTATTTGAACACTGCCTGTTCTTCACCTATTATATTCGCTTTGTTTAGGTATGTGGTCAGTCTGGTGTTCTGAACAATCACTAAGGATTAATGAACACTTGTGCAGAATGTCACCCACATGGCAGGTTTAATTGATCTATTCTGCTTAGGCCTCACTCTGGACACTGTCACTCACAGTGTTGTGTATTGTCTTAGTTGGTGCATTGAGCTAATCTACTTGACCATGAATCAGTGGTGGCTCTGGTTGTGTATACACCCAGCAATTTTTCCGACTTATCACTCATTTGGTCAGCTGGGGTCACATATAGACGTATTAGTCCATAGAGTGAAATATCCTACACTTTATTTATATCAAATGCATTCTACTTTTCTGTTTACGCTTGCCATGCTTTGTGTAGACATGGTACTGTGTAAATCAATGGTATCAATATAGACTAATAATTACAGATTCACAATATAGTTGACACCTGAAACAACCAAATGTCAACCATTAGAAGAGTTGACATAGTTAAGGCACAATAAAGCCTTTTGTGTCAAGACAAATACAATTCAACCAGTACCCCTATCTGAACACTGCCTGTTCTTCACCTATTACATTTGCTTTGTTTAGGTATGTGGTTCTTTTTATAGGAAATTTTAGTTTCTTTCTGTACCTGTCTACGTATGATAACCATTTGTCCGCCCTGCTCACAATAAACATCACATGAATGATAAAAGGAAGATCACTGCCACTTACTTGTGGATTATTATAACACTGTTCTGCTACTGCTTGGTGGACAGTAAGCTGCAACTGTCTTTGAGTTTGTTTACATTTTGACAAACTGCTATTATATAGCACTAATTTTTGAATGAATCACATTTTGAGAATGCATGTCATTGTTTGCGGTGTAACTTTTGTATGCTTCATTTTCTGCTGCTACCAGTTGCATTCATCTGAAAGATTATTCAATTACCTATCCAATGATAATACATATGTTGTGGTGTTGGATATATAGCTTTGGTATATTGTACACGAGGGTTGTGATAGGAAACTATTGGACATTGCGACAGTGAGAGACAGTACGAGATGTGTCACTCAGTATATGAAGTGTGACTTTCAGATACTTCATTTTGTAGTGCTATGGATTATGATGGGCCTCTCCATTAGCTCCCTATATATTTGTAAGTTAGGTGAGTAACACCTTGGAAGTTCTGACAGCAGGACACCGCCTTCGGTGAAGTCGAGACAAAAGTTTTACAAAGGCTTCAATTTCAAACGGTCTATCACCGTCCAGCTGACCCATTTTTATTTTTTCAAAAACTTTTCAGTAACTTTTTCTTTAATTTTTCATAGACATTTCATGTGGTAGTGCCACTATACACAATAAATCTTTATTTGATTGATTCATTCGAAGGGCACCAAAGGTCCCCTAAAATGCTAAATTTGCTAACTAAAATTAATTGTCTACCTCAGAATAGCTATATTTATAACTTGTTGTGTATTACACCCAGCTGTGGAGCTAAGATTCTCTGCCTGCTATTATTTGATGGAAACTGTGACTAATCTGTAATTGGTCACTGGCAGAAGCTTGTGTCAACAGACAGCATTAAGCCACTAGACCCCTATTAAATTGGACAGTTGCCTGTAGGTTTTAAACTGTGTCAAACAGTGAGTCTACCTTTTGCTCTCAAATAATCTGTCCTCTTAGTTTTACACAAAGACATAATCTGGCATAACTTGATAAGTCTTTGTAGCAGCACATTTGTACTTCCAGTGTATCATTGCAACATAACATACATATTACATACTGTATGCCACATTTGAATGTTGTGCATGTAATATTTCCATGCAATCCATTTGCATATATAATTTCAACAGCCGTTTTCTTCATTTTCACTTTTTGACCCCTACCATGTTCAGTGCTCCATAACTTCGCCAATTTTTGTAGCAGTCATAATTTTTGAAACCATGTAAAGCATCCTACCAAACCTTTACAAGAATGTAAGAAAACAACGTTAACATTTTTCTGACTTATCACTCATTTGGTCAAAGGACTTCAGGACCTCATTTGGTCAAAGGACTTCAGTGCCTCTTGGCCTTTTTTGTATACGTGTTGGCATCGGGGGGGAAAAGTGGATACTCGCTCATCAGAAGTATGCGTAATTGGTGTCCCAATAGTTACATTTACAAAGGTGTCCCAAAACAAGGTACAGAAAAATAATTATTTTTCTAGATTTTTAGGGTGTCCCAAAACATAGGTGTTCCAGTACATATGGTCATTATGGTAACACACAATGACACAGGACTATTACGCATGATATTGTGAATAAGGATTTAATATAGAACACACGTTTCACAGTTAACTTATTCTATATCACACTGCACATGATGACTATGCAAGCTGAAGGGACATAATTCTGAAAACTACCTGATGCTTCAGTGTAAACTGATACAGTACAGTGCTCGTAAACTTAAGGGATCACAGGACACGAAAAGAAAAAAAATTTCAAGCTGATAAATTTCACCAACTATGTATTGTATGAAGTTACTGTACTAAAACTAAGGATATTTCATGATTTTTGTTTTCTAATATTTAAGTGCGCTAGGGGGTTTTAATCGAAAAAATAAGTCATAAAACAGCAAAAGTTTAAATGAATAGAACACTGAAACCCCTATACTAATTTATGCAATTCAAATGTTTTTATTTAGATAATGAACTATTCTAACTTTCTGTGCATAGCCATTTGTATGTGTCATTCAGATTTTTTTGGACAATTTTTTGTTTTATTTTAATTTTTTTCTTCAATATTTTCACATTCAAACCCCTATGGGATATAATCCAAATGACTGATCATAATTTCAATGCACAGGAATGTAGATAGTTATGTCATTATTACTGTGTAAAAAGTTGGTATGAATTGCTTGGTTAGTTTTGGAGTTCTATTCATTTTTCCTACAAAAAAGTGATAACTGAGAAAACGGCACTCAAAGTATGAACAAAGTAATTTTAATGTCTTGCACATACTAGATGTTGCAAATAAGCATCAGTATGGTAGGCTTACCATGTATATACAATATGTGAGTGTTTCTAAGTGAAACATTTCATTAACAGTGACACAATTATGTCATTGTTTACCCCTACCCCCCTAATTCATAATGCGAGTAATCATGGTCGACGCACCAATTCAGACAGTTTTCACATATAATTCACATTGCATACATTGTGACTTGTGTCCAACATAAAACATGCATACTGATAGCATGTAACAGTCCATATGCATTGGTTATCATGCAAAGCAACCTAATTATGAGATCAGAGAGGTATTTTCCTAAGTAAGCATCACTTCACTTTTACAAATGCAGCTTGTATGTGTCCACATACAGTCGTGACATGTCAGCCTGTTTTCTTCAACTTTGAAATGCATGTTAGATAAAGAAGATGTAATATACATAAATGTTTATAGGATTAATAGTCCATTAAAAGTGACATCATTATAAAATGTTTACCCCCCCCCCCCCACACTGCCACCCCACACATTATAATGCCAGGAATCATAGCTGAAGCACCAATTCGGACAGTTTCCCACCCTGCACAGGTTATGACTTGTGACCTACATGAATAATGACTGCATGTAGCACTCCATAGATTTGCTTGCTTCAAACTTGCATATGTAGAAATAGGTTTTATAAGAATTATCAACCTAAGCACCACTTCACTGAGGCATTTTACAAATGCAACAGCTGTGTGTCCATATACAATCATCACATGTTTGACATATCAGTCAATCATCACTAACTCTGAAGCATTTGTTATATATAACACAACATCCATGTACACCATAAGGAACAGTGTGGAGCATAAAAAGTCACTTCTGATCAACATGTTTCAACAGAATAATGCAATAACATTAGAAGTGTCTGCTGTCACGGATGCCATTACAATATAAGGTAAAATGGAATAAATAATGTGTCCAGTGATAATGTTTGCACTGCAGCTAGTCTAAAACTCTCCAGCAGCATATTGGACTCCTTTGAACACCAGCCTCGAGCTGTGCCATCTGGGTATTCTTGCAAACCATCTTGACATTGTCGTTCGCTGCGCGCATTGCACTCTGCACCCTGCACTGGTCGGTCGTCACCGTGCAGGCCATCTGCATCTCGGTAGACTCAATGCCTAAACACCGCATTTTTTCAGTGGTAGCAGTGGCACCACCAATGAAGCGGCACACAGCCGACTGCTCCGCACTGACTACTTTCCGGTGACCCACAAACTGTGTGTTCGGGCAGCACAGCCAGATCAGGCTGTTCAGGCTCTCGTTCGCATTCTGTGTGCCACCAGTGTTCATGCGCACCAACAGATTGTCATCAGTCATCCGCTGGTAGATGGGGATGAGTTTCTGGGCCACATCACGGTCGAGCAGTGTGCCCACAGTACTGGCCTCGTGCAGTGGCAACGTCAATCCCAGAGCTACGGACTTATTAAACACACACCAACTGCCCGGTCCGTGTGGGCATCTCTACTGGTGTGGGTCATTGTTGGTGGACATAGAGTGGAACAGTGTTGCCCACACAGCCTTCTTTGTTGCGTCTGCATTCCCCACATTGCTTCGAAGTGCACGGCCGTAGTAAGTCTGCAGCTTCGTAGATTTCAGTGTAGTTAGACGGCCGACACCATGTCCACCTAACTTTGCCGATTTGGCAGCCTTCCGCAGAGCCGTACCCATTCTCTTCTCAGCATGGTTGACACAGTCGAGCTTGGCGATGGTGTGGTCTGGCCCATAGGGCTCCAACTGTGTCAGAGCAGCAAACGTACTCGAATCGCTGTCACTCACGATGTGTGAGTAGCGAATTGAGTACGTTTGCACGGAGCGACTCCACATCCGCCTGGCTGCCTCGGCTTCCATCGCCTTCGAAGAGCCGTCAAAGTTTCGATCGCATCCAGTATGTGCAGTTTACCAGGCTTGCAGTGCTGCTGAACCCAGGCCGAATCGTTTCTCTGCCAGCACGCATGCTTGACAGTAGTTGGAGATGACCTCATAGTCTACCACAAGTCCGGTCTGCACCTCAATGACGACACCGTGATGGGACGTAAATCCTCGTTTCTGCCATGTGCCGTCATACCTCACGGTCAAATCAATGACCCCAGCATCGTACATCAAGTCCCCATACACCCCACGGATCACCTCGGCAGCAGTGTCCAAACTGTTGTCAGCAACTGACTGGCACGCCTGCTGGAATGTGCGGTTGTGTCGCTGGAATGTCTTCAGATGCATATTGTTGACACCCAGCACCTTCTGCATTGTCTGTAATGCTTCATGCCCCTTGCCCAGCTCATGGGTCAGCGTTGTCATTACTGTGTTGATCTCGAAGGCAACATTCGCTTGTTGGAATCATGCAGGCGAGGCAAAGAATACTCACAACTGCCAGTGTATGGGCAGTGTGTGCACTGAAGATGGAGTGATTCAGCAAATCCCATCGGCTGCAGTCCATCTTTCACGGTGACAGGCAGGGCAGGAGACATCAGCGACCGCATCACTGAATTGGCCAACATCGATGATACACCAATCTTGACTGCTCAGTTCCTTCTGTTCGTCAGGGTTGTCACATTTAACGGCGTTCATGGAGTCGATTTTGCGTGACGAGACGACTGTAGTGCGACACGATGTTCCCGGAAGCTGTGCAGTCGCTCTGGCGTCAGCTGTCGCGATCTTCTCGGCGCTGTCAGTGTCGGTCGCAGTGAGACCGATCCAATAAATTCGCTTTCGCCGTTGATCACGGCTGCTAAGTCGGCTTCCTCGGACGACCAACGATGTGCAGCATTGCATTCACTCAGGCACTTGCGTATAACTTTCGATTTCTTCGGTGGCATCTCATTTAAACTCTATTTTTAACAAAACATATCGTCCATTTGTCGAGTGTCAAACTATTCTCCGTAGCAACAATGTAAACAGGAAAGTAGACAACGCAAAGCATCGTGGGATTGATTTGCCTCATTTTGAACAGAGACATGTCATAAAACCGGCTGAATGATCCTTGAACTTGCTTTCTGCTAGATCCGTGCCTCATTTTGAGAAAAAACGCTTCATAAAACCACGAATGCGAGGCTTTAGGCCAGTTCCGTGTCTCATTTGCATAAGTTCTGTGCTAAATAAGGAGATCATCGGAAATTTGGACTTGGTTTCAACGTGGGAAAATTCTACTTTGGAGAAAAGGGGCGTGACTATCAACATAACTGACAGATAGCCAAGAAGACGGCCGTTCTTTTGATACCAAACAAAATAGCATATCGTGAACAAACGCGGTCGTTGTCAAGGCATAAACTTGGATTACTTTTGGCATGTTTCGTAGATTCAAATATTTATTGTCATTTCATGGGCCATCTAAGTTAGTGCTAATATAATAACTTAGCGGTGAGTAACTGTTAAAAAACGATCTTTATTGTGAAGTAGATATGTCAATCTGTCAAAAACTGAAAGAAAGAATAAATGTCATAAAAATAATTATTGACATATTTCAGACTGCCGTGTCTCCCCTTAATTTTAGAAGTTCACAAATTTGTGTTTAAGTTTACTAGTTGAAAAATTGGTGCCTTTTTATTTATGCAATCCCACGTAAACTTATGCAACTAAGACCACTTTTGATACATAATCCATGTATAATTGTTTTTGCGAGACAGATCTACAAGCAGGGCAAGTCGCACCACTATGTCGACGCGGCTGACAAGAACGAGTCAAACTGGATGCGTTACGTGAACTGTGCATGTCGAGAGGAAGACCAGAATCTCCTGGCATTCCAGTTCCACGGAGAGATCTACTACCGCACCATAGAGAATGTGCCAGTCAACACAGAGCTGCTGGTTTGGTACGGAGACGAATATGGACAAGAACTCGGCATTACACGACAGGACTTTGTGTCAAAGAAAGAAAACAACAGCAGATGTAGCTCAGGTAAGTTTTATCAACAGTGGACCAACGAATGGACAAACTCACTGATTGACTAGTAAATGGACAAACTCACTGATAGACTAGTAAATGGACAAACTCACTGATAGACAGGTAAATGGACAAACTCACTGATAAATGGACATTCACCGAGGAACGGGTAAATGGATAAACTCCCTGATAGACAGGTAAATGAACAAACTCACTGATTGACAAGTAAAAGATAAAATCACTAATAGATAGGTAAATGGATAAACTCACTAATAGACAGGTAAATGAACTAATTCGCTGACAGATCGGTAAAGGATAAACTCGCTGATAGACAGGTAAATGGACACTCATTGGTGGATAGATAAATGGACAAATACTGATAGATAAGTAAATTAAAAACTCACTGATTGACAGGTAAATGGAATGATTGGCATATAAGATGTTTGATGGGTGGATAAAAGGATAACTGACATATCTGTGAATATCTGAGAAACAGACCAATAAATGTACAATTTTTCTAGGTAGAGGATGTTCAGGTGATATTAACTGTAGAACTTCTCTCAATGTAAATGTGTCTTTAGATGCCAACTGTAAGAAAATATACATATTTGCCAATATTCAGAGGTAAGTCTAACCTGTACCTGAAGTAATGTCTTATATTGTGGTTTACCAGTCACTCAGTGAGTTATGTGACATCAAACATGTCATATGTTTTCAGGTGACAGTGCATGTGACGTGTGTGGCCAGTTGTTCTCAACAGACGTCTACATGATGAAGCACAGACAACGCTCTCATCCGCTTGCTGACATTAACAACAATGGTCGATGTGGTTTGTACAAGTGCAAACTTTGTCTTTATTCTGATGACAATGTTGACAGCTTCCAACAACACTTGGCAGTGCATCAACACAACCAAGGACATCAACTACAAGACACAGGTCACCAAACTGTCACCAACATTCACACAGCAAGACAATTTTGTGTTAGGAACAAGTCTCGGTTGAAGAAGGCAGAGAAGAAACTAACAACTGACTATCAACAAACCAAAGTAGCAGGAAAACCACATAAATGTGACATCTGTGGGGCACAGTTTACACAGGGTGGTCCTTTAAAGAGACATCAGCGAACTCACACTGGGGAGAAACCCTACAAATGTGACATCTGTGGGGCACAGTTTGCACAGAGTAGTAATTTCAAGACACATCTGAGAACTCACACTGGGGAGAAACCCTACAAATGTGACATCTGTGGGGTACAGTTTGCACAGAGTAGTAATTTCAAGACACATCTGAGAACTCACACTGGGGAGAAACCCTACAAATGTGACATCTGTGGGGCACAGTTTACACTGAATGGTAATTTCAAGACACATCTGAGAACTCACACTGGGGAGAAACCCTACAAATGTGACATCTGTGGGGCACAGTTTACACTGAATGGTAATTTCAAGACACATCTGAGAACTCACACTGGGGAGAAACCCTACAAATGTGACATCTGTGGGGCACAGTTTACACTGAATGGTAATTTCAAGACACATCTGAGAACTCACACTGGGGAGAAACCCTACAAATGTGACATCTGTGGGGCACAGTTTACACTGAATGGTAATTTCAAGACACATCTGAGAACTCACACTGGGGAGAAACCCTACAAATGTGACATCTGTGGGGCACAGTTTGCACAGAGTGGTCCTTTAAAGGGACATCTGCGAACTCACACTGGGGAGAAACCCTACAAATGTGAGATCTGTGGGGCACAGTTTGCACAGAGTGGTCATTTAAAGGGACATCTGCGAACTCACACTGGGGAGAAACCCTACAAATGTGACATCTGTGGGGCACAGTTTGCACAGAGTGGTCCTTTAAAGAGACATCAGCGAACTCACACTGGGGAGAAACCCTACAAATGTGACATCTGTGGGGCACAGTTTGCACGGAGTGTCCTTTAAAGATACATCAGCGAACTCACACTGGGGAGAAACCCTACAAATGTGACATCTGTGGGGCACAATTTGCACAGGGTGGTCATTTAAAGGGACATCTGCGAAGTCACACTGGGGAGAAACCCTACAAATGCGACATCTGTGGGGCACAGTTTGTGGTCCTTTAAAGAGACATCAGCAAACTCACACTGGGGAGAAACCCTACAAATGTGACATCTGTGGGGCACAGTTTGCACAGAGTGGTCCTTTAAAGAGACATCAGCGAACTCACACTGGGGAGAAACCCTACAAATGTGACATCTGTGGGGCACAGTTTGCACAGAGTGGTCCTTTAAAGAGACATCAGCGAACTCACACTGGGGAGAAACCCTACAAATGTGACATCTGTGGGGCACAGTTTGCTGGCAGTTCAAATTGTAGGAGACACAAACTTTCCGCCCATCAAAGAGAAAACATAGAAGTGTAACTCAAACTGTTGTTGAACAAATGTTGACATTAAGAAGGCACTGGATGTGTTGGTAACATTAAGAGAAAGATGTATTAGTACAAATTGCATGAAATGAATGTTTGTTTATGCTGCATTTGTGGACAGTCGGGTTAATTGATGTGTCAAATGTCTGCCTCAGTGAAATATCTCAAGCATGTGACGTTGTCGAATATGAACCGATAAAGCAGCGATAGACAACACTACCATTAATTAGGTGTTAATGTTATATTATTCAGAGAGATGGGTGCTGGAAATTTGTCACACATCTTATTACCGAGTGCAGAGAATGGTGTTTTATCATACTTTCACGGCTACTGTTAATTTATGTTAGAATAGTACAACCTCTGTTAAGGTCGCCCTCGAGACGACCAAAGTGACATGAATAGCAAGGTAAGCTTCTTAGCAGGACACAATTTTGGCTACGTTAAATTAGTGTTACGGATATAATTAGTGACTACTAGGGTGACAATAATTGCAAGATGGCTATATTAATATTGGTTTTACCAAATTACTGAAAAGTGACTGTGAAGCAAAGTTTGACTATTGTTATAAAGTCGAAACATTGACACCAAGACTGGCAGCCCTTTCAAGTCATAGGCTTCAGTATGCTAGTAATGCCAGAGCAAACCCACTTAAAAGACTGTTTTGCAAATGTCAGTTTGTTTCACCTGCTGTGTGATGCCAAATGTAGACCCAGACAGACAGACAGTTGTTACGAGTCTTTGTTTTTAATTAGTTGATGCAAAGGTCATCTCGGTGCAGAGTATGTCATTATACGTAGCATAATGAGGAATTACCTAATAAGCCGGTGCAGGTGTGCTGGAAGAATTGGCATGTCACCATGACTACCCTGCATGTGTGATACAATTGGATAGTAGTTGCTCGTTTTGTAAAAAAAAAGCATGAACGTTGGCATAATGATACAATTTTTGGGACAGATGTGGAGGCATTTTCAAATGGAAAAAAAACCTGTTTCCTTAGCAATGGACTAAATTTATATATCAATCACATTATTATTTTATAATGCATCAATTAAACTTGTCAATATACTTGTTAAATAAGAGGATAGCTAGTGATATATTTTTAAAATATTATTTTTGCACTTCGAAATGCCCCCCATAGTAGCTGTTGCTAGGAAACCGTGTATTCCGTGGCAACAAACTGAGTATTTGAAAGTCCAGGTATTTTTAGGTAAAAGTTAATGTAAACAGCTTACTTTGCACCATAGATACCTAAGGTGTATTCTGCATAGTGTTCATGTAACATCAAAAGTACCCTAAGAAGACCGATACATGAGTTAACCATAGAACTAATGGTTAAAAGGAGATGGTCTGTTCCAAGCTTTTCATTTTATTGTTTAATATATTGTTCTTAAGATTATAATAACTATTAAAGTTATATTGCCTGCCAAATTGTGTCTAGTAAGCCTGCAACAATGTTTGCAATTTGGCAGATACAACCCTGGTGCTTGTTCAAATGGTAAACAAAAATCCCATTTTCAAAACAAGATTTATAAGCAATACTGCCGGTGCGGGCTGAATTAACCACAATACCCTTTGATGTTCAACATTTTCCCACACTATACTGCAGACTTCCTGTTACAAATTACAACGCTGGCTAATTCCGGGTAGAGGAACAGACTGGCTCCCTTTAAAGTTAAAGGTGGTATCCAAAGCTGTGGCAATCCGTGTTCAATTGGCTGCCATATTTGAACTGGTCAGGGTAGAGGGGAATTATTGCATTAGGATGGTATTTTTAACCGTGCTTTATCCTAAGGACAAATCGCAATAGACCAATCAGAGCATGCATTTCGTTAATGTATGATAATAAGCATGGCAAATGTAACATGAAAATGTTGACTAAAAGACAAATACTATTTACTGTATATATTTAAATCACTGACAATGCATATACCAGTTATTTGTGAAACTTGCTTTTAGGAAAACCATCTGTGATTGGGTTGATTTTGTATGTTTAATGAATGAAATGAAAGAATTAAGAACTATAAAGTGTTCAAGCAACAAAATGACGGCTATGGGATGCATTTGAAACCGTCCAAACTATTACAAAATAATTATCTTTGTAGCTATTCACCAAGTCTAATAGTGTCTTATTTAGTTTGGTGCATATAATTGTCTCAATTTTGCCCACTGATAAGGAAAAACGGTTTCCTTGCTACAGTTACTAAAGGGGTGGTGGATGGCAAGAGGCAGTCAATGGTGTTTATTGATTTATAGTATTTCTATAACTTATAAGGTTGGCTCAAATGTGTATAAATGCAATAACTGTTTGATGTTCTGTAAACAGCTGAACAGCAACATTGTTCGAAAAATGCCCCTGTCTCCAGACAACTTGATTGTAATTTGTTGAATGTGAAATGTTATGACGGCAGTAAACAATACTGCTTGTGACGTTATTTGTTCCAGTTATAATAGCTTGTATTTGTTGTGTACGTTGAAAATAAATTGAATTTATATTCCATGTTATAATCGGTGGCTGTCTCCTATTAATAACTATAATTCTCTTTACATCTGACAGAAGCCAGCGTCAATGGTTCATTCATATATAATATGGATACTGACACATGCACACACCACCACCACACAAGATATATCGTGTGTGTAATATATCTATCATATATATATATATTACACACATAATTATACATATCTAATTGTTTCACTAAACTTCCATGTAACGAAGTGTCCATGCTCAAGTTTATTTTGTAAATTTAATGAATCAGTCGCCAGAGAAGGAATTATTTATCAAACAAAATCGAACTCGAGCAAGTAACCATATGCTTACAGACGAGTACAAACTGCTAAAGGCCAAAAGGGAACAAAGATCGCTGCACGTACGTTTAGATTTGGTGACATCTAAACAAACTACCCACCAGTTGTAAAATACTACATTATCTAGTACAGCCTGTATATATTATATAACAATATTCTTTGGGTACTATAGGCCTACTGGTCGATTTCAGCTTAGCCTACTATCTTTTTTCAGGCGCCACAAAAGTCCACTGGAATACGAAATGTTCACAATATTCCATGCTACGCCATAAATAACTGTTTCCAAAATAATAATACACACGTGAAAACATAGGCATAGTCCAATAAATTTAAGACAACAAAAAATCGGATAGTTCCTCCAACTGAGGGCGTAGTGTCTTCCTTGATACGAAACGTACCCAGGAGCAAACTGCGCCAAGAATTATTTGTTGGGCCCGGCCGGTTTGGTCACGAGCGTTTATGTTATACTGTGCTGAAGAGTGAGGTCGGCTGTGTAATCGTTGGAAGCCTAAACCTAACTATCTCCTACTACTGACCCTAACTATGTATAATGATAACTTTCATCCTGATTAATAACGAGATTGACAACAACGCGAATCGAACGCCCTATACCAAAACGGCCCCTAAAGTGTCGCCAACAATTCTTGGGGAATGGCGCACATATTCTTTAAGATATAACCAGTATCCAGGGTATGTTTCATGTATGTCACTACGTCCCCTCTTGGGGGAAATGTCCCGATAATAATGACACACGTGGGCTTTGGACTATGCCAAATGAAAACAGTGCTGGTACTTGTTAGAGGCCATAATTATACTAATCAAAGATACCATTTTACGAAAAAGCAGTACCGCAATCGTTTGAAAAAGTACATCGATATCACCAAATTAATTACCAAGGAACCATAATATATATATTCATACTGAACGACTCCGGCAGACTGGTTTGTGTGAAAAGTATGTAACAAGATTTAACAAGATTGCCATCCAGAAAATTACTCTGGATGGCAGGTGGACAAGGAAGCCTTTTGGCTTATCGAGAGTCCAATACTTTTTATCTACATGTATCCCGCCTTTTTAAGGTGTGTGTCGATTTTATTTTTAAACATATTCACGCTACTAGCACCAACACAATCAGGAGATAATCTGTTCCATTCATTTACAGTCCTTTGTGAGAATGAGAACTTTCTTATATCTAATCTACACTGCTCCTTTACTAATGTAGCTTCATGTCCTCTGGTCCTTCTATTTTTCTTAACTGAGAAAAAAATGTTTCTATCAATATTTTCATAACCATTCAATATTTTAAACACTTCTATGTGATCTCCTCTCAATCTCCTGGTCTCTAATGTTGTTAAACCACATTCTTTTAGGCGTATTTCGTAACTAAGATCCCTCAGATTTGGTATCATTTTAGTCGCTCTCCTCTGTACTCTTTCTAGCATATCTATGTCCTTCTTGCGATATGGCCTCCATGCTTGTATACAATATTCTAAATGAGGCCTCACTATTGTTTTGTACAGCGGTACTATTAATTCTTTTTTCTTATACGTTATATTTCGCCTAATTAATCCAAGGATTTGATTTCCCTTTGACGCTGCAATTCCGCACTGCTCTGAAACCTTCATATCAGCACTAATGGTTAACCCCAAGTCCTTTTCTTTTACAGTAGTACTTAGAACAGTACCCCCCATTTTATATTTTACCTCTTCATTCCCATGACCTGTGTGGAGGCATTTACATTTCCCAAAATTGAACAGCATTTGCCACTTTTCAGACCATTTGATCAACCTATCAAGATCATCTTGTAAATGCTGTCTGTCTCCATCACTTTTAATCCTTCTAAACGTAAGAGTTCGTAAGTGACCGACATAAATTCACTGACTGATTTAACTTGTTATGATAAATTGTACAACCCCTCCTTCATACATCGATATTCTAGTGATATTATGAGATTACACGTTACTTTCTGTAGCTGGATACAATGTTTTATTTGCTATGTATGTTTATTGGTGTAGATTATCTCTCGTTGGTTGCATTCGATATAATTATTCTGAAAACGAGCCCAAGCTCGGCGAAACCTAGTCGACTTGTAGGCCCATTCGCATTCATTGTTTTGAATAAAATTGAATTCATGTGGAACGGTAAGATAACTGCTTGTTCCTCTATGACGACTAGTGTTTGTATTTCATCGGAATATTGCACAATAACTCATTCTGACGCTCGTTTCGACCCAAAAGCTATACTTGTAAACATGCTCTGAATGCATGGAAAGGGTCGGCCTGATGCGAGTGTGGGCCATAAGTGACGTCCCGATACCACGTGATCGCCCAGCTCATTAAATTTTAATTTTCCGCGGGAATCGCTGCACAGACGGGTTTAAAATCAAATTTATGCTACAAATGTATTTGTTTAATGTTGTCAAATGTTACATACAAGGTTAAACTTTGTGTACACATGGAAAAAGGATTTTAGCTAATGCCTTATTTTTATTTCCTTTAATAATACATTGTATTCCATACAGCTCATACTGACGCTGTATAAATTATAGTAGTAATAAATTATCATTGCTTTACTTAAGAACTTTATTATTATTATTTCATAGCTGGGTAATATGTAACACCCTATATATATGTAAAATTATATAATATAATAATACATTACAAGTGTAGGTGCGTGTGGATGCTCAGGGGCCCGTTTTGGGCGCACTTCACCGCCTCGCGTTGATCATCAATTTGAATACAAGACCTGCACGTTTTAAAAATCTAATACACACATGTCGGAGCACACTCACTTGGCTTATGTATACCACAGTTTCCGTTGTTTTCATGGACAAGTATAGTTTTTAAATGTCCACCGCGGCTGTATACACAACTGTTTCAGATAGTCCGTTCCAGTTCAGTTGAACATTTGTTGGCATGAACCTGTGTTGTGGCCGGCATCTGAATAAACCTTTCACTGTAGCCACGTGTGTGAACAAGGTGTTGTGGCAAAGGAAGAGCCGTCTCTCCGTGTATAGATGTACAGACCATCACCAGGCGGTTGGTGTCTGCGGCGCTCTAAGGACTTTCACTTTGGTTCTTTCATCATCAGTGTCATCGCTGCTTTTCCGGCTGTTCTAAAGCTAGGATTCCATCTGTGCGGATGCGGCAAAACAATGAATATAGTGCCCGGTGGAAATTAACATAAATAGTTCCAAACGTACTCTGGCGGATGAATTGTTATGCGGATGCGGAAAATTGAATCGCTCAGTGTAGCGACTGGAATCGTATCCGCACACGGATCGGATAGAAAATTCACAGTAGTGACGTCACTACAGAGGTATTCCCTATTCCGCATGCGTTTCCGCACACCTTTCCGTACATATGGAATCAGCTTTATTCTTCACAAATCTTGCCGCTCGGCACTGTACGCGCGTGTGTGTGTGTGTGTGTGTCTATATGAGCGCGCGCTAACATGAACAGTACCAGCGTTATTCACGGAGTTACCATTCTGGGAATGCAACGACCTCCCAACCACGCCATATCGAAACGCATAAATTATCATTTGCCCTTTTTCTCTCTATTATGATAATCTATGCAATAACACCTATCCGATAGTATCGTACCTGTAGTAGTCACGACATCCCCAGTCCGAATCTGAACAACGAGAAAACGCAAGCGATTTGGTTAACTTTATTGCTCGTAACATTCGACTAGAGTTATTATAAAGTATCCGTCACCCAAATCACACATGCGCTTGGGCCACGTGACAGGTCGACGCCGGCGCAATGCGTGACTCGGCGTGCCACAACCAACTATTTATATGGAAACAAAGACGAGCTGGACGCAAGATCCGGACGTCCCAAGTGCATAGATATAAATGTGTGTCGTCGCTATCCATTTATCGCAAGTATTCTTAGCATAATCCCGTCCCGTGCGACACCGCAATGCCCGCCTGCACGGTACCGCGTATGGCCTAGACACTCGTGTGCACTCATGCCACACACAGCATCTCTTACACACTTACACACTATAGCTGCTCATCTCGTCGCTGATCAATATCACCGGCGAACGACTGCTGTCTGTCGGGCACCCACCGAACACACTGATAGCGACACCCGTGGCAATAGATAAAGACAATAGTAACAGAGCGTCGCTTACAAACTGCCCCGTGTCCGACACGGTTCTACTAAACATCGCTGTAGTTGTCCGACGCAACGAGACCTTGGCGACAGATCTGCGCCACGGCCTTGAACAAACGTAACTAAAACGACACGTACACACTTAAGATGGTGACCAACTTTGGAAGTGTTCACAATGCGCAAGTGTCTGGCATCGTCCGATGCGAAACGCCACTCCTTCAAATCACGCATGCGCCCCGTAGATCCGACCTTGCTATCGGTCGTGCCGCGCCGAATGAGCGAAAATGTCGGCGACTGGTCGGCCAGTCGATCGGTCGGCAAGTGACATGGAGTTGTGAGTCGACGGTGTCCGTGGGTGGGTTTCCGTGCTGTCTACTTGAACGCAGCCGGAATGGCGCCGTTTCCGCTGGCCTTCAAGTCGGGGTCACTCAGCACCTTGTCCAGCTGCAACGACGCAAAGCATGACATTAAGCATTCGAAAACAATATCCATACATTTACATACCCAACGTCCTACACACCGAGCTCTTCTGCACGAATCCTTCTTAGTAACATGTTATTTGTGTTAAATAAATAAAACAAACACCCTGTATATAAAAGCACTGTTCCTGTTGAGGGTAGGCGGAAGCAAGGAAGAACACGTGGGACGTTTGTTGACACAGCACTTCACGTTGACAACGCATTGGACGCATGCATCACACGGAAACTGTATGGGCAAATCGTAGCCGAGTTGACCAGAAACCAAATACACTGTTCCCAGCAGCCGCTGCGCCAACTGGCATCACAAGTTGAAATAATACCTTTGAAGTATACAATCAATTGTGACGCAATTCTCTCGAAATTCTGATATCGCCATGGACATCCTGGTGTAACGCGCCACAATGCTGGACTGAACCCTTTTTACCCGTTTACTCGTGAGTTGACGGCATTTTGATCACTTAGGTTGGCTCAACTAGGTGGAATTTCAAGGGATGGCAGTTCGCCTCCGAGTCCGAACTTGGCGAAAGTTGGTCGACTCGATGTGTACATGTTTGCCTAAAGCCCCCGCTACGACGACGGTCCTATGGTCCAGGGACTTGGCCAAAGACCCGTCTGCCTATTTTCAAGTAAATGACTAGCCAAGACGGATAATTATAACTGATAAGGCGTTTGGAATTTAGAGATGGTCAGCTGGCCACCAGATTAACCAACAGTTCCAAGTATAGGGCCCCACATCAATAACTATTATTGACACAACTGGTAGTGAAACAAATCGAATGGATCAGGATAACAAACTAAACTGGCCAACAATGGAAGCGACTGACGTGAATGGCTTCCACGCAAGCCGTTCGCGCACTAAAAGGCACACTTCTGATTAATTCAAGACTGGCAAATATAATTTCTGGCTAAGAGTTTTGTCCTACCTGGCGACGGATGTTGTCAAACGAGTCGATGCCGCAGTAGTCGATCTGACCGCGCTCCCAAGCGAACTGCCGGCTGCGATCGTCCAGCTGAGTGGCCGAGTACGACTCCTTGTTCAGTCGTATGTTCGCCATACCGCCCACAATGCTGACCTAGCGAACACGTGTGCACGCAGTCAGACACGGTCCAATTCAGACTAACGGCAAACGTCTAGCTATACAACTGTTTCCGGTACAACGACACAACTATCGCTAAAATAGTTTAACAAAAACAGAACTAGCATACTTTTCAATAAAAAAATTATAAAAATGATATACGCAAACAGTTAGTTTAACTAAAACTACTGGATTTTTTTTATAAATAAAAGTTATGTTAACGTATACGTTGGGATATATTTAATCACACATGCAACATCACCGTATGCATGCCACGCCACCTAGTAACAAGTCAACACACTAGCAATATACGGAAGAAAGAAATAGCAGTTTGATAGCGCGACACTAGAAAGCGACAAACAGCATATACGCACTATTATAACGAATACATGTTTATAAATCCAGTTTATCCCGGACCTACTTAACTTTTGAATGTCCACATGGCGGGGGCATCTAAAACATCACTTTACACACAACACGAAACAGGTGTCGTTATCAAAGAAAATGCCCACCCACCGGATGGCGCTACTTACATACGCCGACGACGGTTTGCCGAAGTAGTCTTAACAAACGTTTAAGAAACAGGACGTACACTGCTATGGCACTCGGCGCCTTGAACTGCTCCGTAGACGGTTTATGTAGCGCGGAACAATCGTAGAGAACATGGGGTTAACTTGGAGAACAATCGTTTAACGTCCGTACGCACCCGTAACAAGTAAAAACCTTTAAATTAAGCTTAATTAAAAACATATAAAACCTTTACTTTTTTCATAAGGGTCATAGATGAACACCTGAAAGTATGGAGCCCGAGTTGCAAACCGTCTCCAGAAAAAGCTTAGCATGCATACATATGCTGGCTAGATTAGTTAGATGTACTGACACATGTCGAAATGTCCTCCTTTTTCGTCATGTAACCATCTCATACCACAAGCACATTAGACGAATTTATATTGATTTGACCGAAAAACAAAGGGCGTTTTGTGTGTCAAATACACGATGTGCGGCTCCTGGCAAACAATAGAACAGCTACCAATACCCACAACTTGCACCAATTACATTTAGTTTCAAACATGATTGGAGACGTATTGAAAATGCAAGGTATGTGTAGGCCTAACATGAACGCGCCGGATAGCACACAGAAAGACCATTCCCGGGAACGGCTTGTCCAATTGACTGTATTCAGCTACAACAAAGACGAACAACTGAACCATTTAGACGGCGCCCCGTAGCTACAATGGACCCATCCTTTCACGACAGCGTATGCATGTGTGGCTGGTCTTAATGTAAACACAAAAGCGTCATAATTGCACATTATAATTGTTATAGAAAAATAGCCCCTTTCCAATAGTCTACGTGTTTGAAACGAGACTAACATCACAACATTCGATGGATCAAATAACAGCCAGGAACAGCCACCCGACTGGGGTACTACAACATAACATCATCTCGCTTACACACCACACACAGGCTGTGACCGCGATAAGCAGCGGCACACACAATCCATACGTGACGAGTCTATCTGCGTCGATCTGCATTATACTAACCCACGGCAGATTCTAGATTCGTCCGCCGCTTTCGCCAAGAACGCCCGCCACAAACCTCAAACACTTGGCGGAGGAGCTAGACAAACCACTCGCCAGCACTCACCGTGTCGCCGTCGGCCGACGGGCCTTCACTCGAGTCGGACGCGGTTTCCCTACCGTCATCGTCGTCGCTTGCTTTATCCCCGTTAATAACCACCATGTCACCCCCAGCCATAGAAAACACTTCCGGTTCACTCCTGCCATCATCTCCACAAACGTTTGCAGCCACGTCGGCAGATCGCTCGGCATCCGTGATCAGCACCTCAAAAATGTCAACATCCTCTACCGGCGCTCGCTTGCTGTCTATTTCGTTATGGTTGACGTCAGTCTCTGCCGGCAGATCTTCGACGACGATGTTGACGAGTATCTCCGGTTCCGGCGGCGGGGGCGGCTCGTTGTAGGTCGACCACGTCTGCGCGAACTCCTTCGCCCCGTACACCTCCTCGAGGGGGGTCGGGTATAGCTCCGTGTGTGTCATCGGCGCCTCGGGGTAGAAGCTCTCGAAGAACGTGTACGAACGGTCGTCCCTGTTCTCCACGACGACGTCGTCGGTCGCGGACTGCTGCGGCGGCGATTCATAGAAGGTGACGACGTCCGGTGGGCTATACGGGCTCATCATGTGGCGTTCCCCTTCGTCCTCGACGGCTGGCTCTACACTGCCCTGAGTCGCCCTCCATGCCGCCGCTGCCACGGCCGGGGCGTAGGTGCACACCGACGAGGGAGGCGGCGGCGGCGGGAGTTCGGGGTAGCGTTCAGAAACTTTGACAAGGCGTGCCTGAAACGGGCACACGAGTGACAACGACGACGTGTGCTGCATACCCTGCACCTGCGTAAATGCTCCGACTTCGAAATCAGGCGGCAAACCACCGGCCTTGCCGCCCGCACGGCGGCGGCTGTCGGCGCGTGGCGAACCTACACGTGGCAGAGGGCAACACCGCATCACATGGTTCACGCAATGTTATCACGTATCCTCAGAAAGACTGTACATCAGACACGTGGACTGCGTTCTCGAAGCCTCCATTTCCCATAACGCGTAAGCATACACCAACACGATGTTTATTGTGATTCGTTGGAATGCAAAAATAGGGGGCGTTCCCAGTTTAATGACCAGATTAGTCTGCTGACCACTTTAATATTTTAAATACCGATTTTGCGATTGCATAACCCTTTGCTTTCATGGGACGTTACTTCCAGTGAATGCGACGACAGTAGCTGAACCATGTGCTGCGGCTGTAGATTGGCAATTAGCGGTCTCCCGTCGCAAGCTGAAATGTGTTAGTGACGTCCGATTTGGCCGACATCGACGACTGAATGGCATGTTTCGTTGTCGCGAGGCAACGGACGCGTTCCCGGCAAAGACGCTGCGCCAAACCTAGGCGTTTCCCAAACCCCTCACCAATACAACACGCGTTGTACTTTCATCAGGCTGGCTCATGTGCCACGCGGGAAAGAGGGAATTTTAAGAAACGGGAGGAAGCTAAGAATTATATACAACACGTGTGACTTCAGCAAGCAGTAATGAGATGATACTAAGCACGAGGAGACGCGGACTGACCCCGTGAAAGTCGCTGTCCCACCAACTGTTGCTACGTTCCCGTCACCTTCTACAACCACCAGTTTTCAACTACAGCAGCTTGTCAACTCTATTGCCCGGCATCCTCGGAATAACGCTAGCCAACTGCATGCTGAACATCGTTCTAATCCATATCACAATAGGTGCAGCTACACTTTAGCCGTCACCTGGAGATGTTTAAATAATACAACACCCGAGGAGTCACCCGGCACGAGATCTTGCAACACCAAATCCAGCATTTAATACAGATTACAATTCTGTTCTCACCAAACCTGCTATGTTGCGCAAGTCTTTGTTAGCTCTTTGCTGCAAGCCTAATAGCTTCCACCATGGAATGTTTGCTGCCTAATAGCTTCCACCATGGAATGTTTCTAACACCGTAAATATGGCACCAACAAGATGCTACGGACAAAACATCGATGATGATACAATTAAAAGATGAGAAACTGATCAAAATGATGCAACAAAAACAGAGGCGTTTGTTGAAAAACACAAGACGTTTTGATATCAACAGTGCAAATATCAAACCAACTTGGAACCATTTAGAAAAGACACAATAATGTGACTTAATCTCTTTTGCATGCATAAATAGCTGCTATTTCCGTGAAATGGACATCTTAGCCAATAATTTGAACTGTCCAGTTACTGGTTATTATGTTCCATTCTCATTAAAAAAGGTAAGTTCTTATAGTAGCAGTAGTATCCAGTCCTCAGGACTGTTCAAAACACTTTATAGACTTTACTCCCTGGCAGAAAATTTCAATCGAACACCATCTCGACATCTCTGGGAAGCGTTCATCCATGCTGCAATTAATGCGCGAAGATATTCGTACACAAATATCCACCACTGTCTATAGCCAGGTACTCATTCATACAGCTGAATGAACTGAAGCGAAGCAAGGTAGAGTAAACGATCATGCCCCAAGGTTCGACACCGCCGCACAGGATTTGAACCCGGGTTCTCTCAGTCAAGAATCCGAAGCTCTTACCGCTGTACTACTGCGCTTCGCACATAAAGCGTCTGTTACATTTTTTTAATTATTGTTTTATTATTGATGTACAGAAATGTATCATTATACATATATATATATGAGATGAAGAATGGTATTTACATAATTGGTACCAGATACTCAGGTTATTTATTTGCTTATCAATTAAATCAAACAAATTAAATAATCACAAAATATATATGATTTATAACTACTATTAACAATAAATTCATCACAAAAATATTTGTTACTATTAAAAATAAGTGATAAATCAATTATACTACATCACAATAATATGTGATGTGTTTTATAATGTTGTGTGTAGAGCAGCTATGGTGTACAATAATATGTGATGTGTTTTATAATGCTGTGCGTCGAGCAGCTATGGTGTACAATAATATGTGATGTGTTTTACAATGTTGTGTGTAGAGCAGCTATGGTGTACAATAATATGTGATGTGTTTTATAATGTTGTGTAGAGCAGCTATGGTGTACAATAATATGTGATGTGTTTTATAATGTTGTGTGTAGAGCAGCTATGGTGTACAATAATATGTGATGTTTTATAATGTTGTGTGTAGAGCAGCTATGGTGTACAATAATATGTGATGTGTTTTATAATGCTGTGCGTCGAGCAGCTATGGTGTACAATAATATGTGATGTGTTTTACAATGTTGTGTGTAGAGCAGCTATGGTGTACAATAATATGTGATGTGTTTTATAATGTTGTGTAGAGCAGCTATGGTGTACAATAATATGTGATGTGTTTTATAATGTTGTGTGTAGAGCAGCTATGGTGTACAATAATATGTGATGTGTTTTATAATGTTGTGTGTAGAGCAGCTACGGTGTACAATAATATGTGATGTGTTTTATAATGTTGTGTGTAGAGCAGCTACGGTGTACAATAATATGTGATGTGTTTTATAATGTTGTGTGTAGAGCAGCTATGGTGTACAATAATGTGATGTGTTTTATAATGTTGTGTGTAGAGCAGCTATGGTGTACAATAATATGTGATGTGTTTTATAATGTTGTGTGTAGAGCAGCTATGGTGTACAATAATATGTGATGTGTTTTATAATGTTGTGTGTAGAGCAGCTACGGTGTACAATAATATGTGATGTGTTTTATAATGTTGTGTGTAGAGCAGCTATGGTGTACAATATGTGATGTGTTTTATAATGTTGTGTGTAGAGCAGTTATGGTGTACAATAATATGTGATGTTTTATAATGTTGTGTGTAGAGCAGCTACGGTGTACAATAATATGGGATGTGTTTTATAATGTTGTGTGTAGAGCAGCTACGGTGTACAATAATATGTGATGTGTTTTATAATGTTGTGTGTAGAGCAGCTATGGTGTACAATAATATGGGATGTGTTTTATAATGTTGTGTGTAGAGCAGCTATGGTGTACAATAATATGTGATGTGTTTTATATTGTTGTGTGTAGAGCAGCTACGGTGTACAATAATATGTGATGTGTTTTATATTGTTGTGTGTAGAGCAGCTACGGTGTACAATAATATGTGATGTGTTTTATAATATTGTGTGTAGAGCAGCTACGGTGTACAATAATATGTGGTGTTTTATAATGTTGTGTGTAGAGCAGTTATGGTGTACAATAATATGTGATGTTTTATAATGTTGTGTGTAGAGCAGCTACGGTGTACAATAATATGGGATGTATTTTATAATGTTGTGTGTAGAGCAGCTACGGTGTACAATAATATGTGATGTGTTTTATAATGTTGTGTGTAGAGCAGTTATGGTGTACAATAATATGTGATGTGTTTTATAATGTTGTGTGTAGAGCAGCTATGGTGTACAATAATATGTGATGTGTTTTATAATGTGTGTAGAGCAGCTATGGTGTACAATAATATGTGATGTGTTTTATAATGTTGTGTGTAGAGCAGCTACAGTGTACAATAATATGGGATGTGTTTTATAATGTTGTGTGTAGAGCAGCTATGGTGTACAATAATGTGATGTGTTTTATATTGTTGTGCGTAGAGCAGCTATGGTGTACAATAATATGTGATGTATTTTATAATGTTATGCGTAGAGCAGCTACGGTGTACAATAATATGTGATGTTTTATAATGTTGTGTGTAGAGCAGCTATGGTGTACAATAATGTGATGTATTTTATAATGTTGTGTGTAGAGCAGCTACGGTGTACAATAATATGGGATGTGTTTTATAATGTTGTGTGTAGAGCAGCTACGGTGTATAATAATATGGGATGTGTTTTATAATGTTGTGTGTAGAGCAGCTATGGTATACAATAATATGGGATGTGTTTTATAATGTTGTGTGTAGAGCAGCTATGGTGTACAATAATATGTGATGTGCAATAAATTGTTGCACCAATTTGTAGTGTGCTAAAATATTACATTTAAGCATCTTAACAGCAGGGTGCTCTTCTATGGAACGATATTAGGGCCATAATTCCACAATGTTACATTGTCGAATTGCAACATTCCATTATCCATTTATGATATCATTATCAAATTTTGTCTTTCGATTATCCATTTATGCTGTCATTGAGCAAGATTGTTGTCAAATAATTCACTAGAATGCCGTTTGGTCAAATACGTTTGCACAAAAAGTCTGCTCAAATAAGCCCTTGCTAACCTGTTTGAGGTTGTGCTGCCCCCTAGCAAACTACACCAACTTACAAATACTGAAGTATCCCTTACTTTTTTAGAATATAATAGTAATTTTGAATTTAAGTTTAACAAGATAAATTATGTTTCTGCAAAACTGCCGATCGTCATGTCCAACCAGCGAAATAATAAACGTATGGCATGCGTATATAATTTTTCAACTTTTGTGCTGTTTTATTTTAAAATTGCATGTTATGTGAAAAAGTTCACATATGTTTGAGTTGAGGAAAGTGATATATAGTGTATGATACTTGATGATTCAATGGAGATTTTAATTTAAAAGATTAACCATCTCAGAATGTAACTTTAAGAACAATGAGTATGATACATAATAGATAATTACGCAGCACTTGTCCAGCACTTAAAATCACTGTACGGTAATTTGTGTAGTGCCTAAAGGATGTAAAAGTCCAAAGACACTTTTATTTTGCAATTTGCTACCCTCTTGTACATGAAATTCGGAAATAAGTCCCCCGGAAGAAATCCCACCCGAAAAAAAAACCCGGAAACAAGCAAGGAATAACAATAACATGGTTTTATTCCCGTCATTCAAGGCAGTGTATAATGAATAAAGCAAAGAATAAAAATTCTGACTAAGACAAGTCTCTGACTAATATGAATATCTGACTTGCATATGAGTATCTGGATAACACGAAAAAAACCAATAAAATGATGGAAGAGTTTTTATTCTTTGCTTTACTTTCTTATGGAGGACTTTTTCCCTGCTTTTTTCTGGGAGACTTTTTCCCGGGGAGGCTTATGTCCATATCCCGCAACTCTCTGGCTACACGAACACATAATATATATATAGTATATCTAATATATTATATATAGTTATATTAATTATATATATACCTACTATATACGTACCAACTTATGCCACAAAGAATGTGTTCTTGTTGTTAATGTGTTTATTAGCTTGGTTCATTTTTAAATGAGTTCCTTTGCTATGATGTACTTGGCTATGATGTACTTGGCATATTCATACAGCTCTGAAAGAGAGCATTTAAAAAAAAAAAAAATGTTAAAATATTTTTTGCCATAACAAATAGACACATCAACGGTTACACAGGCGTATGCGTATACGTGATACCACTCGCCCACAATGTCTATATATTGATCGATAGATCGCAACCCAAGTTGTAGCATGTCCTTCAGCAATACGTTTCGATAACTAAACAATAACAATTGACTGTTTGCACCTAATGACAATAGTTTATTTGACTGCAATGATTCACGTAGATTGACAGACCACGTAACAAGTCTAAAAGTATAATTGTCCTCGGGAATTTTGGAACATCGCCCACAACTCGGACCGAGCCAGCGCACACGGGGGTGGGGCAGCGGCTCGGCCAATCGAGTGCTTTGGAAAAATGTGTCACTTTCATATTTTTTGGCATTGTTTAAACCAGGCTTCGATTTTTACGGGAGACCGTGAGTCCCTGTTTTTCGTCTACAGACTCCTTATATGTCCCTTGGTAGGAGTCCGTGTGACTCCCTAGCTTTAAGCCAACAAATCCAGTGTTAATGTGGCCGATGTTAACGATCCTTCAATGCGCATGTACGCTGTCATCTTGCATAGTATTCAGTATGTAACAAGCGATCATACTCGCATGTATTAGTTCGAAAATACTTACAAGCGCGGTGCATCACGCAGCTTTCGATTCTGGCATGGTCGCCGCCATCTTGGGTAATGGCCTACACGCGGTACACGGAGGTGTTCGTTTGTGATTGGTCAAAATATCAGCACAAGAGGCGTACACATGCAGGAGATTGAAGCGCCACAGATGAACGAGACGCATGATTAAAATATGGCAAATATGCTAAGGTACATGAAAGATAGGGAAAAGTTAAGGAAACGGCTGGCTGAAGAATAGCAACAAAAATCTGTTGCTTTAAAAAGGTTCAAAGATAAGGAGTACGATAACAGTAGAAGAAACCGATCATGAAAAAGTGCGGACTCACAATTTTTTCTGCGGACTCCCAAATATGAGCAGGGTAGGAGTCCGTTGGACTCCCACCAATTTCCAATAAAAATTGAAGCACTACTGTATATGTAGTCGCAAAGCACCACATTCCTAACTTAAATTCAAAATTACTATTATATTAAAAAAATAAGGGATACTTCAATATTTGCAAGTTGGTGTAGTTCGTTAGGGGGCAGCACAATCTCAAAAAAGTTAGCGAATGCTTATTTGAGCAGACTTTTTTGTGCAAACATATTTGAGCACTTTTGTGTGCAATGTTATTTGACCAAACATTTTTAACCAAACGGCATTCTAGTGAAGTATTTGACAACAATCTTGCACAATGACAGCGTAAATGGATAATCGAAACACACAATTTTACAATTACAGCATAAATTGATAATTGAAAGTCACAATTCGACAATGTAGCAATATCGTTCCATACTCTTCTAGCATAGCATATTATTGTGTAGTGCACTAACGGTATCGTGTAGTGCTGCACTGGTCAATGTATTTGTGAATGAACCGACACCAACCGCATTAGAGAACTAGATTAGCGCACATGATTGTGGTCATGCGCACCCGTGCACCAGCATGCAGAAGGGGCAGAGATTGTAAGCGACAGATATACACTGCCTACCGAGACACAATACACGCTACCACTGACGTGGCTATCCATACCTGTGGTGCTTCCAGAACTGGCGGCTTTAGGAAAACAACAACAAAGACCTACATTAATATTTGGTTGGCATTATTCAGTCGCCACTACAGTTGAATGCCCCAAGCAGTCATGTTTGCTGAACTTGCCACCAAATGGAGTTACTGTAGGGAAGGTCAATAGTTGGGTACAAAACTGCTTATATTCTGTATTAATTACCCGCAGTTGTCGTTTAGTAGTAATGTAATTACTTTTATTGTACCACCATCTGCATTTAATTGTACAACATGAACAATAAAAAGGCAACTTGTAAGTTCTTATACTGCTTACTAAGATACACACATTGCAAGATGTTGCTTGGTCTGGCATGTCCCTTCTATTTACAAAGTCTGGCTGTTTTTATTGTAAGACCATAATCTGTGGTATACACTATATCTTGGGGTATTGAAAGAATCCTAGCTGCCAAATGGTGTTTTTAATACATAATTTAACTGTTACCAGTTAATAAATTGCCACTCAGCAAGCAAAAATCAAACACAGTATTCTAGCTGAAATATTCAAATGACACAAATAATAGTCAAATTATTTATTCTTAAACATTTGTGATCTAAAGATTTTATCATACAAATAAGATAGTTTAATCACACTTCATGCATTTCTGGAGACATGGTTAGAAATTCATGATTTATATTTAGTGTCATTTCGTTTTCAGCGTATTTCATGACAAAACATTTTTTCTTCAAGTTTCTTATTTATTACATTATCACCAGATGTTATTGTCTACCCCTATCGCCACCTAGTGGATAAGATTTCAGCAAACATGGAAGCAGCTAGTATTTAGTTTCAACCGTTCTGTGAAACACGTAAACAACGACAGACAGAACTAACAACGGGAGCGCGTGTATTTCTACAAGCTTCTAATCTACACTCAAGTGGACTTATATTGATGAAAATGCTGATAAAAATATTTTGAATCTACCTTTTTTTCTATCACAACTACAGGACTGTACCTGGTTTAATTGATATCAACGTTTCAACTACGAGTGGTGGTCTATCACAAACAGAATCGTGTCACTCAGTCATGTGTGCGCCACACCTTCTAGTGAGCTAAAGAAAAACTAAATTCCCACATTTCAGTTCCTGATGAAGGCTACCAGTTGTACTTAAAACGCTGATTAAATTAAACGTCACAGAACTTTGTGATCTAAAGACAATTTGATTTGAAATGGAATTGTTTTATTATTTGATGTAAAAACATCAGCCAATCTATCAAGCCTGTAATAATAAATCCTGTGTATTAAACACAATCTAATTTGGCATCTAAGATGATACTGTGATTTAATCAGACCATGCTTTCTATAAACAAAGCTTGACATACTGGTTATTAAAACTGATTAGTATCCAACCTGCAAAAGAGCTACTTTACGTTTCTTATAACAATTAGCATTTCATCTATTCGTAAGGGGTTAACCAATTCATGAATTTGTTTTAAAATATGAGATGGGTTTTCTTGTTGAAACTTTGCCGAGTTCTGCAAATATTCATAAAATTGAAAAAAGACATGGTGAAGCTTAACTAAGTTAATAGAACACACGAAGCTTAACACAAGTTTTTACTTGAGTCTGGTCAATATGCACTTAACTATTTCATCACATATTAGTACATTTTATCAATGAACTACTCGAAACCTCAGACATCCATGCATAACCATAGCAAGAGGACTGCAGAAAAATAACGACATCGTACGAAGAACCTTGAAAATTAGCGAGTTAGTGAGTGCAGCTGAACGTTGGAAGGGAGAGAGCTGAGTGGAACGGAGGGTGGAGAGAGAAGCAGAAGAGGGGAAGCTAGGAGACAGCGTGAGGGCAGATGTGCCAAGATGGAGGGTAAGCGTCATCACAAACCTCTTCACTCTGTTGACCTTTCCGCTGATAGCCGCAATACAAAACAACAACAACAACGTAAATGCAAGTTAAGTCGGGCGACTGCAGGCACGTGCTGCCCTCTGGCGGCCACTCAATTTGAACATACACGGTCGCAGCATAAAGAGGGACACGTGGCCATACCATATGTCTGCTTTGAGCCTGGTAGGATGCAAGTATCAACGTAACAACACCGACATGCACTATAGGAATCAAGAGATGATGCGGAGCAAGGACTTGGGTAACACCTGGGTATGGCCAGTGGGGTGGGTAGGTCCTGTGGTCTGGACAGAAGGTCCTGCGATGTGGATTTAATGTTCAGCGGTCTGAACTGACAAATTACTAAAGAAACGTGCAGCAAATCACGGGTGTATTACACAAGACGCCGCGAAACCAGTGTGGTGCATCGCAAGCCCACGAAACATACCATTCCGCGCCTACAACCCAGCAGGCGTCACCAGGGGGAGCTACTGCAAGAAATCAGTCACCATGGTTACGCACACTACATTCATGCAGGTGACAACTTCAGGTAAGGACCAGGAACGAATCGCTTGCAGGAGTAAAACACGACAAATTTGGGTGGCAATAAAAGCCAAACCAAAGAATTTTGTGGGGCCACAATTGGTTTGTTTCAATATACAGTTGCCCAACTCACAAGATCAGAACTATCTGCAAAGACACGTATCAAGATCTCTGGAGATTTTTGTGTGTAATTTTGTGTAGTTACACCGGAAAAAAATGTGTCCAATGTAAAAGAGCCCAAATGGGGGGGTTTGTAGGGGAATTTGGAGAGAATGGATGCTGTGGAATAAGGTACACCTTCTAAGCTGGGATGCCACATTTCAAATATAATTTTTTTTAAACAGATGGAAACCAGATTGGTTATGCCCTCTACCATTTGCATTCTATCAAGACAGATCTCATCATGATATTGCAAGGCAAAAATTCTGCACACCAAACATTAGAGGCAGTCGATTAACATGGATCTGATCTGGCATTCCCAGCTTTGAAGGCCAACATTTAACTCTATGCATAAAACAGTTAGTGTCAGTTTGAACTTCAGAACAGAAATAACTGTGTACATTTTCAGCAGAGTGAAGTGATCAGAGGACGGTTTATGGTTGATATCTTACTAAGTAAGCGCTGAAATAAAATTGTAGTATAAACAACATCAGTTTCCATTTAAGCTTAATTTAAAACATATAATTAGTAGGATGGCAACATTTTGTTTTGCTTTGTATTCAGCTTTTGTCACATTACAACAACTGTTTGTGAGCATATTTTGGCTTTAGAATTATCTGTCCGACTTTCACTTTCAGTTTTGTGAAAATGTACACAGAGCACTTGTAACTAAGCATTACACTTGCAGGCAACATAAATACAACACTTATCTTAACTAGTTAACACCTTGCAGGTGACACTTAACTAGTTAACACCTTGCAGGTGACACTTAACTAGTATTTAAATAAGTGTTATTTTCTCACACAACTAGCATTGAATAATGATATCAAGTATTATAATTATTATAAAGAGATGAAACAGCACCGTGTCTGTTGGTTGAGTGAGACGTTATAAACAAACAAAACAGCTACTGAGATGCCAAACAGATTATTCTAACTAATAATTTTGTCTGAATCTGTTTCCCGTTATCTCTAGTCGTGCCTTGTTGTTTCAAACTAACAAAGTGGTGTACTTCAACGTAGTGGTCAAATTTAGAGCAAGTGTCACGAGCTCCTTATTTGGTGGACAAGATGTTATTATTATATACACTGTATAACAAATTGACATAAACATTAAAAGGAGTAAAATTAATTTTAATAATTAATTTACACATACATCAACAATGATAATAATAAATTCTACCTGAATGACATTATTTTGGAATTTACGTCACTTGACAACGAACAGACACTGTTCCAATCCACCGTAGGCACAAAATCTTAAATTAAACATGCCAGTTGCCTTGTCAACTAATATAAACACACTAGTTGCACACCAGGAAACGCCAAATGTGTATCCTTTGCAAATCGAAACAACTTAACGGCAGATTTGAATGACGATGCTCAATTTCAACACCTTACCATGCATAATGTAAATATTATAGAAATGTACAAATAGCTAAACAGGTATCAAATTACCTACAAATCGTCTGCATCCCTGGGATGCAACTGTGCATGCACACACACACGCGCTTACGTAACCTATTTATGCACCTGTGCATGCCACGTGCACACACACGCAAAAAGCATTGTAACATGTTATTTGCACGTTTCCGAACACGTGCGCAAACATTCACCGCCGTGCGTGTGCCGAGCCACTCACCATGCTGGGGTCGAGGTGGGGCTGCACTTGCTCCAGGAAGAGACTCCACCAGAGCTGGAGGAAGCGCTGGTTGTGTAGAGTCATAGATGATCCCTCCACCTGGCCTGTGGCAGTGTTGAGGACGTAGTGCCATGGCTTCGTCTCGCCGATGAAGTGCACAATCTTTATGTTGTGGCCATACCTACAACATGCAATCTCCCTCCATGTGGCTCACAGCAAGTGGACGGACACCATCAAAGTGCCGTTTACAATAAAGGCCATCCAAAAACTCACGTTATTTGTGAACATTTATACCCCCACCCTTGTGTTCTTTGTAATGCTGGCATATACACCCCTATAAATTACATTCGTTTTTACAAAGATCCCCTCCCCTATGATACAAATACCTGTAATAATTAGATGTTTACATGTAAAATAAATGTAAAAATTTAAAACAGTACATTGTTTTTTTGTTGTAATGCAGTTGAAATCTACCCCAAAACTCGTTGAACAATTAATACTATATCAGTCTGATATCAACGAACCAACATTAAATTTTTTTTTATTTAAAGCTTTCCCATACACCCCCATCTCCCACCGCGAGACGTGCTCAAAGCAAGACCCCTGATCATTCAATTAATCAATCTACCAACCAATCAGTAGTGTATTTTTAACAGGAACTGTACAAATGTCATCGCTACTGATAAAACATAATTTTCAGCATGTACAATGTAAATCTCAGTAAACAATTATGCATGAGAAAATTAACAAATTGATGTAATAGTTATCTATGAAGTAATTATACGACAGCCTCAGTACATAATTTATATGTGCATGTTTATGTACACACACACGTGTATATCTATATATACCTAGACATGTGAGTCTATCTCAGTGTGTGTCTGTGTGGTGGGTGTGTACGCGTGTGCATGTATGTGCATGCATGCATGCCTATGTCGGCATGACCTACCAAATTGCATTTAGCACATGCGAAACAGTGTTTGAATATCTGAACCACAAAATATTCAATTGTAAACAAAATATGACAATATTGAGTTAACTTCAAGGTCCTTTGATGTTCAGCACATTCCCAAGGTTACCACATTCGAGACAACTGATGCAGCTGACTTCCTGGTAATAATGACCACCCATGGCTGTTACTGGGTGACGAAACAGACAACCTTGCTTTAATTAATCCGAGCGGTACACAGCACACATCTTAGATATAATGTGTGCACTCACTGCTTGAATGCAGGCAGGTAGCTGTAGAAGGCCTGCGACACAACGTTGTACACAAACGGCAGATGTCGTGATATATCCTTCGTCGCCCAGTCTTTGAAGTACAGATTCAGCAGCCCCTGGTCACCACCTAGCAGACACATTGATAACTACTTCAATACATCCTGGGAGAGCCTTACGGCCTTCTTTTAAGCCAATTAATAACTAATTTTTTAACATGTCTATGAGCAATCCTGATTATTGCATGTGCAATATGTATACGATTTATGATATCAACAAATAGGTTAATTACACCAATCTAGTATTTAATGATATCAGCAAATAGGTTAATTACATCAATCTAGTATTTAATGATATCAACAAATAGGTTAATTACATCAATCTAGTATTTAATGATATCAACAAATAGGTTAATTACATCAATCTAGTATTTAATGATATCAACAAATAGGTTAATTACACCAATCTAGTATTTAATGATATCAGCAAATAGGTTAATTACATCAATCTAGTATTTAATGATATCAACAAATAGGTTAATTACATCAATCTAGTATTTAATGATATCAACAAATAGGTTAATTACATCAATCTAGTATTTAATGATATCAACAAATAGGTTAATTACATCAATCTAGTATTTAATGATATCAACAAATAGGTTAATTACATCAATCTAGTATTTAATGATATCAACAAATAGGTTAATTACACCAATCTAGTATTTAATGATATCAACAAATAGGTTAATTACATCAATCTAGTATTTAATGATATCAACAAATAGGTTAATTACATCAATCTAGTATTTAATGATATCAACAAATAGGTTAATTACATCAATCTAGTATTTAATGATATCAACAAATAGGTTAATTACACCAATCTAATATTTAATGATATCGACAAATAGATTAATTACACCAATCTAGTATTTAATTATATCAACAAATAGTTTAATTACACCAATCTAGTATTTAATGCACCTCTGAACAGAATTTATATTCCGGAGATCTGGTGCTTCACTAATAAAGCTTATTACTAAAATTATAAGCAGTAAGTACTCAATGTAGTCATTAGCAATCAATGAACATGTTAGTGCTGTCACCTGGTGAGCAGACTAGCATCTATGTAACAGCTGAATCAAAATAAAGATACATTTTGGACCAATAGTCGACTGACAGCAGTCAAAACTTTGAAATGGCAACAATTTACATAAAACGACTTCGTCAGATTCTGTGCAGTCCTCACAAGCAAATGTTCTCCGTCGCCAGTACAGGTGGGAGTACAGATGGCGCCACCTACCATCAAAACTACCGTAGTTGACTGCAAACTGTAGCAGGGACTGGTAAGTGTCGAGGGATGGTCGGAAGACGAATACACCGGAGTTGAAGCAGTCTGGCCAACCAGCATCTGGAGCCGCTGACAGTTCTTCTCGTTCGAACAGTTCATCTACGTTCTGGATGACCTGTAGAAGACGACGTAGACAGGGTCAAATGAGGCTGCACTGCGACAGTATGTTGTAAACCTCTTGTGCGAATGCATACATTCTAGCTGTCCTGTCAGAATATTTATTGAAAAATAAAAATTGTTGCTGTACCAAACTTTTGATCGTGCAGATAACTGAGGTTAGTCATGATTAACCCATTTGTATCCAGAATACATTAGTTGTACTTCGACCATGCCGTGGAAATCCCGGGTCTACACACACAGTAACGTCAAAGATTTTTATTAGCCGATTAACTTTGAATGACGTCCTGTATCTTGTCGTCATTAGGAAACAAATAGGAATCACCAAATCAGCACCATTCAATGGTTATTTGATGTAGAAAGAGGCCACCCCTTGTGAATCAAAACTAAAGATAGCAGACAAAGTCACAAAGATTGAAGAATTTCAACAATTTCTGAAAGATAACTGCTAATTTACTTGATACTGGTGATAATGAGGCAGAGAAAGAAATAGACAACATAATTGCTCAGGCATGCCAACTGTTGCGATGTTTGTATTTATTTTGAAATTGTACGTTGACGGCTTCAATGTGTTGGGAGTCGACAACGACACTTATTTTGTTCAGTTCCTGCGTTATGCATTTTCAGCAGCAGCAAACTTAATATAACTGTCAATGAAGGAAACGGCTTCACAAATAAATTTACATTGAGATTTTGACCAAATTTGTTACTTCAGTTTATTAGTTTGTTAGTTATAAGAAATGAATCACAAAAATAGACATTGTTGACAGAAACATTTCACAAATTTGCATGATTCTGCTCAATGCCACCACATGTTCCACTGTCATAGATTCGTGGGGGGGTAGTACAAACTTGTACATAACAAGATTATTAGCCAAGAAATGTGTACAAGTTTTATACCATTATTTTCAGGGGAATGTGGTGTATAAAATCTACTTGCTCACTGAGATGTCTCCTTCATGGAGAAAATGTCTGGTGAAAAATAAAATGTCAAAACTCAAACTCATATTTGAACTTGTTGGGAAATGTTTTGCTGTACACCATATATAGTAAATGTTATTAAACCACTAATATGTCACTATTTAACAGATGCTTTCAAAAGGAATATCACACTTAAAAATTCAACGATTTTATAAAGTATTATCACTGGAAAAATCTAAAGCATAATTCATCAACATCGGATGGTCAGTTGCATCATTTCGAGATCTTTTCAAGTCACCCTGCCTGCGACAATCAAAGCCGGAGTTGCTCTTATGTTACCGTTCAATGAAATAGTCCCTCTTCAATGTTGTTTCCTTGCTCAGCTCACTTCAGACTCCTTTTATAACCTACTTTCACAACAAATTGAACATATATACCAGTACACACTTCAGCACTGTTTATACAAGTTTGGCTGGACAAACAATGGCATTATTTTAGTGGCCCAGTACATTTTTTTTGCAAACAAAACCTGTGATCTGATGCTTTGTTCTTATACCATGGTTTTGAACCAGACAAAAATTCCATGGACATATAATAAGTTTTAACACAGCAACATGTCAACAGAGATGAATCATGTGATAATCATTGACAGGGAAAGACAACGCATTTGGCAGATGCATCAACATATTCACCCCCCCACCAGTGTGTGCACTTTGTACTGCCAACAAATTAGGAATATGAACACCTGTTTCACATTCTCAATGCAATATTGTTTACGTGAAGAAATGCAACCTTGACATATTTATTAAAACACTCCAAATCTAGACCATCGTTTGGCTGAGTCTGCCTCCACAGGCAACTTTTTAAAGAGAATAACAGCAGCCAAACCTGAGAATATATATCCTGTAGAGCTAATATATACATATATATCCTGTAGAGCCAATATATATCCTGTAGAGCTAATATATACATATATATATCCTGTAGAGCTAATATATATCCTGTAGAGCTAATATATACATATATATATCCTGTAGAGCTAATATATACATATATATATCCTGTAGAGCTAATATATACATATATATATCCTGTAGAGCTAATATATACATATATATATCCTGTAGAGCCAATATATATCCTGTAGAGTTAATATATATCCTGTAGAGCTAATATATACATATATATATCCTGTAGAGCCAATATATATCCTGTAGAGTTAATATATATTCTGTAGAGCTAATATATACATATATATATCCTGTAGAGCCAATATATATCCTGTAGAGTTAATATATATATCCTGTAGAGCTAATACATATCCTGTAGAGCTAATATATATCCTGTAGAGCTAATATATATATCCTGTAGAGCTAATATATATCCTGAATAGCTAATATATATCCAGTAGAGCTAATATATATCCTGTAGAGCTAATATATATATCCCGTAGAGCTAATATATATCCCGTAGAGCTAATATATATATCCCGTAGAGCTAATATATATCCCGTAGAGCTAATATATATCCCGTAGAGCTAATATATATATCCTGTAGAGCTAATATATATCCCGTAGAGCTAATATATATATCCTGTAGAGCTAATACATATCCTGTAGAGCTAATATATATCTTGTAGCGCTAATATATATCCTGTAGAGCTAATATATATCCTGTAGAGCTAATATATATCTTGAAGAGCTAATATATATCCTGTAGAGCTAATATATATCCGGTAGAGCTGATATATATCCTGTAGAGCTAATATATATCCTGTAGCGCTAATATATATCCTGTAGAGCTAATATATATCCTGTAGAGCTAACATATATATCCTGTAGAGCTAATATATATATCCTGTAGAGCTAATATATATCCTGTAGAGCTAATATATATCCTGTAGCGCTACGAAATCATCTCTTTGCCAATTTTTTAATATAGCGTTAGCAGTTTACCATAAACCAAAAGGGTCAATAAAATTGTTTGAATAAAAATTAACTATCCTAAAGAATGTTCAGTAATGTAATTCAAGAAATAGGGTTGGTCATTGATAGGGTGGTCATAAGTATATTCCGAAATGTGTTGCCTGGAAAACACACGTACCAAAGTATCGGCGTCAAGAAAGACGCACTTGTTGAAGCTGGTCAGTCTCCAACAATGCAACTTGGTGAATGTCACACCAAGGTCAGCACGTGACAGCAACGACAGATTGGTCATGTCATTGCTGTCAAGGACATCAACGTGTTCTGTGACGTCGTAGACATTTTTCAGTTGAGCCCTGGAGACATGATAATCAACGATGGGATTAATTTATTGATTTTATTACAGTATTTTTATACATTCATAACAAACTGAACCATGTGGAGCGCAGTGTGTAGTGGCCAGTACTATTCATAACAAACTGAACCATGTGGAGCTCAGTGTGTAGTAGCCAGTACTATTCATAACAAACTGAACCATGTGGAGCTCAGTGTGTAGTGGCCAGTACTATTCATAACAAACTGAACCATGTGGAGCGCAGTGTGTAGTGGCCAGTACTATTCATAACAAACTGAACCATGTTGAGTGCAGTGTGTAGTGGCCAGTACTATTCATAACAAACTGAACCATGTTGAGTGCAGTGTGTAGTGGCCAGTACTATTCATAACAAACTGAACCATGTTGAGTGCAGTGTGTAGTGGCCAGTACTATTCATAACAAACTGAACCATGTTGAGTGCAGTGTGTAGTGGCCAGTACTTTACACTCTCCATCTAGGGATTCCACGTTTGAACCCTCCTGCTGCTTTTTGATACTTGTTTGGTCAGTCCTGTTGATCCAAAATTGTATGTCAAGATTTTGTTATTTTCAATTTGACGAAAAGTGGTACCTGCTAACATGCATTTAAATCAATGATCTCTATCATGAAGGGAAAAAGTTGAAACTCTTTTCAAAATGCACAACGTAACATTTTTAAGCCACTACAGTGTATTACAAAAACTGACAGGCCAATGTGAACTCCAAACTCCCACATGTATAAAACTGTCATAACAACAAACGCCATATTAGTTTCAGTAAATATTGTGATACGTATTCTATAGTGAGTTTGGTGACTAATGTATCACGATATGTATTGTGAGGGTATCATCACAATCCTACACAGAAGTCACAACGCTACACACAAGTCACAATCTTACACAGAAGTCACAATGCTACACACAAGTCACAATACTACACATAAGTCACAATGCTACACATAAGTCACAATACTACACATAAGTCACAATGCTACACATAAGTCACAATACTACACATAAGTCACAACACTACACACAAGTCACAATACTACACACAAGTCACAACGCTACAAACAAGTCACAACGCTACAAACAAGTCACAATGTTACACTCAAGTCACAACCCTACACAGAAGTCACAACCCTACACTGGGCTACAGGCTCTTCAACATGTGAAGCACAGGAATTAAATACGGTCAAAACGTAGAAACACAAGACAACATAGGATGGCAGAATGCACCAGCGAACAGAACATAAGACATGCTGGTTGCTTGTTGCTGGGTCGACACATCTATTGATGGGCTGGTGATAGACGAGGTATGTGAGATACTTAAATTGATATATGATGGGCAGGTGGAGGGAATAGTTTCTACTATTTGGTCTTGTTGTAAGGCACCCCCTCATGGGGCACAAACTGAGGAACACTGGCTCACCTGTGTATATGGGTAATTGAAACCAGTATACATCTATACACCTGTACACGTACATCTACACACAGGTACAAATACACCTGTACACATTAACACATCTACTTCTAGACACCTCGATACAAGCATTTTTTATACACATGTACATCAACACAACACATCAACCTGTACACCTGGACACCTTAACACCTGTACATCTACTCACCTATACACCTATGCACCTGTACATCCACACACCAGTACATCTACACACCTGCACACCTAGACACATGTACACCTACATACCTGTACATGTACACATCTGAACCTCTAGACACCGGTATATCTACACACCTGTACATCTACAAACCGGTCCACCTTTACATGTACACACCTGAACATCTACAGACACGTACATCTACACACATGTACATCTACACACCTGAATATCTACATACCTGTACATTTACACACATGTACACCTACATACTTGTACACCTACACACCTATACACCTACATACCTGTACACCCACACACCTGTACATCTATGCACCTGTACACCTACACACATGTACACATACCTGTACATCTACATACACGTACACATATACACATGTACACATACCTGTACATCTACATACACGTACACCTATACACATGTACACATACCTGTACACCTACACACATGTACATCTAGACACCTGAATATCTACATACCTGTACATTTACACACACCTACACACCTGTACACCTACACACACCTGAACATCTACACTGTTCACACTTTTGATAAACTTGTTATCACACTAATTGCCAAAATCACAAAATCAAAATATTGCAGCAATTTTTTTTTGAAATTTACAGTATCAAAAAATCCACCATCTACATGACAATAAAGATATATAGGAAAACAATTCAAACAACTATTCAGGATTTGACTTTGTAATATTACTGCAAGTGAACCCGTGACATATGTATACCTCGTGAGTTCTTGACATCAGTAAAGTTATCAATGGTCAGATCTAAATACTTCAATTCTTTATACATGCACAGGCAAAAAATCTCAACCTCTGGATATGGGTGCTACATGATAAGCCAGTCTGTTCTATTAGGTGATACATGGTAAGCCAGTCTGTTCTATTAGAGGCTACATGGTAAGCCAGTCTGTTCTATTAGAGGCTACATGGTAAGCCAGTCTCTTCTATTAGGTGCTACATGGTAAGCCAGTCTCTTCTATTATGTGCTACATGGTAAGCCAGTCTCTTCTATTAGGTGCTATATGGTAAGCCAGTCTCTTCTATTAGGTGCTATATGGTAAGCCAGTCTCTTCTATTAGGTGCTATATGGTAAGCCAGTCTCTTCTATTATGTGCTACATGGTAAGCCAGTCTCTTCTATTGGGTGCTACATGGTAAGCCAGTCTCTTCTATTATGTGCTACATGGTAAGTCAGTCTCTTCTATTAGGTGCTACATGGTAAGCCAGTCTTTTCTATTATGTGCTACATGGTAAGCCAGTCTCTTCTGTTGGGTGCTACATGGTAAGCCAGTCTCTTCTATTAGGTGCTACATGGTAAGCCAGTCTCTTCTATTAGGTGCTACATGGTAAGCCAGTCTCTTCTATTAGGTGCTACATGGTAAGCCAGTCTCTTCTATTATGTGCTACATGGTAAGCCAGTCTCTTCTATTGGGTGCTACATGGTAAGCCAGTCTCTTCTATTAGGTGCTATATGGTAAGCCAGTCTCTTCTATTAGGTGCTACATGGTAAGCCAGTCTCTTCTATTGGGTGCTACATGGTAAGCCAGTCTCTTCTATTAGGTGCTACATGGTAAGCCAGTCTCTTCTATTAGGTGCTACATGGTAAGCCAGTCTCTTCTATTATGTGCTACATGGTAAGCCAGTCTCTTCTATTGGGTGCTACATGGTAAGCCAGTCTCTTCTATTATGTGCTACATGGTAAGCCAGTCTCTTCTATTGGGTGCTATATGGTAAGCCAGTCTCTTCTATTAGGTGCTACATGGTAAGCCAGTCTCTTCTATTAGGTGCTATATGGTAAGCCAGTCTCTTCTATTAGGTGCTACATGGTAAGCCAGTCTCTTCTATTAGGTGCTACATAATAAGCCAGTCTCTTCTATTATGTGCTACATGGTAAGCCAGTCTCTTCTATTGGGTGCTACATGGTAAGCCAGTCTCTTCTATTAGGTGCTACATGGTAAGCCAGTCTCTTCTATTAGGTGCTACATGGTAAGCCAGTCTCTTCGATTAGGTGCTATATGGTAAGCCAGTCTCTTCGATTAGGTGCTATATGGTAAGCCAGTCTCTTCTATTAGGTGCTACATGGTAAGCCAGTCTCTTCTATTAGGTGCTATACGGCAAGCCAGAAATGGGCGTCACAACAAAAACATAAAACAACCCAGCAACTTGCAACTTCTGACATTTGCACTGATATTTCCAGAATAACATCTCACAGGCAGAAGAAAACTCTCAGGTCATCAGTAACCATGGCGACAGTCCCCCATCACATACGAGCCAGGATTAGACCAAACCAAGTGGCAGCCTACCAGTAATAGGGTGCTAGAAAAAAAATATTCACTCGGCCCTGTTTTTGCATGTCAGCAGTAGGGTTGGTTGTGGCTAGTCGAAACTTGAAGTCGTAATTCTACTTTATGTGGACCTTCCACCAATGATAACCAAGTCAATGACACAAACATGCACGCACAAAGAACTTAATTACTCAGACTTGTCGCTTTAGGAGCCATCTATTGGAAGTTTCACAAATATCATTTATCTCGTTATAACATGGCAAGGAAACTGCACTGTTATAAAATATATTTAGCATATTTTCTATTATTATGGATCATCCAGAGCCACCTGCGACAGCCATAAATGCATATTTGTTATTGATATAATCATGTGTGTATTACCGAATACATACAGTAGGTATTTACCGTATTCATGTATGTGTATTACCGAATACATACAGTAGGTATTTACCGTATTCATGTATGTGTATTACCCAATACATACAGTATGTATTTACCATATTCATGTATGTGTATTACCGAATACATACAGTATGTATTTACCGTATTCATGTATGTGTATTACCGAATACACACAGTTCGTATTTACCGTAATCATCTGTGTATTACCGAATACATACAGTATGTATTTACCGTATTCATCTATGTGTATTACCGAATGCACACAGTAGGTATTTACCGTAATCATCTACGTGTATTACTGAATACATACAGTAGGTATTTACCGTATTCATGTATGTGTATTACTGAATACATACAGTAGGTATTTACCTTATTCATCTATGTGTATTACCGAATACATACAATAGGTATTTACCGTATTCATCTATGTGTATTACTGAATACATACAGTAGGTATTTACCGTATTCATGTATGTGTATTACTGAATACATAGAGTATGTATTTACCGTATTCATCTATGTGTATTACCGAATACATACAGTAGGTATTTACCATATTCATGTATGTGTATTACCGAATACATACAATAGGTATTTACCGTATTCATGTTTGTGTATTACCCAATACATACAGTAGGTATTTAACGTATTCATGTATGTGTATTACTGAATACATACAGTAGGTATTTACCGTATTCATATATGTGTATTACTGAATACATACAGTATGTATTTACCGCATTCATCTATGTGTATTACTGAATACATACAGTAGGTATTTACTGTATTCGTTCTTTATAGCGCACATGATTTAATTACAGAGATGCCAACTTGCAACCATATATCAGAGTAATGATCTCGTGGGTTTGTCATTATGACGAATGCTGAAGACGGTCAAGGTAAACACTGAAGCAGGGTAGGGTATGGGAGGGGTATTTTCTCTTGCCTATCAGAGTGGTCTGGGGTGAACGTTTGGAGCTTGAACATCAATTTGGGTTGTCCAATAGATGTGTCTTCAAAATGAAGATTTCATGGTGAATGACCAACCAAGTTTTTACTGTGCACTCCATGGACAAACATGCTTAACAATCACTATCAAGAATGCTCAGTAAATAATTACTAATATACATCATGAACGTGGATACACAGAATGCATGCTGCATAATTCCTGACACACAGCTAAAACCATTGGCCTTACAAGGGAATCAACAATTATTGACTGAATATCCACACAAAGGTCCAACTTCGCACCGTTTCAGAATGAAGACGTTGTTTGTCTGATCTTACAAATGTCTGATTGATTTAGAAAATGCACCACTATAGTTACTGTATATCTATAGTTATCTGTACTATCCAGTTTATTTGCTACAAATGTGAATTGTAGCAAATTTTTAATCTTACACGAAGTGCTCAAGTTGGGTCTGAATTTGGTGTTGTTCTCTGTCACAACACTGAAGACTCTTGTTTCGCTGTCGGCATTGGAATGAAAAATTGTTAGGATTCCAAACATAACTTCTGCCAAGATTTTGTACATGAGCTGACCATTCTCATCTTTCTGCACAGACATGTGGTACCAGAACTGATCAACCTGTTCAAACCATGCCTCTGTGCAGTCATCAACCTGATAATTGAGAAACTAGCCCTCCAATGCATCCAGGCAGTCGGCGTTGTCTTGTGGCAGCAGACTCGAAAAGCGGTCTGTAAAATAGCGTACAGAGCCACAGGTGAAGTCTTTAACAGCTGGTTGCTGCAATGTAGTAAATGATCACGAATGTAGAAACTTGTTAGTGATGTCAAACCGACATGTTTCATGCAGTTGTACATTCCCCAATGGGGGATGGGTATGTGCCACATTGATGTCCAAACGACACACCGTGTAAAATGCATGGCTACAAACTCACTTGTGATGAGATCAATATCGGGTATATGACAGTGTATTCTTTCTTGAACCTTTGGTCCAGTTTTTGTCCTTTTACACTTGGATACTGGGCCTGTAGTCGACCTTTTTCCCGAAGATGACATGTCGTTTTCGCATCAGATTACACAGCCAAAACAATGCTCACGTGTGAACAACAACGGCAACGCATCGATCACGAACCCAACACGTGGGGATTCATATTGTTAAACATATGAACCATCTTAACAAAATGAGTCACATGTTGGCATTTTTGAAAATTGAGTTATTGGCATTGTTTGAAAGATCGATTCCCAGCTTTCATATGATGTACCACACAAGAAGATGTCTCAATTATAACTGAAGTTACGGCTCGCCAAACTTGTGTGGGGTTGAAGTCTTCAATCCCAGAAAACAGCTTTCAAAGTTTAAGCAACATATTTGTTGTGTTTCAGGTTATGTACCTTAGTTACCATGGACAAATCTTTGTTAGAAATAAAATAGCAGAACAATTAATTGTTTGTGTAATTACTATTGTTAGAAAGGCTAAAACTCTGCTGCACCATTATACATTATGCCTTAGTTAGCATTGTCATATGTGGTTGATATTTGGAACACTTGACGATAATGGCCTCCTCATGACACTACATTAATATACAAACAAAACCTTTGTCAGAAATAAGTTAGCAACAAATTAATTGCTTGTGTAATTACTGGCATTGTTAAGAAAAGGGAAAACCGGCAGCTCTTATACCATTATACATTAACATTCCTAGAGGTATCTGTCATTAGTGGGTCCGTGAGACTGTTAGTGTTTTTATTATTAATTTTATATTATTATTTTTTATTAAAAAACAACTTATTCAGATTTTTGAAAACATAAATACGATGAACATTTTTTGTAATCTTCATAGTAAATTACAACAGATAGTTATATTTAACAAGAATTTTTATACCAAAGAACAATGTAACTACATAACGACAACAGATCGGTGACAATGTCCAGTAAGTCAAGTGTAGCTTCCAGACCGGTCACATCCTCGCTTGCGTGGTATCGGCACGCCGCACACAGCCTCGGGTGCAGGGAACGGGTTCACTAGACCCTGCCTGCTCAAGTGGTATCGGCACGGCGCACACAGCCTCGGGTGCAGGGAACGGGTCCACTAGACCCTGCCTGCTCAAGTGGTATCGGCACGGCGCACACAGCCTCGGGTGCCGGGAATGGGTCCACTAGACCCTGCCTGCTCAAGTGTAGCCGCAGTAGTTTCTTGTTGTGGCTCCTGTTTACCAGACGGTCCAACAAAAGGGTCAGTCTCCGGCGACGCCAAGACTCCTGCTAACCAGGCGGTCCAGTGATAGAGGCAACCTCCTCGGCTGGGCATGGACAGAGCACATCTTCGAAGCCACGCCAAACACCATTGTTGCTTCGTTATAAACAACTATCTGGGTCACAAGTGACAGCGCTTACGTGGTGAAAATATGCAGTACGCCTTCGTGCATAGAGGATTATTCAAATTACCTCTTCACTGAACCAATGCGTGAAACAGCTTTGGTCACGTGGTTGCGTTGCTACCACACGATCCGAACTTGTTTACACATCTGGCATTAGAGGGGGTGTGTTCCTTGCCTTCTGTAGGTCACAGTTCGCAATTATTAGCATATATGTGCCCATATTTGGAAAGACGCGTGTCAAGCTTCGCTAAATTAGACTTACACATTTTTTGCACCGAAAAGCATGGGGAGCGTAATGACTGATTTATGCATTGTAATAGTGTATAGGGGATACAATATCATGATTACGCCCCACATTGTAATGTTTGGCAACTCTGTAATTATCGTACACCCCCCTTTTCCAGCAGGGTCTGATGTCTGTTTGTGACTAAAACTGATCACTGGATCCATCATTTATTGTGATTCCCTGTCAACCATTGACAATGTGAGAAAGAAAGTTCCACCTGCATCCACAGCCGTTGCAAAGTTCCAGTATCCTTTTGACCACAAAATCACCATCACATGGATGTATAAATCACTTCCAGTTAGCTTCAGTTACGTTGAAGTGTGTCATCCCAGTTGAACTACCCCTGGGTAAACTTGAATGTATGCAGAGGATGGCATGGCCTGGGGACCGTTTCACTAACATTCTTAAGAGCTTTTAAGCCCGATTTTGCTCCATAAAATCGAGTGTTCTCCTTACCTAGGAGGGAAAATGAAATTCTGTGTTTCACTAGCAATTCATCCTGGATACAGTCCATAAAAACGGTCCTAAAAATTCCAATTTCTAAGACGAGGTTACACCACCCTTTAATTATCATAAACAGCTAGAATTCACTAACTGCGTGTTAATTTGGGTCCACTTTCACGCAGAGAAATAGTTGTTCACAACCAAATAAGTCTTTCTAATGTTAGCGATTAAAAGTTTGCTAAAGCATGATTTGTTTACACGACATTAGTGTTGTGACCGGTTGACGTGTGCGTAGCGGTTTACGGTTTTGCGTAGGTCAAGGTTGTTGTGACATTTGTTAATAAATTTTGAGCCAAGTTTAAGCTGTGTCTAACTTAACCTGCGCACTACGGCCCTTTGTTATTATACTCGACAGCATAATTTCGATTTAAGTTGTTGGCGCTCTCTATGCTCTTGTCAACTGAAAATTGTCAACAATGACGCTCCTGTCAAAACATTGCACTGTGTGTGACGTGGAAATAGTGTCCCCTGTGATATGTCAGTGGATTCTGCAAGATTTCGTTTCAATTCTTCGCACAGTGAACAAAAAGTCAAATGTTGTTGACAGGTGGTTGTTGGGCCAAATTTTCAAAAAAATTTGACAACTGTTCAATCTCTTGCCAAATTGTGTAAACTATGTAGATTATCGATTATCATGATGGAAATATCGCTCTTTGCCTTAAGAGTAATTTAACGATCACGTTAGTGAAACACATTTTGAAAATACTCCTTTATTTTTCCATCAGATTCTGTTCTAGGATGGATTTTCCTTAAGAGCTAAATATCTTAGTGAAACGGTGCCCTAACTTTGTCCATGTCTTAGCACTACTGTCATGCAGATCTTTTGTCTTCTAACTTATCTCTCCAACGTGAAATAGTTTTACATGCTTGGTAACCATGACAAAATTGTATTGTCTAATCGAGAGTGACACGCGTGTAAATGGCGCCATGTTTATTTTAAAAACAGAAATGAATGATCACATGGTGGAGTAGAGTAGAAACAGTAACAAACACACATAATGATCACATGGTGGAGTAGAGCAGAAACAGTAACAAATACACATAATGATCACATGGTGGAGTAGAGCAGAAACAGTAACAAATACACATAATGATCACATGGTGGAGTAGAGTAGAAACAGTAACAAACACACATAATGATCACATGGTGGAGTAGAGTAGAAACAGTAACAAACACACATAATGATCACATGGTGGAGTAGAGCAGAAACAGTAACAAATACACATAATGATCACATGGTGGAGTAGAGCAGAAACAGTAACAAATACACATAATGATCACATGGTGGAGTAGAGTAGAAACAGTAACAAACACACATAATGATCACATGGTGGAGTAGAGTAGAAACAGTAACAAACACACATAATGATCACATGGTGGAGTAGAGTAGAAACAGTAACAAACACACATAATGATCACATGGTGGAGTAGAGTAGAAACAGTAACAAACACACATAATGATCACATGGTGGAGTAGAGTAGAAACAGTAACAAACACACATAATGATCACATGGTGGAGTAGAGTAGAAACAGTAACAAATACACATAATGATCACATGGTGGAGTAGAGTAGAAACAGTAACAAATACACATAATGATCACATGGTGGAGTAGAGTAGAAACAGTAACAAACACACATAATGATCACATGGTGGAGTAGAGTAGAAACAGTAACAAACACACATAATGATCACATGGTGGAGTAGAGTAGAAACTGTAACAAACACACATAATGATCACATGGTGGAGTAGAGTAGAAACAGTAACAAACACACATAATGATCACATGGTGGAGTAGAGTAGAAACAGTAACAAACACACATAATGATCACATGGTGGAGTAGAGTAGAAACAGTAACAAACACACATGATTCCCACCATGTTGCGTCACCATTTTGTCATTCTAACACCGGTTTGAGAAACATAATTTTGTAACTTTAAGACTATTTCATAAGCGTACTGTCTGCTAAAAAAGAATGAATACGGTAGGCATGTCTACGCACGTTTGGACTGGATTGTGTGTGTGCGCATGTAACCACCGGGACATTTTTGGACAGAAAAAATCTGATCCTGCGTAAAGGCCTGCTTCATAATCAAACATGATTACGATTACTTTTTAGTTTTACACCTAAACATGCATGATTACAATCATGAAAACATTAACAGCTTTCCATTATTGCTGGTACATTGTCTAGTTTCCTGGTTGCTACCAGGTACAGGATCTAACGTATTAACAGTTGTAACAGATGCAAACAAATAAGATATTTTGTTGACCCATTTCTGATGGTCTACATTGTATCTGGGCCCTGTGGAACATAAATATGCAAAAGAAAATTTTTAATCATCATTATCATAATAATAATTATAACAATGTAATCAAAATTACAATTATTTTTACATTTTATATGATTACCTAAAAACTGTAAACAATTACTAAGTACACGATGACTCCAACTATCTCTGAAACACATTACAAGAGGACGGACATTGGGCCATTGGAAGACTGTTTCAACTTACTATGAATCAGGGATGAAAAAAGGAAAAAAACTCTGCAGTTGAAACAAAAAGTGAAACGTATCTTGTAACCCAAAATCAACTGACCTCATTTCCTCCGACACGCCCACTGAAACCATGACGACCAGTTTGCGGGTTGTGCCGACCTTCCGCAGCGACTGCCCGAGAACCAACGCGCCAATCGAGTAGACATCATTGGTTACCAAGGTAACGAAAGCCTGGTCGTCCACTGAAAAAAAAAAACAATTACGCACTGCCAGACACTTCAATTCTAAAGCATCCTATCAAGATTGTGTGATTTTTCATGAGATTAAATTAATGTTAAGTTGGTGATCGATCAGGTATGTTATAATTGTACCATATGGCGGTATACCATTGTACCAGAATTGTTATATTGGACACTTCTCGCATGAATAAGATACACAAAGTACATGTATTTCATATGTGCAGTGGGCATCCACCTGTATGCGCATGGGATAATTGTGTATTATATGTAGTACAAAGTGAGGGGCCAATGTTATTTCCCCACAAATGTGTATTGAAACCATAATACTGACATTACCATATGGCTCTTTAGTAGGAATTGTACCTAGAGTACTTTCACAGCACTTCACTTAAATGTGTATTGAAACCATAATACTGACATTACCATATGGCTCTTTAGTAGGAATTGTACCTAGAGTACTTTCACAGCACTTTCACTTAAATGTGTATTGAAACCATAATACTGACATTACCATATGGCTCTTTAGTAGGAATTGTACCTAGAGTACTTTCACAGCACTTCACTTAAATGTGTATTGAAACCATAATACTGACATTACCATATGGCTCTTTAGTAGGAATTGTACCTAGAGTACTTTCACAGCACTTCACTTAAATGTGTATTGAAACCATAATACTGACATTACCATATGGCTCTTTAGTAGGAATTGTACCTAGAGTACTTTCACAGCATTTTCACTTAAATGTGTATTGAAACCATAATACTGACATTACCATATGGCTCTTTAGTAGGAATTGTACCTAGAGTACTTTCACTTAAATGTGTATTGAAACCATAATACTGACATTACCATATGGCTCTTTAGTAGGAATTGTACCTAGAGTACTTTCACAGCACTTCACTTAAATGTGTATTGAAACCATAATACTGACATTACCATATGGCTCTTTAGTAGGAATTGTACCTAGAGTACTTTCACAGCATTTTCACTTAAATGTGTATTGAAACCATAATACTGACATTACCATATGGCTCTTTAGTAGGAATTGTACCTAGAGTACTTTCACTTAAATGTGTATTGAAACCATAATACTGACATTACCATATGGCTCTTTAGTAGGAATTGTACCTAGAGTACTTTCACAGCACTTCACTTAAATGTGTATTGAAACCATAATACTGACATTACCATATGGCTCTTTAGTAGGAATTGTATCTAGAGTACTTTCACAGCACTTCACTTAAATGCCTACACAAATTTGACCCCTCACTATCCTCCTGGATGTCACACCCCTCCATTTCATCCTGTTGGTGTATTCTGCTGTTAAAAGCGAGAGTCCAGTGTCCTGTCTAACTTGATCACTCCACCTCTTCCGTGGCTGTCTTCGTTTACTGTGTCCTTTAAAGTCTTTCTTGAAAGCTATTTTTATGAGGTTTTCGTTTGGCATTCAGCAGACATGTCCAAACCACCGGAGCCTTCTATGTCTGATGACATGAGATGGATTCAGGGGTGAATGACTACCTGGGTATGTCTCATCTCTGATCTGGGTATCTGGCTATTTCGTAATCTATCTGCCCTAGTAACACCTCAGATAGCCTGCAGGTAACGCATCTCAAAAACTTCAAGAGACTGTGTCTCTTGTGCTCGCAGTGTCCAGGTCTGCACCAGAGACTGCTAATACTAATACTAGACTGTAAATATGTTGTTTCTGAATACACCAAAGGCTGCTGATGCTGAGTTCCCGCTGATGCTATGGCTTGGCTATCCACCTGTCAACATCTCTCTCTCTCTCCCCCTCTTTCTCTCGGGTACTAGGCAGCAGAACTCTCTCACAGTCTCGAGTTCTTCATTTTTCAGGATGATATGCTTGTCTGATAAGGTGATTACTTTGCATTTGGAGAGGTTTATTTTCATACCCCATCTGTTGCAGGCTGCCTGAAGCTCATCAGTTGCAAGTTGTAGTTTCTCAAATATGGTAGATATTAGTGTTGTGTCGTCAGCATACCTGATGTCAAAACTGAGGTCTGCATCTATTTTGATACCTTAGGTAGGCTCTTCAGGTCAGCCATGACAAACTCAAGGAACAAGTTGAACAGGATAAGTGAGAGCAGGTCTACAGTCCTGGGCACTTCTATTTCAACTTTGAACCATTCTGTCAACTGACCATTGATGGTAACAGCACATTCAACATTCTCGTACATGGCCTCAGTCAGTGATGTCATTTTGGGGGTCCACTGCAATAGATCTCAGCATCTTCCATAATGCATCCCTCCAAATGGTGTCAAATGCTGCCGTGAAGACCACAAAATTGAAATTCCACAGCACTATCAGATATCTACATAATTATGTTATGTATTTATAATTATATAGCAATAATATTTAGTGGAATTGGAAAAAGGTCTGTGGGATTGGAATCAAATCGGAATTGGAACTGCTATAACGAGTGCAGGTGAAATCGAATTAAAACAAGTTAGTTGGAATCGGAAATGGCACTAACCTCAGGTGAAAATTATTATACATGCATGTTACTAAGTACTAACTCTGACCCTAACTGAACAGTACTGATGTACACATATTTCCCAGTATTCCTGATTCATCAGATGCACCTATTTATATATAATTAAGACAAATGCTTGCAAGTTATAAAATGTTCTGAATCTGGACTCTGGAACCACCCATTCCAATATACACAAGACACCAGTGCATGCCTGCCAGTCCTAGATCCACCCGTGGAATGCTGGAGACGACCCCCGGGCTGAATAAATGACCAGGGTTTCCATGATGGCAGCAACACGCCTTCCCTTCCAGGATTCTCACCTCACAACTTTCTCAACCAAACCTGGGAGCATTTACAATATCACACTTTCTCTCCCTCCCCCCTCCCAGACTGTCATGCAATCACTCACAGCCTACCTGACATCTTGTGTCCAGTCACCTACAGACAAAGATGCACCACAAGTTTCAGACAATTCCACAGGCACCAAGAACCCAATGCCAGGAAGAGGGAAGAGGCTAGGAGATGCCTTGTCACTTATAAGGGAGCAGCCTGGAGCCAGCTGACTGACAGGGGGGGTCTCTAAAAATAGTTCTGCATCAGATTGAGTAGACCAGTAAACACTCCCTGTGATAGCTGGGCTGTAGGGCCACAGGGGAAGGGTGATTATTGACAAAGACATCTTGCTTGGGAAATTCTAACATTTTCCACTTGGTAATGAAATACTTTTTATGTGCATATGCCCTCACATTTAGGGCAGGCAGGACATATTTCCTTTGTTTACTACAACTTTCATGGGGACATATTTTAGAATAGGCTGGTATTTGAGCATTATTTTGGTCAGACGTTTAGTTCAAAGTGCCACATTTCCCAAAGCCACACCAATGTGACAGTGCATAGTGTTCTACTTGGAATGTTGTCAGGATTTCAGTGATCTCATCGGGTTCTACATAAAAAATGTGCAGGTTTCACGAATACTTTCTCCAGGCCGATACAGAAAAATATTTAGTTTATTTGTTTAGCTAGATACTGAATTGAGTGCAATGTTTCTTGCGTCTACATCATAAAAGCCTATGGTTCTGTGTCTGTCTCTTTGTTTGTGGACCCACATCTCTGTTAGTTTTACACGATGGTGTTAACATTTTGTACTTAACCGAGCATGCCTATTAGGGTAGTTGGTAAATTATTTTTTTTAAATTCGCCCAGGGGGTGCGGATCTTGGGGAGTCACTTTTAAAACAGCACTTATCTCCGTCAGTTTTGCATGTATGGGGCTGAAATTTTGTGTGCGATTTATCCACTGCCCACTGGGGTGGTAGGTAGGATATTTTTTTCGAAAAAATTCATCTGGGGCGGTGGGGATCTCATACATACATATGCCTGCCTTTCTCTCCGGGCAAAGCCGGGTAACTTCACTAGCGTTAAATAAGACATTCCATGGTGAGCTACTTTTAACTGGGCCAGTCGGTAAACAGAAATATATTTATATTTTTGGGTACCCATACAATTTACTGCCTTAGTCTTGCTGGGAATTCACATTACATGTTATAGCTGGCCATATGTGTCATTGTTACTGGCTTGGATGGGTAGGTAAGGCCATATGTGTCATTGTTACTGGCTTGGATGGGTAGGTAAGGCCATATGTGTCATTGTTACTGGCTTGGATGGGTAGGTAAGGCCATAGGTGTCATTGTTACTGGCTTGGATGGGTAGGTAAGGTTATTACTCATCAACACTGCACAAGGTTCATCATAATAACATCTTGGTTCCTATTCCTAGTGTTGACAACTGTCCTAAATGTGGGCCATGTTTCTGTGCTCACTGAACTGCTCTCAGCCGTAATCTCTTAAGTACACATGTCACTGTTGGAATTCTGGTTACTGCACTTACATCTACATATGTAGCAGTTGCCATGGCAACCAGGGTTATCCAAGCAGTAGGCATTGGATAAAATAAACTAAAAATATGTAGACATGTATGTAATTGTGATATATACATCTTGGTAATATAGCACGTAAAATTAGGAACGATAGTCAAGAGTATTTGTAAACTTAAATGTTAACAGTTTTAAAATTGACAAAAAGTAGTTGTTTTGAGGTTACTTTTTGAAGATGTAAAATTTCAAAAACATTAACAATGAGTATGACAAATATAAATCATTATTATCTGGGTAACTACAATAACATATTTTGCTTTACTAAACTTTAAAGACTAAGCGAAATGAACCTTTTTTATTCCCAAACTGAATGGAATTTATTTATTATTTTTAATGTGCACTTTTGCGTGGCAGACGTGATGTGGTTCACATCTATTTCGCTTGTGCCATTCCGCACGGAATGTACCATCAGAGTTCTTTGTAGAAGTAGAATAAATAGATGTATAAATAAAATATATAAATAAACAAAATATACTCTAAAAATAATGTCCTTATATTTAACTAATTTTTTAACCGTCACCCTGTTCACCCTTTTCTGCACAGTTTGTTGCGACACCTAGCGGTCCAGGTGATGTCACCACAGGTAGCACCGCTAGGATTTAGCATGGTGCACATCTATGCCGGTTGGGGGCAGGTTGGTGTTTCAGGCCGTACCTAAAACTAAAATCGTGGACTTTTTATATTATTTTATATCACCATAAAGATAATAATCGTATCTACAAATATGCTACTAGATGTACCCACAATTTATTTTTAGTTTTTGAGTTATTGCCATTTGAACATCACGAATGCTTAGCAAATATAATGAAAGTTTGAGCATTCGCGATGTTCAAATGGCAATAACTCAAAAGGTTCCTGTGTACGTCCAGTAACAAACTTGTTGATAAGATTATTATCATTACGATGATAATTTTTGATATAAAAAAATAGTAGATTCTGCAATTGCAATTTCATGTACCGTCTGAAACAACAAGCGCACCACTGCTTGCCGTGCTAAAGGATAGAGCGCGCTCAGCGACATTGCCTGTGGTGACATCAGCAACATCTGATGAGCTGGTTACTTTGTGACATGCAAATGATCACGTATGAGCAAGCTTAGTGACATGAGTTCGCAATGAATAGGTTTCATATTTGATATATATGAAGTTTCAACATTTAAAACATCATTTAATTAAAATTTAATTTCACTTAGTTCTTAAGATGCAGCATCTTTTGTGTAATTGAGAACATTATAAAGTTTACAATGCTATAAACTACTGTAGACACAGTAGTATATACCATTTTGAAGCTCTTTCAAATGTGCAATAACATCATATAGTGGATAATATAAACCAAAAAATACCTAAATTGTCAGATTATGCAACTTTTGGTTAATTCTAACATCACGGGATACACAGGGTCCGTACACAATGACAGACATCAGATTCAAGGCTATTGAAAGGAAAATTCAAGGCTATTTAACAGAGACTGAACTGACACTAGACCAGTCACACATTCTACAGCTGGTCAACAAAAGGTGGAGTGACATCAAAATGCCAACACATAACAGATCTGGGTGGAACGCTTTGACAAATGTAGGAAACAAAGTCACAGGAAAAAAGCCATGGAAAAAGTAACAGAAAATAAAATCACATGAACAAAATCATAAATACAGTTGGGTGAATGTTTTAATAATAAAAATTAACTTCAAAAGATATCAACAATTTTAGTGCAAGTTTGATAAAAATCACATACAAATCTCACTTGTGCTCAAGTTTAAATTTACAGGTCTTTGTATTTACAATATGAGTGGAAATATAAAATAAATTCAGGCAAATGTTTGTTTTAATAATCAAAATTAACTTTAATTTTAATTGTTAATTTTAACAACAAATCAACTTCACAAGTTTGATAAAAAGTAATTGATAAATCTCATTTGTACTGAATTTGTTATGTTAATGAAGCTCTGTGACTTGTTTTCCTGGCAAAAACTGTGACTTAATTTCCATGACTTTTTACTGTGACTTTATTTATGTCTCATATATCTATAGATGTGAATCACACCACACCATAGATGCATGCCCTGCTAAATCTAAGAATGTAACACCCACACCCATAAACAACTGATTGGGTAAGGAAGATACATTTGAATGAACAAGAACCCCTGCATCATAAAAGGGGTCAATGGACAAATGTTATGCAATACAAGCAGATAAGCTGATGGGCAGCAGAAGTGCTCCCCAGCTGAATCACCTCCCTAGCCAGAGGGGGATACTAATGAACAAAGGCTACCAGGGTCAGTGGGCAACATAAGTGCCATGGATTATACAAAATAAACAGATAAGGCCACCTGGGTGTCAGGCTGAGATCATCAGGGAAGGCACTGGCTCCCAGTGAACAAAGACCAGAGGCAGTTCATAATCAAGGCTGCAAGCCAGAATTCAAGGATATCAAGACCTTGAAATGGGCATAGTGTAATTCAAGGTTTTCAAGGTGCTATAGGAACACTCAGGTCTGATAAATGAATCCATGACGTTTTCGTAAAGGACCATTGGCCATGGACAACAGACATTTTGGTAACAGGATATTTCGGTAAAACTATTGAAAATACTCAGAATTATTTGGTCATTTTAAAGATGTCTTGATACATTTTGTAATAGACAGTACTTTTTGTTAATTTATTATTATGCATATGGCATGTTTTGTAAGACTTAATTACACATGATAAAGTAAATATGTAAAGTAATAAAATCTATCAGTGAGTTAAAACCTGTTCAGTCTGCCATGTCAGTGGTGCCAATCAACTAAACCATTTAGAAATTAGGCTGGTCACTTTTCCAGACAGAGGACTTGGCTTCCAACTAGCAGTCAGAGATAGGGTTAGTTAGTGCTTATTTGATGAATATTCAAGGCAGAGTAAGGGAACATGGCTTCCCAGGCAATCAGTCATGGGGATGAGTTAGGTAAATTAATGTGTTAGAGAGGGCGGGTTAGATCGAGTATTACAGGCAATCAGTGGTTAGCTGCATACATTTAAATCCAGACACACATAAGGACATCTTTAAAAATGACCAAATAATAATTATTATTTTCAATAGTTTACAGAAATGACCTATTACTGAAATGTCTGATTACCAAAATGTCCTGTTGCTGAAATGTCCTGTTACCAAAATGTCTGTTGCCCAACTGTCCATGGCCAAAGTGCCCTTTACCAAAACGTCTGGCTACCGTAATTCAAGGATATTAAGGCCTTGAAATGGGCATGGTGTAATTCAAGGTGCAGTCGGAACCCTGGCTACATGCTAGGGTCTGATAAATATGGAACAGAAGTCAAACTATATCAATAAGGTGTTGCTGTTATAGCCACACCACTTTCTTTTTGCTAACCACCCACTTTGATGTCATGAGACAAAGTCCAGATCAGTCTAGACATGATGCTATGACGCCAAAAAACATGCGCTTAATTCCTAGAGCACCTGGCTAAAAAAGTACACTTTCCACACCATCTTGACAGCAGTGGTAACAACATGACGTCCAAAAAGTCAAAAACAACACACACTTTGCATAAATCAAACAAGGTGCTTAATAAACTGTTGATGCCTTTACGATAAAATTACAGGATTCATGATTGTTTCTAATGTTTCGTGTACTATTCCACTCGGTTCCCCCTATTCCCGGTGTATCTGTGTTATGAATATGTTCATGCAGCCCTTTCTCTGTTTGTACTGAATTTACACCAACTATTGCGTAGGTTGGTAATGGGCAATCCAATTTATTAACACAGGGATTGCCACCGTGCACATGTAGTAAATACAATATTCAAAATCTTGTGCACAGTCAGTTGCATCCAGATTACAGATTGATGGACCACACATTTTATGTACGACAATTTTGTGTATATAATAATAATAATTCTTCAATTTTGCTAGTCATTTACCAAAAAACCCTTGATTGCTATTACATTAAATTACAGCATACTGACTGTCATATGTTCACAGTATATAAAACACAAGGGAAAAAGATACCCAGTGTGCAGACTGCACACCTTTCTATAGTACTAGCTAAAGTAATTACAGCTTGATATAAAAAAAATGGGGGGGGTAAGAACCCCCCATACAACATTCATGTATCATCAGCATTTAGTCATCTTGCATTACGTATGCTAACATGGAATCAAATAACACGCAGTATACGTAAAACAAATACAACGGATTGGCGGGTGGGAATCAAAATTGCTGATCCAAAACTGAACTTGTCATGATGGCGAGGCGAATCGAACGAGAACACAGTGTAGTCTCCTGCCCACAATTTTTTTTCGCGCAAGCTGCTGGCCAATAGGATGTCGCATAACTGACACGGGCTGAATGGGTGTTTTGGGCCAGTTTATTAAGCGTTGAGGCGATTCAAAGGGGTGTGCAGGCTAGGAGGGGGGAACAGGTTGTATAACCACCTAGCTTAACACCTAGGTGCTCGCTCTGTTGCTACACAAAAATTCTTTTCATCCCGAAGGCCAAAAATTCATAAGCCAGCCAGCCAGCCAACACTTCTCTTTGGCAGTATGTTCAGGAAGGCCTTGATAAATCAGATACTAGATGCTGATCAATGAAAATATAATTTTCTACAAAAATCAAACATTCGAGAGAAACAAAATTGGTTTCTCCAGACATTTTCTAACGGGCATAACCGGTGGTCTTAAATGATGGACATTCAAATTTGGTGTTTTATAATTTTCTAGTAATTATCCAGGACCAGTCATTCATTTTCAGATGTCAGAGACTTTCCAGGATATTTTAGTAATTTTGAAGGACCTCTCATAACCTTTGTATAATGTAATTTTCAAAGGCTTTCCAGGACCTATAAGTTAGTAATTTTTCAATGACTTTATAGGATGTTTTATTGTTACCAAGGACTTTCTATAGCGAGTCATATTCAGTGAGTTTCCAGGATCCGTCAGTCATTTTCCATTTCCCTCCATTCGTATTCAAGGAATTTCCAGGTCCTTTTGGTGACTTTCATCAAGGACTCTTATGTAATTTTCCAGTACTTTCCAGGACCTGTCATCAGTTATTTTCAAGGCCCTGAAGAAGAATTAAAAACTTCAAGGACCCTGTTCATATTGCCAACATTTGACTATTGAAGAGAGAACTAAGCAAACATCTAACTAACATCTACATACTACACAGTAAAACATTTGAGTTCCACATCAAAGAAGTCAACGTTCTAGCAGACTACTTGGTACAATCTGGGTACTACTACTGAATTCCACAATATCATATTAGAGTTTTGTAACCTGTGTAAAAAAAATTAAACCTGTTTTTATCTTTTAAAATGTACGACACATTTTTATTTAAATTAAAATAAACAAAATTAATATAAGATGTTGCGGCACTTCTAGTGGTGTCTAAATCTAACCCTCGTCTTACACATTGACAAGTGGAGCGCTATTTAAGGCCCAGTTGTTGAACTATTTCTGGGTCATACAAATACACAAGGCTAGACAGTGTAAAGAGGGTCACAAACATGTCAATCTACCCATTCACCTGTTATATATCATCCAGACAAATACTACAACTACTTGGTGCAGACACTGAGAGCAGAAAGTATTGCATGTCTATGAATGGCTTCATTCATCCAGCGAACAAAAGACACAGGCTGCTGTTTGTACTCTGTAACAGTCTATTATAAATGCACTGTGATATATCTACACTCACTGCCATTTCTATGTTAATTAAGTTTTTCTGCATTCTTTCATACATCTGTGCCTGTTCACCTATTTTGTAGTCAATGGGCATGGATTGGCATGCATAAATTTTGCTTGCAAAATAACAGCCTTAGTATGTATAAACTTCCTCTTCAGTTAATTAATACTGTTGTTCCATTGCGCTCCTATGTACAAGTCATGACATTACAACTCGTAAATTTACACAAACTGTATGGGATCGTGAACTTGTATTCACAGCAAATACGAGCACACATGAATGAGATTCAGTGATGTTCAAATTTACAATCTGTATGTGTAACTATATTCAGGATTAATTAAATGCATTACAACCACACATTGGCACATTTATGGATACTTTTGTACTTCCCAGGTATATATATATCGTTATGCCTTTAAATACACCACTGTGGCACTCTTACCTCACTGTATCTATCCCATGGTGATCATTCATTCCACTACACTACCTTGTTTGTGGAAAACATATATAGCAGTCATTGTGATCAAATATTGTGTTTTATGCAGTCCAAATATTGATGCGAACTGCTGCCACCTTGTACAATTATCTGTCTTTTTGGTGTGCAGCAACAGCAATTGCTTCACAAATTTGCCTGACTCATAGAATTAGAACCAGTTCTAATTCTATAAATTGTACCTATTAATGGGTGTTTGCACAGACACCATACTCCATAGTTGTGCGAAATTGAAATACACTAGATATGACTGTTGTCTCAATTTCGCGCCATTTGCAGCCCGCTGAAAGGTGAACTGCATGTTCAGCTGAAGGTTGGGTTGGTCCAGGGTTGCGGCTTTTGCCTTGTACGGGGAGACGCCCACCTCTCTGTCTCTGACAACGGACACTGTCACCGTGTCTGTGGCTTATCAGAGGCATAGCTGCTAGACGTCAAAACGGTAATGTCATTTATGTTTGAAGGTAAGATTAGTACGAACAAAGGAGCTCAAATAAATGTGGAGCATTACAAAAAGTGAATTTCTGGGTATATCGACAAATGACAATTACAATTGGTAAAACAAGACATGGTAAGAAGCAACAACTACGACCTTCACCTATTCACCATGATGGACAAGACATCACCCAATCCAATGAGCGCAATTTTAAATCTGGGTCAATAATGTACGTAGCATATTTGCCGCTATCTCAAACTGGCATCTGGTCACAATCTATATAAGGAATGCATTTACGACGATTTCAATGACTGTCTAATTAGGAAAGCACACCTGTGTAAGAATCATTGTAAACGACACATTTTTTTACCAACCTTTATACCGTTGTTCTCCCATTTCTGATTTCTAAAAGTAGCCGCACCAGAACGAGGCCGACCCAAACATCGTGTCACATGTCAAAATTACGGCGGCGTTTTGTGAATGTGTTTGAGCAAATGCAAAGTAAAACTAATCTCTGGTACCAACAAAGATACAATATTACATAATTCAGCAAATACTTTTGGGATTGTAATTACCCCGCAATTTGAGCTAGTTAAAAAGTTACCAGATTACATTGCTACAAAAGTGACGTTTGTTACTCGAAGCTTGACGGTAAGAAACCCGGTCGCGAGCTTCCCTGTCTCTGCACCCAAACAAACAAAGTATTAAAGTAAATTCATGTTTTCCTAAATATAGGCCTATACATTATTATGCGACTGTTAATTGAAGGCTATCTCATTTTTGATATTGACTATAGCAAACAATTTAGGCATAGCACTCTTGTTTTTCGCTTGTTTTTCTCTCGGTTTGAATGTTTGTTTGTTTATTTTAAACACAATTCTACAGTGACTCAGTCACAGCCACGGTTTTTTGACTGCTCAGAGACTGAGTCAGTTATGCACCGCACAAATCCCAGCATAGCTGTGAATAGCTGTAGGGCCTAAGGCTAAAGGACACTGTTGAGCAACATTTAATAAGACACTTAAATCTGTTTTGTTGTCAAAATTTTTAGGGAAATTTCTTGGGGGCAGTCTGTCATATCTCCTCCCAGTCCAGGTGCCAAGGTTTACTCGCCTCTGTTAATTTATATTCCTTTGCTTCCTTTGGCGATGCATTAAAAAGGTAGTTATTGACTGTCTTTGCTGTTCTCTCCAGAGGGTGCTACTTGTGCTTTACAGTTGCATACACGGTAATGTTTAGTATGGCATAATTAATTGGCAACTGAGAAATTAAACGGAATGAAAATGGGAATGAGTATAAGATAAAAACATGTAATTGTGATAACTGCTTGGTTTGTTGCTAATTGACTGAGTAAAAATTTAATCTATTGTTAAATAGGTAACCATGACAACAGAGCCAGGACAGTGGATAGAAGAACTCTTCCCGCCCGCATTTGGTCTTACCATTAACGACATCCTTAAATCGAAGCTACCTGGTGATAAGGAAGAGAACCATGACACAACAGATGTCTTCGAAAAAGTTGCCAAGTGCCAAGTGTCACCACTGGATGTCAGTGCAATCAAGAACGTCTACCAGCGAGTGTGGTTGGTGACTGTACTACAAGAACAGCAGGGCAGAATCAAAGGTAACAATTCCCGAGCGACTAAAGTGCAGCAGGGAGAAGTTTGTAGTAAACTGTCTGTTCCATTATGTGGGATCAGCAGTACATTAGCTGAATCAGTTATTTTGAATGTGGGAATCATGCAAATTGAACAGGCAGAACACAGCAGTAGGCAGCATTACCTCCAGTTTCTAGCTTCATGTCGTTATAATATCAAGTGGGACACAGTGGCGCAGTGGCTAGAGCTTCGGACTCTCGACCGAGAGAACACAGATTCGAATCTTGTGCAGCGGTGTCGAACCTTGGGCAAGTTCATTCGCTCTACGTTGCTTCAGTTCACTCAGCTGTATGAATGAGTACCTGGCTATAGACAGTGGTAGGTAGATGTTTGTGTACGAATAGTCTTTGCGCATTAATTGCAGCGTGGCTGGATGCTTCCCAAGATGGTGTTAAATTGAACAGGTCTACCAGGGAATAAAGTGTAAACCTCTTTGAGCAGTCTTTAAGAGTGAATACTGAGCTGTATCAGAAGTTACCTTTACTTACCTAATAATAAATGTATAATTGTTCTTGAGTGCTTTGCTATCATTGCTAACAAATTACCAAACTACAGGGTAACTATAATCGAGCTAGCATATACATGTCTGTAATCAAAAACTCTGTATATATATATATACCATATTCGTTCTATTAATCGTACAGTACGCATAGCAAATTTTTGAGACATGGAAATATGTCAAATTTTGTGTTCCAATAAGCATACAGGGGTGTGCACCCATTTTCTGTGGTTCCTGTGGTTCCTGCGGTTCCTGCGGTTCCTGCGGTTCCTGCGGTTCCTGCGGTTCCTGCGGTTCCTGCGGTTCCTGCGGTTCCTGTGGTTCCTGAGTACAGCCATCTCAGCAGACATGACTGGCAAGCGGTTTATGCATCTCACATAATTTAGGTGGACCTTTCGATGTTGTTTCATCACCCAGCTTTGAATCTAGTGTGATATTGGTAGAAATTAAAACACAATGATGGATTCAACAGTCAAGGTTGGCATTGAGATCACTGTCACGGTGTCGGATGCTGCTAAAAAGGGGGTGTATACTAATTAGGGCATGTACTCTTAACAGAACGAATACAGTATATATATATATATATATGCATGATTATGTATGTGGGGGTATGATAACATTTTCCTCCTAGACGTAATGTTAGCAACTAGCATCTTTGGCATCAAAATTTCACTGTTTCAGGGATTAATTTACTACCAGTCAGAAGAAAAGTAATACCTTTGTTGTTTTTAAATTCGTGACTGGGAAAGGTTCCAACTGGTTTAGTGTCCGCACTGTATGTTAGACGAATGTAAATCAGTTGATCATAATGTTACGTGTATTTTCTGGGATTGATCCAAGGACGGTTAATCAGTTGGGGACATTTTACATGTAACTTGCGTTAACATGAACAATTTTCAAATTTATATCATAACAAACAGAAATTACGAATACTCGGGGAAACCGTCTTCTGCGTCTGTGTGTAATACTGTATACGTAACGCCATCGGAGCATTTATGCCAGTAGGGTTAAGGGTAACCACTACCCGAAAACGGCCATAGGCCATATCTCTGTTAATACCTTAGGATACCTTAGGACTGTTCTGATCGCAGGATCCTCTCGGTTCCTCAATGATCAGATCTTCTTCTTCGGGGTCTAGTATTAAAAGTTTGTGTTTTCCAGTTCCAATGTTTAATGTTAGTGGGGCTTCATAGTCGTATAATATCTCCTGGGTTGACCAGAATTTATCAAGGCGGTTTTTAAATGAGTTTATTGATTTTGCTTGTATTACTGAATCAGGTAAACTGTTCCATGGTTCAACCACTCTAAGTGGGAATGCATTTTTTCTTATGTTTAGTTTTGCTCTTTGGTTGAACAGTTTAAGGGAGTGTCCTCTGTTACTGGATCGTGATGCCACATCCTCCCATTTAGGAAGGTTTGGTGCAGATTTGTTGTCATACATGTTATGCACTATTTTATACACTTCAATCATATCTCCTCTTAATCTACGATATGTTAATGTGGGTAACTTAAGTCATTTTAGTCTTTCAATATATGATAAGTCCCTCATACCAGGTAGTTCTTTTGTGGCTCTTCTCTGGACATTTTCTATGGCTATTTTATGTTTCGTCTTAAATGGATACCATACTGCTATTGCATAATCTAGGTGGGATCTAACCAAAGTCTTGTATAGTGGCAAGAAAATGTATGTGTCTAAGAATTGAAAAGTTCTTCTGATTACTTTTGTCATTCTGGTTGCTTTATTAACCACTTGGTTGATGTGATCATCAAAAGAAAGTTTTGAATCAATAATTACTCCTAAATCTTTTTGTTTGTCTGTGGTGACAAGAGCATGTTTGACATTATTTGTTGCCATAAAATATTTACTTTCACCGATATTATTTTTCCCAATTTCCATGTGTACACATTTATCGGGATGGAATTTTAACAACCACTTGTCGCTCCATTGTTCTAGTATGCTTAAATCATGTTGAAGTACATCCTGATCATCTACATGTGTTATTGTTCTAAATATCTTTATGTCATCAGCAAATAGAAATGTATTTGAATTTGTTAGATCTGGGAGGTCATTAATATATAGAACAAAAAGTAAGGGTCCTAGAACGGAACCCTGGGGTATCCCTGATATTACCTCTTTCCAGCTAGATTCATCTCCATTTACTGAAACTTTTTGTTTTCTATCTGTGATGAATGATTCTATCCAGTTAATCAGTTCTTCTGAAATGTTGAAGCTTTTTAATTTGCTAATTAATCTTTTGTGTGGCACGGTGTCAAAGGCATTTTGGAAATCCATATATATAACATCAGTGTGGTTGCCCTTATCCATTTCTTTAGTCCAGTCATCTATTATTTTGATTAATTGTAGTACTGTTGATCGGCCAGATATAAATCCATATTGTTTTTGACTAAATAGATTATTTACTTTCATGTAGTTTGTGATGTGATTTCTAATAATTTTGTCCATACATTTACAAACTATGCTTTTTAAACTTTTTGGGTGGTAGTTACTAGCTAATTTCTTGTTTCCTTTTTTATAAATTGCTGATATTTTAGCCTCTTTCCAGTCATTGGGAATGCAGGAAGTTTTAATCGACGTTTAAAAAATGTGTTTTAAGGGTTGACAAATACTTGCAGACAACTCATTTAGTAGCCTGGCACCTATTCCATCTGGGCCAGGCGATTTGCTAATATTAAGTTGTTTTAACATCAGTAGTATTATATTTTCAGTTAGTTTTAATTTGTCCATCACATGTTTATTATTTACTTTAGGTATGGTTGGTATAGGCCCTGACTGTTCTTTGGTGAATACACTGGAGAAATAGTCAGCAAGTATATTTGCTTTTTCTTCATCTTCATTTGTTGTTTGAGATTTTAGATTGGTGGGGTCTGTGTTCAGTTCCCCAATTCCTTGTTTTATTGTAGTTTTTGATTTATAATATTTCCAAAAGACTTTGAGGTTTTTCTTGGTCTGGGATGCTAGATTTTGTTCAAATTCCTTTCGGAACTTTCTGGTTAGAGCTCGGATTTTATTTCTGCTTTTGCAATACTCTAGATATTTTGTTCCATCCCTTGTTTCCATGTATCTTGTCCATAATCTATTTTTACGTCTAATTAGTTTTCTTGTATTAGCATCCAGAGGGAAATTTCCCTTTCTATTATTTGGAACTATTTTTTGAGGTACATATTTATCTTTTAGTGAGTTTAGTACTGTTTTGAAGATTTCCCATTGATCGATAACATTATCCTTACAGTCTTTACATTTTTCTTCCCAGTTAATATTTGAACATTCTATTCTCATTGCAACATAGTTTGCCACATTATACAGCTTCCTTTTTTTAGTATAATTACTTGTTATAAAGTTGCACACTACCGGTATACTGAATTTGAGTACACAATGGTCACTTTTGCCCAGAGGGCTAAGGTACTCTAATTCTCCTACATTATCTTCATCATTAGATAGAATCAGATCTAACAGGTTTGTGTTAGTTGTGCCTCGTCCTGTGGTGGGGTTTGACACGTGTTGAACCATGAACGTGTCTCTAAGGCATTCCACAAATTTAAAGTTTAAATTGTTGGGGTTATTTGATTTGGTCGTCCAATGATTCCAATTTATCTCAGGGAGGTTGAAATCTCCAGTAATTACGATGTGAGAGTATTGTTGTTGTGATATTGATCTGATCATATTTAGGAGTTCTACATTATTTTCTTCAGATCCCCATCGCTTCTGTATATGCATCCAAAAAGAAGTTTGTTTTTATTCTTTAATTTGATTTCTATAAATAAGCATTCTTTGAAAGTTGTGACTAGTTTATATACTCAGCATGCAGGGAATTTAGCACATATATTATAATACCTCTTCCTTCAGTATTGTCTAAATTTTTTGAGAATAACATGTAACCTTCTAAGGAAAATTCTGGTGTTGTTACAGAACATTTAGGGTTTTTGGGTTTTACTTCATTAATTGCTATTATGTGGGGTTTTAGTTCATTGATTCTCTGTTCAAATTCATTTTGTTTGTTCCTTAGTTGGTCAGCATTGGTGTAAAAACACTGAATGCTGCCTATCTCATTAAGATTATATTTGTCTACGTTCGTTTTCCCATCTGTTGTTCTAGGTGGATGTGTTCTCTTTATTGGCTTTTCCTTATCTTTTTTATTCTTCTTTCCCATGGTGGACCCCTCACTCTGTACAGGTATTCCCCCGACTCATCTGCTGCTTCCTGCCTCTTTGCTTCTTCATAGAGCTTTTTAGATTCTTCTCTTTCTTGTTTGGTTTTGTCGTGGTCAATTTATATATTTTTGAACTTATCATTTTTCTTGATGTGATGGAACTTTCGAAGAAGGGTGCGTTTTTTGTCAATGTGCGTTTCTGTAATCTACTGGTCTGGAGCTGTTTGCATTTTCTTTGGCTTCCCCGAGCCGCCGGATTTCTGTGATGTCAGTGTCTGTAAAATTATTGTCTATTTCTGTGCAGAGTTCTAGGATTTGTTCTTTGTCATGTTGTTGTCTTGTGGTTTTTAGTTGTGATGTTGTTTCTGGTAGGTTGAAGATGATTACATTGTTTAATCTTTTTTCTCTTTCTTTTGTTTCAATGTTTTGCTCCTTTACTTGTAGTTGTACTACTTTTTTCACATCATTTGGGTTAATGGTTGGCTTTGTTTGGGCTTGTGTTGGGCTCTTTTCTTTTACCTTGGATTCTGAGATAATTTCTCTCACTCTTTTCTCGTCGACTTTGGATCCAAGTTCTTTTTCTAATTCATATATTCTGTCTTCCACTTTCTTTAGGAATTGCTTGCACCTCTCCTCACAGCTCTTCATTTTTGAGAGTGTTCACTACTTTTGAGTCGCAGGGCGGACAAAACCAATGTGTTTGCTGTTTGTCTGTCATTAGTTTATATTCTTTATCGTTTATATCCACACATTCAATACAAAAATGTTTCTCGCAGAACTCGCACTCTAGCAGTTTATGGTTTGGTCCTTTGAAGTTTTGTTTACACCCTGTGCATGTCCAAACTTCATCATCAACAGTTGTCCATTGAAGATCTGTTTTACTTTTTGTCCTTGGTTTTTTGTTGTAGGTTGCCATGACCTACTTTAGTTTTATATCCCTTATTATAATATTTATTTAGTATTTTATAGTTGTGCAAGGGATCAAGGCAGTGCTGGGAGAAGATGTTGAGTAGTTATAGAATGATGCCCAGGGCGACTCTGGGTTTAATGAGTTGCCTTGATGAACAAGCCAGATTAGTATAAAGTGAAGATTTGTGCAGGATGGTTGAAGAAATGTGTTTATGTCTAACTAATTAATAATGTTTATACCTACATAATTTATAATGTTTGTCTACATAATTGTAGTGCCTTTAACTAAGTTTGTATGTTGAGCGTTGCTTAGGGTGCTTTCTTTTGTTTACTTTTAATTGTGGCAGGAACATTTTGAATATGAGTTGCGTTATAGTTACGATCCTAAGGGTAGAAGTTTTCTATTTTCTGGTATTAACAACAGTATGGGGTTTGAATAGTGCTGTGGGTTTAAGTATTTAATAAAGAGCTATGAATTTGTTAGTTTATGATGAGATTTAGTGCTGCTGGTGTTGCTTCGTACGCGCCTTGTACCGGAACCGGAATTCTCTATGAACATATCTTACCAACATTTGGAGTACTGATTAGTTGAATGAATAGTATTTGATATGTGGAATATGGGCTCAGTTGTTTGTGTATTACCATTTAATTAAATTAAGTGCATAGTCGATAAATTTGTACCTTTCAAAAAACAAGGGAAACGGTCTAAAAAGAAACACTTATCGAAAGAAGCCATTAGAAAAATTAAGTATAAACAAATGATGTGGAAGTCATATAGATGTACTGGAAATGATGAAGACTACAACATTGATAAAGAAGCACTTAATCAAGCTACAGCTGAAATTAGAAATTCAAAGAGAAGCTATGAAAAAAAATTAGCTAGTAATATAAAACATGACAGTAAGAGTTTTTATGCGTATATTCGAAGCAAACAGAAAGTTCAGGATAAGGTCGGTCCTCTAGAAGATAGTGCTGGAAATACAATATCAGAGGGATTCTTAATGGCAGAAGACCTGAATGAGTATTTTAGTTCAGTGTTTACCAGGGAAGATATTAGTTCACTGCCAGTACCAGAGGCTAAGTTCAAGGGGGCAGATTCAGACTATTTAGGACAGTTAGTTGTAACCTCGGAAATGGTAGCTAAGAAAATAAGGGCTATGAAGGATAATAAATCACCTGGAGTGGACGGGATTCCGCCCAAACTACTATTGGAAATTGTAGAACAAATTAGCGTACCGCTTGCAACAGTTTTCAATTTGTCATTAGAAGAGGGAGTGGTTCCTTTAGAATGGAAAGAGGCAAACATTATACCGTTATTTAAAAAAGGTTCGAGAAACAAGTCAGAGAACTATAGACCAGTGAGTTTAACATCAGTGATTTGCAAATTATTAGAAAGACTAATTAAAGATCACATGGTGGATTTTCTTGTTAAACATAACTTGATAAACCCATCTCAACATGGGTTTTTAAAAGCGAGGTCATGCTTAACAAATATGTTATGTTTTTTGGAAGACATCACTAGGTGGGTAGATGAGGGATCACCAGTAGATATCATCTATTTAGATTTTCAAAAAGCTTTCGACAAAGTACCACATCAAAGATTACTCCTTAAGCTAAAGGCCCATGGCATAGGAAATGGTATAATAAACTGGATAGAAAAATGGCTGAATGACAGAAGACAACGTGTAGTAGTTGATGGGGAGGCTTCAAACTGGAAATCGGTATTGAGTGGGGTACCACAGGGATCAGTACTAGGACCTATATTATTCTTAATATATATCAACGATTTGGACGATGATATAACAAGCAAGGTGTTAAAATTTGCGGATGATACAAAAGTGTTTAGAAGGATTAAAAGTGATGGAGACAGACAGCATTTACAAGATGATCTTGATAGGTTGATCAAATGGTCTGAAAAGTGGCAAATGCTGTTCAATTTTGGGAAATGTAAATGCCTCCACACAGGTCATGGGAATGAAGAGGTAAAATATAAAATGGGGGGTACTGTTCTAAGTACTACTGTAAAAGAAAAGGACTTAGGGTTAACCATTAGTGCTGATATGAAGGTTTCAGAGCAGTGCGGAATTGCAGCGTCAAAGGGAAATCAAATCCTTGGATTAATTAGGCGAAATATAGCGTATAAGAAAAAAGAATTAATAGTACCGCTGTACAAAACAATAGTGAGGCCTCATTTAGAATATTGTATACAAGCATGGAGGCCATATCGCAAGAAGGACATAGATATGCTAGAAAGAGTACAGAGGAGAGCGACTAAAATGATACCAAATCTGAGGGATCTTAGTTACGAAATACGCCTAAAAGAATGTGGTTTAACAACATTAGAGACCAGGAGATTGAGAGGAGATCACATAGAAGTGTTTAAAATATTGAATGGTTATGAAAATATTGATAGAAACATTTTTTTCTCAGTTAAGAAAGATAGAAGGACCAGAGGACATGAAGCTACATTAGTAAAGGAGCAGTGTAGATTAGATATAAGAAAGTTCTCATTCTCACAAAGGACTGTAAATGAATGGAACAGATTATCTCCTGATTGTGTTGGTGCTAGTAGCGTGAATATGTTTAAAAATAAAATCGACACACACCTAAAAAAGGCGGGATACATGTAGATAAAAAGTATTGGACTCTCGATAAGCCAAAAGGCTTCCTTGTCCACCTGTCATCCAGAGTAATTTTCTGGATGGCAATCTTGTTAAATCTTGTTACCATGGCAATGAACGTTTCTAGTGTGACAGAGGGGCATGCATCCTTGAAAATTATTCTGAGCTAACAACTGTACGTGTGATCATGCTGTTGTCAAGAATCATCAGCTAGAATACTCCTTTGTGCAATAAGGTGGTTTTGGGAAAGGAAAATCTGACTGCAATGACTTTTGTGAGATGGGACTTTAGGTTTGAGCATTTTTCAAAGCGTCTTGAAAAATGTTAATACCTTAACAACAGTCAGTGAAGTCAGATATCCTTTCCCAAAACCACCTTATTGCACAAAGGAGTATTCTAGCTGATGATTTTTGACAACGGCATGATCACACGTACAGTTAAATATAGCTCAGAATAATTTTCAAGGATGTGAAAATCAGTCTCACTAGAAACATTCATTGCCATGATAATACACAAGCCAATGAGCCCGTATTTCAAACATCATATACCATTCATTTATCTAACTAGTACACCAAATTTCTTTATTAGTATTATTATTTATTAGTATTAATAGAGATTATTGATTATATGTCCATTTTCGAGTAGTGGCTACCTTTAAACAAATTGTAACAAACAGAACACGACAACATCATGAAATTGTAACATATATATATGGATTTGTTTTATATTTGTTCCACAGAGGCAGCCGAAAGGGAGAAAGTCGAGTTGCTTTCTGCAGAGGTCAAAGGTCAAGACTCATGCATCTGGAGTGCGGAAGAGCTCAAAGTGCTGCGTGAGGTTTTCAACGCAGCGAAGAAACAAACCATGCAGCTGCGTGCCGAGTTACTGATAACGAATGAAGAATTAGCAAAGCTACGCACCGCTAACAAAACACAAAGCAAAATGGTGCACGCTACGTCTAAAAATCTAGGTAAGGCTAAGAAATCGAATGAACGACAACGATTGCTGATTGAAAATCTGAAATCGCAGTTAGATGAATCAAATGCTAGAATCAGATTTCTTGAAGGTGATGTCACTCGTTTGGAGAAGGAACATTCGCAAAACATGGCTGAAATGCACAACTTGAGAACTTGTGCAAATAAGGAGCGCCTGGAAAAAACAAAATTGGAAATCGACACAGCGACACTGCACGCGGAGTTGGAACAGGAAATGCTTCTGAGGGAGGAAAATCTGAAATCGGCTCATGCACACGACCTGGAATATATGCAGAATCTGGTTGATGAACTGACAAAGGACCTTGAAAAAGAGAAATTGGATCACCAACGAACGCGGAAAGGTCTCGAACACTTACGTAATCATTTTTCTAGTTTGCCTTTGTCTGGAGAGGGGGCGCCACCGGGGGCTGTATTACAGAACCAGTTTAACAAATGGACGATTTAGATGGTGTCATCCTCGCAAGCTAGGGGTGGTAGTAATACCATGCTATACTCTAGCATATGTCCTACATAAAGTGTAGAAATGTGTTCAATCATTTGTACTTCACCCCACTTACTATCTCCAGTGGTCATGATTTTATGAACCAGACACATTAATGCCCAGCATGAAGAGGAATTCTTTGAAATTCAGACATACTCATGGGCCAGCAATGTTCCTGCCACTGAACCACAAAGTCAAACATCGTAAGTGCATAATATTATTGGTTAATGCAGCCACTCACAAACCCATGTTTTGATAGGTCGATATGTCAGGATTCTGAAGTACGCCAGAGCCTCTGGCTTGAGAGGATTGCTGGTATTGTAATTATGTCACGGTGATGTTGACCAATTATTCCATCCTGTTTCAGCAACCACAACATTTACCAGTTGTGCGTTTAAAAATCTACATTCCATCTTTATATAGGACCAAGGCTTGAACATATATTTTACTAAGACTAGAGAGTGCCTCTGTTAATAAGCTTCACTCCATTCTCACCAGGTGGCGAAGTTGTTTTGTATGATTATTTGCTGGGCATGGGCCTATTGATGCAGGCTGTATTGTAATCTTGTTTTGTATGATTATTTGCTGGGCATGGGCCTATTGATGCAGGCTGTATTGTAATCTTGTTTTGTATGATTATTTGCTGGGCATGGGCCTATTGATGCAGGCTGTATTGTAATCTTGGTGACAATTGGCTCATTGCATTAGCTTCATCGATTGGTTGAGCTCTCCAGGAGTGCTGTGGATCAATATTATGAAAATACTTCCATGTTGACATGTAATTATGATAACACGTTTCAGGCTGACAATCAACATTTATTCACTGTGAATGAAACTACCGCTGGGTTGAAAAGAAGCGATGTCATCGACACGACAGTTGCTGTTATTTGAAAAGGTCACAGTCATTTAGCATAATGCACATCCATACTTCAACGTAGGATCAGTTTTGTTGCAGTTGTGACAGTGATGTACATTTTACACAAGTATTTAAAATAAATTTGTCTTTTTACACAACTACAAATTTTAAACTCACTTCGACGTTTCAACTATCGTCAGCAGTCTTCATCAGGAGCTGATCAGTTCTTGCTCTGCTCACCAGATGGTGTGGCAAGCAGGCTGTCAGAGTGAGTTTCGAATTGATAGTTGTCATAAAAAATCAATTTAAAATTATTCTTCCAACTTGAACATTTTCATGAATGTAAAACAGCTGTGAAAATGTTCACGAATATCAAACAGCTGCATGAACACTTTCATGAATATCAAACAGCTGCATGAACATTTTCATGAATGTCAAACAGCTGTCTGGTTGCATGTGGTGACACCGGTATATCATAGAAATGATATCATGTCATGTAAATACATCTTAAAGTTGGTATTAAACATTGCTTATTCAAAAAAATTATTATATTTTTATTTGAGGTGGGTGACATTCCACATGGAATCCATGACTTTTATCGGGTATTTCTCTGTTGTTGAACATAGCATATATTGGTTTTACAGTGTCTTCACCACAGATATCTTCACCACAGATATCTTCACCATTGATATCGTTTTCATGGATATCTTCTCCTGGATTGCTTTGGCAATGTTGTCCCCACCGAATTTTGACTGCATCTGGTAACAAATAACTGAATAGTTTGTCCAATTATTTCACCAAAACTAAATATCAAATTTGTTCAAACAAAATAGTATGTCATATGGATACTAGACATGGGTATGTGTTGTTTTGTGGTGTTAGTAGGAACAAGGTGAGGGAAATTACCAAATTGAGAGGGGACATTTAAACATGACCACTGACAGTCAGTGGTGGTATGAAGAGGGAAGATATTCTGTCTTTCCCTACAACATGGATATCCCTGGGGAAAAATATCCTTAAGGTATCGCTGTAGGACAAGACATCTGGGTGTGGAGATAAATTTGTGACACCAGTGCCAATATGCACCTTGGCGACATCAGTTGTGCCACACAGTGGATCGGGAACCAGCTGAGAATAGACTCGCACTTTCCGCACGAAGATCATATCCTTGGATAGCCGGCTTAGTTTGCTGAATTTAAGGGTATATCAATATTTCTCTTCCAGGTTAATGTGTTACAAATAAAGTGGCAGTGATTTCAGATGGCACTCCATTTCAAGGAATTGTTTGTATCTTCAACAAAATTATATTTACAAACAGGAAAAGGACATTTTTGTGGAGCACAACATTGCTGTGTGCAAGTTTTAATTTCTCTGGCTGGAACTCTGCCCTTGTTTAGTGATGGAAGGATTCTGGTGCATGAAGACAGAATTCTGTTGTTTTTTGGGGAGCCTCAGGGGTGCATTTATAGAAGAACCTCCCTAAAAATCAATCATACTATGGCCTATATGTACCCACATTTGCAGTTCCTAACAGCATTTTTGCATGTTGTCAACACTATTGTGAATTCAGAAATTTTTGCATGTTGTCAACACTATTGTGAATTCAGGCATTATTGAAACGAATACACATAACGAATAAATCACATAACAAAATATCTTGAACCAGTCAATTTAATATTGAAGCAAATTTACAAATTAAACACAGGTAAGACATGAGATATGGTAATTACTGCCCATGGCAGACAATCAAACACGATTAGTGAAGAAGAGGAACACATGGCGAAATGGATGAGGACAACGTAACATCATGTGAACATATCCTTGCGAACTAATGATGATATTATTTTTATCCCTGGTGTGTCTGCCCCCTACAGATCTGGAGTTGAACTTTGACCCTGTTGATGCATTAACCAATCGGATGTGTCATTAAGAAATCGCTCGATTTGGTGAATGCAGCTTCGTTGTTTTCAGTGAAAATGATGGGATATTAATTAACATATTTCATATTCATGATATTTAAACATGTATATTATTGCAAATTCTACATCTACCTTCAAAATGTACTTTACTTGGTGTAAAACTGAAAATTTTTATGAGTGTGAGAAATCCACCAGGGGTTGATTTATATACAAAAAGGATACGATGATGGGCGAATGTATCCAGATTTAGGGGTGGTCCTATGTTATGTTTGCAAAGTTAACAAAATAAGGAGTGTCACTTTGTGTTAAACCACCCCCTGCCCCATATTTATATGGTGCGGGTCTCAACATTTTGAGCAATCCAAAGTGACTATAAAAACGACTGCCTGTATCTGGTATCGTCACCAGCATCATTATGCCCCATTCAATAGATGGCACCACTGTAACAATTTATTTTCTCCAAAGCCAAACCAGCGCCTCTGATATGTAATGCTACAGTTCTGGGACTTATTTTTGGGGGTATTTATAGAACCACCCCTGATATCTAGCAGACATGAGTTCTCTAATGTGCTGAACCAAGGGGGTGAGATACTTAGTAACCCACTTTCACAACATACACTTCAACATAAGTGGTTTTATTTTTAACTAACCATCTATTAAACTGACACATCGCATACACTGCCACAGCCAACCAAATTACAAGAAAATTATTAGTCTTGATTTAATGAAAATGCACACAAGAAACTGAAAGTTCACATGTTGATCATTATAAACATTTCATTGTTTAGGCTGTCTTATTAAAGTAGGATTATTTTTAAAGCGAGTCAGTCAGTTCTTCATTTTTAAACGTAACGTTTTTAAAGGGGAACAAAAGGCAACTTTTTGTTGTTTTGCACCTAAAAGAGTTAATGCAAACTAACCATTTATAACAACAGTTAACATTTTCACGTCAATGGTTAACTCGGAATGTCTCAAAATGAAAGAGTAGAAACTCGTGACGTCATGGCGCTATTCATACAACTTTACTTTTGTGTCTTCAACAAAGTTATTCTACTAAACTACTGGTATAATATTCTTAATTGTAGATGCAGATGTTTAGTTTTTATTAACACTTTAAATGCATATATCCAAACAGTTGTCTTCTGTTTGCCTTTAATAACACTATGATAATGTTCATCATTTGAAAGTTGCGCTGGTGAAATGTTCAACTTATAAACAAAACATTCCATCTGTAACAATCTTAGCGAACACCTGCTGGTTTCACCACAAAGCCCTTTCGTGTTTCATGCAGTTGTATTCCCATATTGATGACAACCAATTCAACTTTCTGACAGTACATACCCCTCTGACTGACACCGGTTAATGAAACGGAAAACCGCGCTTTAATGAACCAAAATGGTTACAATAAACCTCAGATATAATGAATCACTCAGGATCAGCTAATTTATTCGTTATATCCAAAATTTGATATAATATTTGAAACTCATCACCAACTCCGTTATATTAACAAAATAGACTTGAAATCAATCACTGAGGAGCTTACAATCAACTTTTCTATCTAAGTAGTGAGAAACGTCGTTTGTTCTATAGTTTTAACGTGAAGAAAAAAGTGTGGGTTCAGACCTGTCATTATTTTTACTTCACATCGTTGATTCGTTATATCCGATGATATTTCAATGGATTTTGGCCAATAAAATAGAATTGGTCATTAAATCCGGAAATTTGTTGTGATAATTTGTTATACATGCTTCAATCATCTAGTTCTGATCTATTTGTTCCTAGAGTCAACACTAACATTGGAACTACGGCTTTTTCTGTTGCTTCACTTTGGAATAAGCTCCCTCTTAGTGTTAGATCAGTTAAAAAAAAATTAAAATTCTGTCGTCATTTAAAAACTTATCTTTACAACCTTGCGTATCCACCATAGCTCCCTAGCGCCTTGACCCATCTGTTGACAACTGGAATGCTACTTATGGATTTTTAGATTGATGAATCCTTTTGTTTTGATGCGCCTCTGAGCTTGGTTTCCAAGGATTTAGGTGCAATAGAAGTTATTATTAAAATCATCAGATATTCAATAAGAAAAAATCAGAACCAATTCATTTATCATTAAAAGCGAATTCATTATTTCTGAGGTTCGTTGTTTCTGTTTTTTAATATTGACCTTGCCGTTAAAGTAAATTCATAAACAACTGTCAATAATTTCCTAAACCTATAAACACAGTTTATTGGGGTTAAGTGTTGATGTGTTTGTTTTGGTGGACATATTATCTGTAAAATCTCAATGTTATGTAAACAATCTATTAGCCCGAAACAATGAAATATTCAAATAAAAACATGTCAAAGTATATTTTGAAATAAGGCTCATTCTAACACATTTTATTAGCAAAGATGACAGAATCAAAGACTATTATCTTTGGTTAGCATAGATTATAATAATTATGTAACATTATATTATTGCAAAAACAATTAGACATTCTGTGGTATCATATAACACAGAAATAACAAACTTATTATTGCCACAACGCAAGAATATCACGCTAGACAAAACTTGACAAAATGTCAATTTTGACACATCGTCAAATGCAATGGTTACAAAATGATTTTACCAAAACAATGTATTCATAATCAGCAAATGATTCATACAAAACACTGACTTACAACACTTATAGGCAGGTCCATTGACATAACCGCTACAACACAGTCCACAGTACTACACCCCAGCTTGGTCAACACTCTACCCTACTGTGCCCTCTCGTGATTCAAGCACATTGATGCTTAGCAAATATCCCACGTTTTTAACATAAGGGGAAGTCTCATAAATTTGCAAAGTCCAAACAATATTTACAGTAAACCTCGGATATAGCGAATCACATTTTATTCGTTATATCTGAAATTTGTCATATCTGAAATTTGCTGTATATTAAACAAAATTGGGACCAATTAATTTATTCGGTATAAGCAACATTTTTTATAAGTTTACTAATTTGTTATATCCGAAGTTTACTGTATTGTTAAGTGTTAAAACTACCACCCACCCGTCAATGTACTGTGGAGCTTTCGATACAGTGCCTATTGCTAAACAAAATGGACAACGTACTATGATTTAACAACTGATATGACACTACCCAGCATGCTCCCTGGTTCTCATATCCACAATAACGTCAATGTGCATTACTACCAATTTCATTCGTTATGTGGCGCCACTTGAGCAATTTTTGCAACATGAGGAGCTGACCAAATCTCCATCCATCAATGTGTAGTACTTTATGGTTTTTGGGCTTAGCAAACTTACGAGATCACTCCTAATGTATTGCCTTGAAAATGCTTAAATACACTGACATGGCAGCACGGCATAAGGCTGTCACTTATAGCTAAGTTTGTAGAAGAAACTGCAATCGTTGAGGCAATATTTCAATGTTCTAGGACTGCAACAAACTGTTAACTACTTGTGTGTGGCATTCATACTTTGCACAAAGTATTTCTTTCTCTGTAAACAAGTTTATACCAGAACTCTGTCTGTTTGCCATATGATATTAAACATATTAAATATGTTCACAAATTCATTGTAGTGAGCTGATACAAGTACACATTACTTGTGGCCTCTCGCTGATATTACACCAACAAACTTCCCATTAAGATTATTCTTCCCATTTTCCCACACTTCTGGAAAAACCTGAAAAATAATGTGAAAGTATTGGAATACAAAAATCTAACAGAAGCCGAGATAAAGTACTCATACTTAAGTACAATATTTCAGTAGTTGTACTTGTAGATTGGAAATGACTAGCACTTGTACGTGATTAACTGTACTTGACAAACTATCACGTACATTTTATTTAGAATAGTTTGAATATCAAATAAAAAAGTGGAAGAGTTACATAAAAAACGTCCACAAAGACATGAATTAAATAAGGTAATCCATGTTTATGGAGATATACCCCAACAATCACAAACAGGTGAAACCACCGTCAATAGAAGGCTACCTAAGCATGGTTATATCATTTCTATTAATGATGATGACTAGAATATAGCAATGCACAACTGGCTGGTTGTCGTGGAAACTGAGTATAACACATGCATATTTTAAAGCTAACAGGCTTTGAGGTCGCTGCACAACTACTTGTGATATAATTTTGTTTTCAGTTTGGGCAAGACCATGGATTCAGGCACACAGAATCACACGCTGGTCACTTGTCATATTGATCACATCGATAAGAGATCATAGCTGATATATAATGACTATTACTGAACAGTCTTCATGCTACTCCAGTTTTGGTCACTACTGTTCTTATCATCATATATTCAAATGTGTGATTTGCCTGACTCGGCAAGATGGCTCTATCAGGGCTGACAACATTCTCGTAAACTGACGTCACTGTTGACACGCAGCAGCTTGCGATCCCCCTCATTTGGTTTCATCATTCCCCTTGCCTTTTTTACCAATAACACTTCTTTTACATCCTTTTGTCAGACTCACTATCACTTTAACATTTCCGCACGTGTACAGGGGATGTCATTCTATGAGAACATCATCAGTACTGATTAAGCCATCTTGACAAGACAGCGAAAGACTCCATATGCAAATTTTACATCTGGATACATATAATCAGAAGAATTGTAGTGAATCTATCATCAATGATCTTTGGTCCAACCTTATTTGCATCAACATGCCATTTGTAGCAAAGAACATCATAGATGGCGCCACTGCACGACATGGCACCAGTCACCCGATAGACTGGATAAAAGCCATCTCCACAACTAATTTATCCCATCGTGAATTAAACTTATTGATATTCTAATGTGTAATGCCGGAATAATTACATAAGTAAAATCAGTTTAATAAAAACGTAATTATGCTAAAATAATAATAAATTATTTTGATCATCAAATCAGGTAACACCTGCTTGTGTGAACAGCATTGTTATAAAAGTAGCCTCCGTGTAATTAAATAACATTGTTATTTAATTACACGGAGGCTACTTTTATTTTTGTTTGCAGAATTTCGGATAGACTGAACAATAATGAATCCATAAGTCTGTGATGATTTCGTGTGAAGTAAATTAAATTGTGGAGGCAGGTTTAAAGGTCATTCACAATTGTCAACAGTTACCTATTTGTACAAAGTACATAAAAGGGGAACGGGCCAAGGCTTGCATACTAACTATAAAAATGTTGTTCGCATATGAATAGCATAACCAGTGATTGTAAATTAATGTTTCTAAACGTTATTATGATTGATTTCATTTTGTCTGTACCGTCATAGCACATACATATACAGCCTGTACCGTCATAACACGTACATATACAGCCTGTACCGTCATAACACGTACATATACAGCCTGTACCGTCATAGCACGTACATATACAGGCTGTACCGTCATAACACGTACATATACAGCCTGTACCGTCATAACACTTACATATACAGCCTGTACCGTCATAACACGTACATATACAGCCTGTACCGTCATAACACTTACATATACAGCCTGTACCGTCATAACACGTACATATACAGCCTGTACCGTCATAACACTTACATATACAGCCTGTACCGTCATAACACGTACATATACAGCCTGTACCGTCATAACACGTACATATACAGCCTGTACCGTCATAACACGTACATATACAGCCTGTACCGTCATAACACTTACATATACAGCCTGTACCGTCATAACACGTACATATACAGCCTGTACCGTCATAACACTTACATATACAGCCTGTACCGTCATAACACGTACATATACAGCCTGTACCGTCATAACACTTACATATACAGCCTGTACCGTCATAGCACGTACATATACAGCCTGTACCATCATAACACGTACATATACAGCCTGTACCGTCATAACACTTACATATACAGCCTGTACCGTCATAACACGTACATATACAGCCTGTACCATCATAACACTTACATATACAGCCTGTACCGTCATAGCACGTACATATACAGCCTGTACCGTCATAACACGTACATATACAGCCTGTACCGTCATAACACTTACATATACAGCCTGTACCGTCATAACACGTACATATACAGCCTGTACCGTCATAGCACGTACATATACAGCCTGTACCGTCATAACACGTACATATACAGCCTGTACCGTCATAACACATATACAGCTCCAGACGCCATATAACGCATATATACAGCCTGTACCGTCATAGCACGTACATATACAGCCTGTACCGTCATAGCACGTACATATACAGCCTGTACCGTCATAGCACTTACATATACAGTCTGTACCGTCATAACACGTACATATACAGCCTGTACCGTCATAACACGTACATATACAGCCTGTACCGTCATAACACGTACATATACAGCCTGTACCGTCATAACACGTACATATACAGCCTGTACCGTCATAGCATTTACATATACAGCCTGAATCGTCATAACACGTACATATACAGCCTGTACCGTCATAACACGTACATATACAGCCTGTACCGTCATAACACTTACATACACAGCCTGTACCGTCATAACACGTACATATACAGCCTGTACCGTCATAACACGTACATATACAGCCTGTACCGTACATATACAGCCTGTACATATACAGCCTCATAACACGTACATATACAGCCTGTACCGTCATAGCACTTACATATACAGCCTGAACCGTCATAACACGTACATATACAGCCTGTACCGTCATAACACGTACATATACAGCCTGTACCGTCATAACACGTACATATACAGCCTGTACCGTCATAACACTTACATATACAGCCTGTACCGTCATAACACGTACATATACAGCCTGTACCGTCATAACACGTACATATACAGCCTGTACCGTCATAGCACTTACATATACAGCCTGTACCGTCATAACACGTACATATACAGCCTGTACCGTCATAACACGTACATATACAGCCTGTACCGTCATAACACTTACATATACAGCCTGTACCGTCATAACACGTACATATACAGCCTGTACCGTCATAACACGTACATATACAGCCTGTACCGTCATAACACGTACATATACAGCCTGTACCGTCATAACACGTACATCCTACATGACTTTCAATCTACACAATTATTGTCATTCAAAATTGTGCGCGTGACGTCCGTCAAGCATTCCCTTTGCCACCAATGTTGGTAACGGTTATATATGTGAATTACATTACTATAGTAGCATGACATCTCTGTCAAAGATTCCTGCATACAGCTGTCACTTTAAAAAACATTGTTTTATATATACCATAAAGACAAACTTTTGTTGCAGGAATTTCAAAAAATATTCAACGGAATGTCCGAAAGCTCCACGTGTTTGGCGTCCAGTTTATGATGACTTGACGAACCTTTGGCTAGGCAACATATCACATGATGGACAGATCAATTCTGAATGACCTTTAGTATACAATATCTTAATATGCTTTCCTAGAACACACAAAGCAGAGATCTTGGCTACTTGGCTTCACATCAACAATTGCGCAGCATGGGTACTTCTTGCATACACTGAGGGTAGGATGTACGTCTGCAGTGTGATTGGTGGATCGTGTCATATGGTCTGACGATGAGTGCGTGTGACGGACCATCAGTCGACGAGACCCGTGTGATGGTCTATACAAGGTCCCCCGTCGGTCCCATCATCTTGACGTGAGTAGGGCGGGGCTCTCCTCTATCATCCACACTCAGGGAGAACTACAACAACAATGACGTCTGATGACACACTGTCACAGAAGGATGACATATAATGACAGACATGACACATTATAATAGAATATGAAATCCCATGACACATATTAGTAGAGAAGGATGACATCTAATGACACTATCATGACACATTGTATAACAGAAGGATGTGTCACGAGTCCTCATGACACATAGTATAATACAAAGATGACATCTGGTGACAGTCACAACCAGTGTTCTACACCTTAGCTGAAAAGTTGGTGGTCAGTCAGACCTTCAACTTTAAAAAAACTGGTGGTCCCACACAAAAGTTGGTGGTCCAAATTTTAACATAATCAGACAAGTACTGTACATTTGCAGCTGTAGCAGACAAATATTGATATGCTAGTTCAGGCCGAGTCTGCTCTACATATTAAGTTACGATATTCAGATTAAAGAAAAGCGAATATAAAATGACAACATAGGCAACAGTTTATTGTTGACAGAAACATTCAGTGTTACAAACTACAACAAACACACTATACTGTTGCAGTCATCTGCTGGAGCAGTGGGACTGACAGGCTCAATGAAACACTTGCTCCAATCACTGAGAGATTCCAGCTGAATTCGAGCTGGAGTCAGACTGTGACTCACTGTCTGAGTCCACCTCAGATTTGAAGTTGGGCATCCTCGCGCCGGATGTATTCCACAGGGGGATAGCTGATTTGGGTTTGACATCAGGCATATCTGGTGAATGCAGCTGGATTGTGATGATAGCCGACATAGTGAATGGCTTCATGCAGTTTCGAAACTCAGTCTTGATCTCTTCACTTGTTTCGCTGTACTGAAGCCTCTTTCACATTCAGTGCAACTCGCTGGAAGTGCCAGCACTATGAAACTGAACTCAATCGATTTATCAGCATTGATAAGCTCGACATTTTATTGTTTTTCCAACTTGTTTTTGTAAAACGTATACGTTAAAAATTCCATTCGGAAGTACATAAATGTCACCATTATGGCATTAATGGCACTTGTCTAGTATCCAGGCCCACCTCGACTTCATCGATATAACAACATTTTGCCTAATTTTTATACCTCGTCTTATTTCCAGCATTCAACATCACCCCATGCATATTTCCATTACAAAAATATTGCGTCTTCTCTTGAAGCCCAAAAGTGGCATTGGTCCTCAAAAGTGTGCTAAGACACACTATTTTCATAATATAAATATAGCTGAGATGATGTTGAATGACAGAACTAAACCACTGAGGTATCAAATTTAGGCAAACGTGTAGTTCATGTGCTCCATTATTTCTTTTGAACAAATCTGCCGGTCTTGTGGGCCGGCACTTTTTCAAAGTTACCGGCCCATTGAAATATTTGACGGTCTCTGGCCCCCGGGTTGGCAGTAATTTCAAACGCTGGTCACAACACAGTGTAACAGAAGGATGACATCTGGTAACAAAGACTATTAATAGTGTTAGAGAAGGATGACATCTGATGACAGTCTTGACACATTATAATAGAAGGATGACATCTGATGACAGTCATGACACATTATAATAGAAGGATGATGTTTGATGACATTCATGACACATAGTATAATAGAAGAGTGACATATGATGATAGTCATGACAGATGGTATAATAGAAGGATGTCATTTAATGAGTCATGACACATATTATATTAGAAGATGATATCTGATAACACATTATAATAGACGGACGTATGGCAAATATCTTTACAGCAATAACTGCAGCTTGGCACTCTCAGTGACGGTGGAAGGATCCTGAGTAAATGATGTCATGCTGTATTGTGACTGGTACGTCGTGCTCTATCGTGACATGTCATGCTGTATTGTGACAGTGGTACGTTATGCTCTATCGTGACATGTCATGCTCTACTGTGATAGTGGTACATCATGCTCTATCATGACATGTCATGCTCTATCGTGAGAGTGATACTTCATGCTCTATCGTGACATGTCATGATGTACTGTGACAGCAGTACGTTATGCTCTATCGTGACATGTCATGATGTATCGTGACAGTGGTACGTCATGCTCTATCATGACATGTCATGCTGTACTGTGACAGTGGTACGTTATGCTCTATCATGACATGTCAAGCTGTACTGTGACAGTGGTACGTCATGCTCTATCATGACATGTCATGCTGTACTGTGACAGTGGTACGTTATGCTCTATCATGACATGTCATGCTGTACTGTGACAGTGGTATGTTATGCTCTATCATGACATGTCATGCTGTACTGTGACAGTGGTACGTCATGCTCTATCATGACATGTCATGCTGTACTGTGACAGTGGTACGTTATGCTCTATCGTGACATGTCATACTGTACTGTGACAGTGGTACGTCATGCTCTATCATGACATGTCATGCTGTACTGTGACAGTGGTACGTTATGCTCTATCATGACATGTCATGCTGTACTGTGACAGTGGTACGTCATGCTCTATCATGACATGTCATGCTGTACTGCGACAGTGGTACGTCATGCTCTATCATGACATGTCATGCTGTACTGTGAGAGTGGTACGTTATGCTCTATCATGATATGTCATGCTGTACTGTGACAGTGGTACGTCATGCTCTATCATGACATGTCATGCTGTACTGTGACAGTGGTACGTCATGCTCTATCGTGACATGTCATGCTCTATCGTGACAGTGATACTTCATGCTCTATCGTGACTTGTCATGCTCTATATTGACAGTAGTTAAAATGCAATGCTCTATTGAGATTGTACATGGCCTGACCCTAGTGGAGGATGTGTGACCTTGACATGTCATGCTCTATCATGACAGTAGCTGACACGTCATGATCTATCAACATGACTGACATGTCACGTTCTACTGTTATGCAGGGTGACCTTACATGCCTCCGTTTTACATGTACATGACGTCACCCCTGGTGGAGGTAGGGTGACCTTACATGCCTCCGTTATACATGTACATGACGTCACCCCTGGTGGAGGTAGGGTGACCTTACATGCCTCCGTTATACATGTACATGACGTCACCCCTGGTGGAGGTAGGGTGACCTTACATGCCTCCGTTATACATGTACATGACGTCACCCCTGGTGGAGGTAGGGTGACCTTACATGCCTCCGTTATACATGTACATGACGTCACCCCTGGTGGAGGTAGGGTGACCTTACTTGCCTTCCAGCTGACCCTATAATCATCAATAATTCTCAACTTAAAAGTCCCAGGTCATTTCAGTATATAGCATATGTCATTTGAGTACCTCCGTTTCACAACGCTGCAGCCACCGCAGCTTTCTTGGATTGTGGTCTTTGATCATCCACATAATTATATATAGAATATTGAACAATCTGCTTATGAGATATAGCGCTAGCCACATGTTTGCTGCAGCAAAAAGTAAAATAATGTAAAGGCATTATCAGAACAGCTATATTTAGCTTAATGACAAGGATCGACATGTCTATGAATTCCATTATTCAGAACACTCTTACCAGCCACATGTATTGTATGTTTCTATTCAGGCATCAGTGGATCCTGGCTTTATGATTTTTAAATATATTGTTTTATTGATGTATTTATTTTTCATATGGATGTACTGTTTTTATTTATGTATTGTTTTTATATATGGACATACGGATTGTTTGTCTGAAATGGAAACATTATTCTACATGTACAATGTCGGGTGGTAAAAATATTATTCTAAAATCTTGACAACCCAAGTTCACTCAAAAACAATTACTTGTTATGGGTCATCTCAGAACGTCAATGTCCATTATCACACAAACTTTAATTTGGGGGAGAGGGTCAGGGGCAGTTTCAGTGACATTGATATGTTACACATAGCACCCGTACTGTTGATACATTGATATCATCATAATAATAACGTTTACAATCTTTCGTCTGACGGGAGGACGGGGGGGGGGTTGAGGCCGGATGAAAGGAATCAATGTTCTGAGATGATCCTTTAATTGGGTAGGTAACATGTCAGAATAGCCGTAGAGTAACTTATATAAACAGATTTAATGATAAAACCATCAGATTATGTTTCTTCGAGGGGTCACTCACAATGTTTGACAGTTACCTGATCGTAGATCTCATATGCTTTAACCAGACTGCCAGCCAGAGTTGGCAGGAAGGAAGCCTTTTAGCTTATCAAGAGTCCAACCCTTTTTAATTACATGTACATGGAAGGGGGAGCAGGGTCAAATATTGGTCAACATGATAATGACATAACCATAGTGACTGTAAATAAATTGTCAACATGGTAATGACATAACCATAGTGACTGTAAATAAATTGTCAACATGATAATGACATAACCATAGTGACTGTAAATAAATTGTCAACATGATAATGACATAACCATAGTGACTGTAAATAAATTGTCAACATGGTAATGACATAACCATAGTGACTATAAATAAATTGTCAACATGATAATGACATAACCATAGTGACTGTAAATAAATTGTCAACATGATAATGACATAACCATAGTGACTGTAAATAAATTGTCAACATGGTAATGACATAACCATAGTGACTGTAAATAAATTGTCAACATGGTAATGACATAACCATAGTGACTGTAAATAAATAGTCAACATGATAATGACATAACCATAGTGACTGTAAATAAATAGTCAACATGATAATGACAAATTGTTATAAGTATTATGTCTTTCACTTGTACCATTTCATAAGATACACATGAATCATAATCATACCTACATATGAATTTCAATCTGGATATTAATCGATGTTTTAAAGTACTAATCCTGGTGACGGATTTGAGAAATATTATGCTCTGTACAAATAGAAAAACTTTTGACAATTCCTAGTTTTACAAGGAATCTACGGACAACTAACTTTTTTACACTGCAAACTTTATTGTAAGAGTTCTTTTACAGTTATATCTGAATATACAGTGTAAATGTTCACATTCACAGTCATCTACCGTAATGACCATGTATTTATTGGGACACGTAAAAATAATAAAATTATCAGCAGTCCCAAAACATACGGTGCACAAAAATAAATCTCAGATTCACTGTCCCAATACTTAAGGACATGAATGAGTCCTGACGTCATGTCGTCCTTGTCGATTACCCTGCTAATAACTATTTTTGAGTGTCTCAATGACCCTACATCTCATGTGCCCGAAAGCACAGAAAAAAAATTATTATATTTATTAAGGTGTCTCAAAAAATATGATACAGAAAAATAATTATTTTTCTAGATTTTTTGGGTGTCCCCGTATATACGGTGTCCCCGTACATACGGTGTCCCCGTACATACAGTGTCCCCGTACATACAGTGTCCCCATACATACGGTGTCCCCGTACATACGGTGTCCCCGTACATACGGTGTCCCAAAACATACGGTGTCCCCATACATACGGTGTCCCCGTACATACAGTGTCCCCATACATACGGTGTCCCCATACATACGGTGTCCCCGTACATACAGTGTCCCCATACATACGGTGTCCCCGTACATACGGTGTCCCAAAACATACGGTGTCCCAAAACATACGGTGTCCCCGTACATACGGTGTCCCAAAACATACGGTGTCCCCGTACATACGGTGTCCCCGTACATACGGTGTCCCAAAACATACGGTGTCCCCGTACATATGTTGTCCCAGTACATATGTTGTCCCAGTACATATGGTGTCCCCGTACATACAGTGTCCCAATACATACGGTCATTACAGTATTTACAATAGTTGTTACAATATTCGATTAATACAACTCTCTACACAACATCCATCCTATCTGTCTCCTTTGTGTTTCCGATATCCCCAGGAATCTCAGCTCATCTGTTTCACAACAACTTTCAGTTCATAAAACCAAGTTTGATATTAACAAACATACTTTTTTTGTAGCTGCTCCCAACATCTGGAATCAACTCTTTGTCACTTTAACATCAGCTGAGACTACACCTACCTTTCGTAAAAAAAACTTATTTATTTGAAACTGCCCCACCCTAACCCTCGGCGCTCCCACCCTAACCCTCGGCGCTCCCTTGCTCCACTGACGACTCTTGCTTGTCCCTGTTAACGATTTTGCCCAATGATTCTTATATGCCGCGCCTCAGAGCTCAGATTCCTGGGGATTTGGGCGTTATAGAAGTCTATTATTATCACAAACATTATATGAAATGGCCACTCTCACAATGTTGACATCTTCGTGCAAATTAAATAATCACAGTGATCATTTCCTACGTAACATGACTACAACCTGTCTACACCAACCACAGGACGTACCCATTTATCACAGCCTGCATACAATGACCACAACCAGCATATGCTAATCTCACCCTGTATATAATGACCACAATCCCTACACAATGATCACAACTTGTATACAATGACCACAACTTGTATACAATGATCACAACTTGTATACAATGACAACAACTTGTATACAACGACCACCGCTTGTATACAATGACTACAGCTTGTATACAATGACCGCAGTTTGTATACAATGACCATAAGCTGTATTCAATGGCCATGGCCTGTACACTGAAGTGGCTTGAGCAGAGTGAACACGATTGCTTGTTTAATATAGGTTTTCACCATGCACGCACACTCGTGTACATGTCTGCACACACACTCGTGTACATGCATGCATGCACACTCGTGTACATGTATGCACGCACACTCGTGTACATGTATGCACACACACTCGTGTACATGTATGCACGCACACTCGTATACATGCATGCACACACACTCGTGTACATGCATGCACGCACACTCGTGTACATGTATGCACGCACACTCGTGTACATGTATGCACGCACACTCGTATACATGCATGCACACACACTCGTGTACATGCATGCACGCACACTCGTGTACATACATGTACAGTAAGTCTGACACATTCCCAGGCTGTGACGCGCCATAAAGACACCACTCAAGTTACACATCGCACGTTCTCTGGGATCCACAATTCTTTCCGTACCATGTGTGTGCGTGCATGCGTGCGAGTGTGTGCATGCATGCATGTGTGCGTGTGAGACAATATAAGCACAATCTTGATTAGGTAATCCTGATTAAATAACACAAAATCAGTACGCCTGTTTTATACATCAACGACTAATCAAGCACCTTGAAATAAACAACACTTCCCCATAACTTGCAGCCACGCACGAGTTTTTGGGCTGTTCACCACCAAGTTTAGCTTCCACCACAGATCCACTCTACTCACAATAAGAAACATTTTACCAACTATTTCAGCTGTGATCTCATAAATTCACAAAGTCCCAAAACTATAGTGTCTCATATTATGTCACGTTACCTCCTCCAGTAAGTAGTTCAGGATTTAAGATTTTGAGCGACTCAAAATGGCTTCCAAACTGACAGCCAATATCCACCCAATTCAACATGACACTACTGCCATGACACTACCCACGACTGCCCAGTTCTGATGTCCACAAAATCACCAATGTGTATTAATATAATCACTCATCACAACGTAGCAGTTACAATTTATTCACCACGAGATACGTGGTGACAACAATCATTGCCTGCCCATCCCTAATGCCACACATTTTATGAGACTGCACATTTTTGCGATCATCCCTAAATATTGTTGCAACAAAAACATAAAGTATGCCCTACTTTTTTAATATGTATTTTTACAATGAAATTATGCATAACACAATATAAATCCATATACATGTATATATATACGTTTTTCTTGGTCAATTAATATTTAAAGTTTACTTTTTAATTAACATATATATAGCATTCTTGTTCTGATTAAGTCTTGTCATCAGATTTTAACACCAACCCACATCAAACAAAATGTACATGTATACTTTTACTGGAAATCTTCTTTTTCACAATAGTAGCCTCTGTACAAGAGGGATATTCCACAGTGTGCACATGCGTGGGTCTTGTATAAAAGACAGCATTTGTCCAATGATAAACAAATCTGCCTACATGATAGTACATCAGAAGTATTTATCATTTAATTGCCATACGATGTTATACTATTTTTTTTATGAACATTTACTTTGTGAAAAACACACGGAAATAAGTAGCTTGATCACTATTCTTTGATATCAAACAAATCTGTATAAATACGCGCTACGGCTGTATATCTCCCAAAAGGAAACCCTTATAAGATGGCAAGTCTTAATAGTTAAAGCTTCATCAGCGGCAGAAAATAACAACTATTATATCTTCAGAGATACCTGTAATTAATTTTCACCAATACTGTTGTATTAATAGTACACAATATGATTGGTTTATCATTTATTTACAATTTATAACAAACTAAAATTAATTTATAAGTGTATCATTCTATCATAATACGGGAAGACCTCGACGTAGAACAGAGGACCCTGAAAGGTAAGTACTTATATAGCGCAGTATCCAGTCCTCAAGACTGTTCAAGGCACTGTACACTTTATTCCCTGCAGACCTGTTCAGTCAAACACCATCTCTACCTTTCTGGGAAGATGAGGTGTTTCAAATTCAGACACCCTGTAAGATGAAACTATATGAAACTTTGAATTGATGGATCCAGAAACTGACAAAAAATTCCGTCCTTAGAATTAATGTTGTATATGTACATATATATATGGTGTGTGTGTCTGTGTGTGTGTGTCTGTGTGTCTGTGTGCATCTGTGTGTGTGTCTGTGTGTGTGTCTGTGCGTGTGTGTATGCGTGCGTGTGTGTGTGTGTGTATTATTCTCACTTAAAAACTTTACCCAATGTTTTTGTCACAAAGAAAACATTTCGGCAAGGAGTTCTATAAAATATACAACAGAATGTCCGAGTCATTTTGTCAGCTTGTAAGACCTTGTTGCTAGGCAACAGGTCACATGATGTATCCATCAATTCGTGCTCTGTGAGTAACTTTGGTTACTTATACACGAGGTTATTTATTATCATTATTTATATGTAACACAACACGATGCACATACCACAAGGCATAAGTTAACACCCTCATCAAGTGAACCGTAATCAGAACACACACAGTTTGCGAAAAATGCATCAATGTACGATGCAAAAATAAATGGTTGCTATATACAGCTAACACCGGCCTCAGTGAAACCAATTTCTGTTGTACATAATTTTAGAGATCTCCCCTAACTTTGTAAACATTTCCACACATTCAGATACACACATTATATTTATAAAAGCTTCCAAGATTTAGTATTTTTTGTTAAATCTGCTACCAATGTAGTAGTAGCCATAGATACTGACAGTAAAGAGTCTTACCGAGTATAACAAAAAAAAAATGTAGTAAACAAAAACAAGTCGACGTAAGAAAATAAAGGCACTTGTCTAGAATCTGGGCCCATGTCACTGTCGTTATAAATATACAATATATTTGTATGTACACAATGCTAATATGTGTAAATTAAACCACAAACTATAAATCAAATTTAATAACTTTTTCAAATGTGATGGGTAAGCAATAGTAATTTATAATGAACATTAGAAGTGTTTTATTGTTTTGTTTGTTTTTTCTAATGATTATTAACACCCTGATATGCCTACTTTATATATTTGTGGCATTACAAATTATCATTGACTCCGAGTGTTTTTTGCATGTTAATACTTGAATAAATATGCAGATATACTGCATGCAAAATTGCGTTTAATAATCCGAAACGAAATTGGCAATTTGAACATTACACCTACAAAAAGTTCAAATTCTAAACAAAATATTCACATTCAAAACATTCTATTGGCTGCATTCCAGAGGCTAGTCAGGGTAAGTGCACATCTCTTTCATGCTCAGAAAGTTTGCATGTTTCCTATGTTCTATGCTCACTTCCTGCTATACTTGCCACCTCTGGATGATTCAGTAAACTTCCTGCTAATAATTGCCATCTCTGGATGATTCAGCAAACTTCCTGCTAATAATTGCCACCTCTGGATGATTCAGCTCACTTCCTGTTAATAACTGCCACCTCTAGTTGATTCAGCAAACTTCCTGCTAATAATTGCCACCCCTGGATGATTCTCACCAACAGAACCTTGCTTTAATACTGGCAAAAAATGAGGAGGGCCCGGATTCTAGACAAGTTCCAAAATATGATGACACATTGACAAGATGTGTCCGACTGAGATGCTAATGAATGTCGAGTAATTGAAGAGATATGTTCGATGTTCCGGATGAACAATCACCGCAGTCTTCCAACAGTTTCACATCCCCGTCTGGCGCATGCACCTCAAAACAAACAAACAAACACTACACGAAATGAACCCACAAGCGTTGGTCGAGTCAGTTCGAAAAGTGCCGAAAATGTACGCCATTACGCAAACACAAACACTACACAGAAAAGAACCTATGAAGGGATTACATGCATTCGCAAAATGATGAAAAATACCCAGCATTACGTACTGGTGATTTGGTCATTGTGGGGAAATAAATCACTACTATAGTGCCATCAATGGAGTGGAAGATATGAGACATACCACAGCAAATTGCAATTAAATTGCAAAATTGTGAATGGAATTCCGTACCTTTTTTGATTTCTCGGATAATAAGTTTTAAAACGACACCTCATTTATTGAAATATCTTTAGTAGTTTTTTTATTTATTGATAAAAATGAAGCAAACTTTTAAAAAGCACTGATATGAGAAACGAGGTAATTTAGACTCACACTCCCTGTTCTTTCGTAATCTATGGGTTCGTAAATGCATCCGTTCTTATTAGTTTGGGATTATCTGTCAAGGAAAATAAACTGGAAAATGATAGGTGAGACTATGAGGTTTGCATTTCTGCCAAAATCACAAAATTGCTGGGACATGACTTAGATAGCAATTTGTGGCTCATGTGCAGATTAGGTCTGTGTGACTTCATACACAGTTCACTGCGGTGAGGCACATACATTAATGCACAGTGGCGCTAATGGCATTTTTTGGGTCATACAAAAATCCCACGCCATGTATTAGTGTGGGCTTGTGGTGGTTTAAACTAAACACTGAACTTTTTTACTTTGTGAATTGATGAAACCACCGCTAAATGGTAAGTTAGTGACTAAATAGCAGACTTCAGGTAAGAATAATCAGTACACCATTAAGTCTCACCATTAAGTCTCACCATTAAGTCTCACCATTAAGTCTGACTGAAAAAAAGCAATCACTAAATACATAAATGTGACGCCAGTTGGACCAAACAGGACATTTTCACATTGATGACTTTTGGACATTGTGCTTAAGTGCCAGACATTTTTTTGATAAACAGGGTTAAACGATTTCCACGAGTGTAAAATCACACCCTACTCAATAAAACAAAAGCATTTGTAAAGATAACATTTATAAATCGTATCATTCAACATGTTAGCAACGCTATTTGTTTCTAATAATGCAGAGATACAGGAAAACGATGACATTAACTCAGCATGTTTTTGTATATATTTCTCTGATAGCTCAAGTGTACCTTGCAGCGTGAATCAGTGACATAAATGGAATAAGGGATCATCTCAGAATGTTGATGTTCAATATCAGATGAAATTACTTTCGTTTGGAGATAGAGGTCAGAGAAAATTTTGGTTGGAGTCGGATATCAATATTATATGCTTTAATATCAATGTTTAGAAACTTCCGTGTCATATTGAACATTGAGGTTCTGAGATGATCCTAAGTTTGTACTGCAACAGCTGCTTTCAGGGATTGGCATTTGTAACAAAGAACAAAAACAGTTAATTTTGTAGCCACAAAAACAAAGGTAAAATATTAGGAAATGTTAATTTCAAACTTACAAACATGTTAATTTGAATATCAACATAGTATAAATTATTATTTTATCATAGGCATCTCCTGAATTATCATCTGCATGTCATGTTGGAGTTATATATACAGTCACGCCTCGTTATAACGCGCCCCGTTATAACGCGGATTCGGTTATAACGCGGTCGGTATTGGACCCTGAATTTCTGCCGCCAGGGGGGAAATGGGCACTATGACAAACTATATTAACACGGTAATAACTGTCAATTGTTTTATGTGAAGTTATCCCCGTCTTTGTCCACGGCATGTGTATGTTGAAAGACTAGTTGGCGGACAATAAATTTAACGTTGACGTACAACTGCAACGAATCAAGTGTGAGGCGCGTCACTACGTTGCCGTTGTTTATTCTGCACTGCCAATTAATGCTATCAAAGTTTCTTTGACTATAATTATGGTCAGTTTTAACTTTAGGAACAGTAAATGTGGAGCGAAGTATTGTTTGTTTTGCGCCGACATCAAACGAATCGTTTCCAATCTGCTAGTCATGCTCATGGCTTCCGCGGATCGCCAGTTCGCCTGGTTTCGGCGCCGGGCAGCTTGTAAAGTGTAATTGAAATTCACAAATACGCCTTGCTTAAGAATGGGTTAAATACGTTTTAATACAGCTTAGTAGGCAAGATCAGTAAGCTAACATTGCGTAACAAATATTAGCTTTTCGCTGCGATGAATGCAAAGCTACTGCCTGTACTGCTGCGCCAAAATATTAATTTGACAACCGCATATGAATTGGTGAATCGTAATATTGTTCGGCACGGTAAATGTGCTATTTAAATTGGTATTTTGATATTGATTGAAAGACGAAGTTAAGCCAATTGTGAGCATACTTATAGATTTAAATTCTTAATCAACAATAACACAGCATTTCTCAAATCATGTGCATATTCGGCTGCTGAGTGCCAGGTCATTATTTTAGATATTACGTCAACGGTACCATATTATCGTTCAGTTGACCGTGGCTTGTTGGTCCGTTGTTTATTTAAAAACGGTACACAATTCATGTATTTTATTCAGTTCAACAGTGTCCAACAGTGTACGACATTTAAACAGACTACACACTGACATTGGCTGGCAGTTTAATAAGCTTCATAAACTGCGTATAGACTGCGCGACGTGCACGCTTTGGTTGGCTTCGATGGCGTTCTTCGTGCAGCAGCGATGTCGGTCGTCGTCGTAGCGCCCCTGATGGCAGATATGGGAACGCGCCTCGTTTATAACGCGGATTCATTTCGTGGACCCCGACTACCGCGTTATAACGAGGCGCGACTGTATATCAAATCAAAATACTCAGTTAATAAAGTTTATAGAAGGATAACGAAACAGTGATTTGAATGAATTGACAGATTTCTCAAACTGACAAAATGTTTCTGTAAAAAATTATAACACTCAAAAATTCGTATTTGAAATCCATATTTTGACATGGAAATAATGTGCATCCCTGAAAGTGTTTCATTGGCTAATTAGCCTATGACATTAAAATTGTGACTGAGTGTCAGCATCTACTTGGCTACAAAAAGATGAAATCAGCTCGGTTTCATTGGAAATCTGTCTAGCTATGTGCAAACTTCCGAAGCAGATCTAGTGTACCCCTCTACAAGGACATACAATCATCAAACAAAACGGTTTGTCAGAAATACTGCCGGTGATTTGGGAGATAATATGATCAGTGCAGTTCACAAACACACAAAACAGTTGCATCACCACAAATAAAGATTGCACATTCTCAAAACAAACCTTAGCACCCATTCGAAAATAATGTTTTCTAGCAACGCTAAGGTGAAGATGCACCAACCTCAGACTGATATATACATCATCTGTTCTTCGCACCAGCTCTGACAGTCTACACTTTGCACCAACTGAAAGCCCTCTTTTTGCACAAATTCTCAAACTATAATCTTTGCACTATCCTCAACCTACAATCTTTGTACCACCCTCAACCCAGGATCTTTGTACCACCCTCAACCCAGGATCTTTGTACCACTCTCAACCCAGGATCTTTGTACCACCCTCAACCCAGGATTTTTGTACCATGCTCAACCCAGGATCTTTGTACCATCCTCAACCCAGGATCTTTGTACCACCCTCAACCCAGGATCTTTGTACCACCCTCAACCCAGGATCTTTGTACCACCCTCAACCCAGGATCTTTGTACCACCCTCAACCCAGGATCTTTGTACCATCCTCAACCCAGGATCTTTGTACCATCCTCAACCCAGGATCTTTGTACCACACTCAATCCAGGGTCTTTGTACCACCCTCAACCCAATTCAATTAAATTCTTAATCAACAATAACACAGCATTTCTCAAATCATGTGCATATTCGGCTGCTGAGTGCCAGGTCATTATTTTAGATATTACGTCAACGGTACCATATTATCGTTCAGTTGACCGTGGCTTGTTGGTCCGTTGTTTATTTAAAAACGGTACACAATTCATGTATTTTATTCAGTTCAACAGTGTCCAACAGTGTACGACATTTAAACAGACTACACACTGACATTGGCTGGCAGTTTAATAAGCTTCATAAACTGCGTATAGACTGCGCGACGTGCACGCTTTGGTTGGCTTCGATGGCGTTCTTCGTGCAGCAGCGATGTCGGTCGTCGTCGTAGCGCCCCTGATGGCAGATATGGGAACGCGCCTCGTTTATAACGCGGATTCATTTCGTGGACCCCGACTACCGCGTTATAACGAGGCGCGACTGTATATCAAATCAAAATACTCAGTTAATAAAGTTTATAGAAGGATAACGAAACAGTGATTTGAATGAATTGACAGATTTCTCAAACTGACAAAATGTTTCTGTAAAAAATTATAACACTCAAAAATTCGTATTTGAAATCCATATTTTGACATGGAAATAATGTGCATCCCTGAAAGTGTTTCATTGGCTAATTAGCCTATGACATTAAAATTGTGACTGAGTGTCAGCATCTACTTGGCTACAAAAAGATGAAATCAGCTCGGTTTCATTGGAAATCTGTCTAGCTATGTGCAAACTTCCGAAGCAGATCTAGTGTACCCCTCTACAAGGACATACAATCATCAAACAAAACGGTTTGTCAGAAATACTGCCGGTGATTTGGGAGATAATATGATCAGTGCAGTTCACAAACACACAAAACAGTTGCATCACCACAAATAAAGATTGCACATTCTCAAAACAAACCTTAGCACCCATTCGAAAATAATGTTTTCTAGCAACGCTAAGGTGAAGATGCACCAACCTCAGACTGATATATACATCATCTGTTCTTCGCACCAGCTCTGACAGTCTACACTTTGCACCAACTGAAAGCCCTCTTTTTGCACAAATTCTCAAACTATAATCTTTGCACTATCCTCAACCTACAATCTTTGTACCACCCTCAACCCAGGATCTTTGTACCACCCTCAACCCAGGATCTTTGTACCACTCTCAACCCAGGATCTTTGTACCACCCTCAACCCAGGATCTTTGTACCATGCTCAACCCAGGATCTTTGTACCATCCTCAACCCAGGATCTTTGTACCACCCTCAACCCAGGATCTTTGTACCACCCTCAACCCAGGATCTTTGTACCACCCTCAACCCAGGATCTTTGTGCCATCCTCAACCCAGGATCTTTGTACCATCCTCAACCCAGGATCTTTGTACCACACTCAATCCAGGGTCTTTGTACCACCCTCAACCCAGGATCTTTGTACCACCCTCAACCTACAATCTTTGTACCACCCTCAACCCAGGATCTTTGTACCACCCTCAACCCAGGATCTTTGTACCACCCTCAACCCAGGATCTTTGTACCATCCTCAACCCAGGATCTTTGTACCATCCTCAACCCAGGATCTTTGTACCACCCTCAACCCAGGATCTTTGTACCACCCTCAACCCAGGATCTTTGTACCACCCTCAACCCAGGATCTTTGTACCACACTCAACCCAGGATCTTTGTACCACCCTCAACCCAGGATCTTTGTACCATCCTCAACCCAGGATCTTTGTACCACACTCAATCCAGGGTCTTTGTACCACCCTCATCCCAGGATCTTTGTACCACCCTCAACCTACAATCTTTGTACCACCCTCAACCCAGGATCTTTGTACCACCCTCAACCCAGGATCTTTGTACCACCCTCAACCCAGGATCTTTGTACCATCCTCAACCCAGGATCTTTGTACCCAGCATCCTCAGCCCAGGATCTTTGCCACCCTCAACCCAGGATCTTTGTACCACCCTCAGCCCAGGATCTTGTACCACCCTCAACCCAGGATCATCTTTGTACCACCTCCAGCCCAGGATCTTTGTACCACCCCTCAACCCAGGATCTTTGGCCCGCACCCTCAACCCAGGATCTTTGTACCACCCTCAACCCAGAGATCTTTGTACCATCCCTCAGCCCAGGATCTTTGTACCATACTCAGCCCAGGATCTTTTATTATCCCACCCCTCAAAGCATAGGATCTTTGTTACCACCCTCAGCCCAGGACTGGCCACCCACCCCTCAGCCCAGGATCTTTGTACCACCCCTCCAGCCCAGGATCTTTGCTTGCCATCCCTCGAAATCCAGGATCTTTGTACCATCCTCAACCCAGGATCTTTGTACATCCTCAACCCAGGATCTTTGTACCACCCTCAACCCAGGATCTTTGTACCATCCTCAACCCAGGATCTTTGTACCACCCTCAACCCAGGATCTTTGTACCATCCTCAACCCAGGATCTTTGTACCATCCTCAACCCAGGATCTTTGTACCACCCTCAACCCAGGATCTTTGCACCACCCTCAAACTATGATCGACTCTTTGCTCCACCCTCAAACCCTTCATTTTGCACCAGCCTCAAACCATCCACTTTACACCACACTTAATACAAATATTAGTACCTCTGATATCTAAAATAACTTTCTACTTCCATCAAAAATACTAAAATGTGGTATTTACACCACCCCAAAATGGGCTCTCTGTGCCTCTCAAAATACACCTTTGCCCCACCCTTGATAATACTAATGTTGTGGTAACAATAACCTATATATCTATATGACTGCCACAACCATCACCAAAGCAAAGGTTTACACCATCACTGCATGTAACATCAACCTTATTACCCAACACTGCGTGTAACATCAACCTTATTACCCAACACTGTATGTAACATCAACCTTATTACCCAACACTGTATGTAACATCAACACATCAACCTTATTACACCATCACTGCATGTAACATAGACATCAACCTTATTACACCATCACTGCATGTAACATAGACATCAACCTTATTACACCATCACTGCATGTAACATAGACATCAACCTTATTACACCATCACTGCATGTAACATAGACATCAACCTTATTACACCATCACTGCATGTAACATAGACATCAACCTTATTACACCACTACAGCAACTGTTTACAACTATAATGACCGCCTCCACTGCTACAGCAGTTTACAACATTGTAGCATGTTATCCCACAAGTAAATTGTTACAACAGTAACATGTGAAACAGTTAATTTTTTATTGGCACCACTATACCACTGTGCATAGTAAAACTAATGTAAACAAATAATGAGTCAAAGCTGCTACATAGAAAAGTACTACAATATGTGTTGCTGTGAGTCAAGGCACCTTCTGTCTATAAAGTTGTGAGTCAAGGCACCTTCTGTCTATATAGCTGTGAGTCAATGCACCTTGTGTCTATAAAGTTGTGAGTCAAAGCACCTTCTGTCTATAAAGCTGTGAGTCAAGGCACCTTCTATTTATATAGCTTTGAGTCAAGGGACCTTGTATCTATATAGCTGAGAGTCAAGGCACCTTATGTCTATAAAGCTGAGAGTCAAGGCACCTTCTGTCTATAAAGCTGTGAGTCAAGGCACCTTCTGTCTATATAGCTTTGAGTCAAGGCACTTTGTATCTATATAGCTGTGAGTCAAGGCACATTGTGTCTATAAAGCTGAGAGTCAAGGCACCTTCTGTCTATAAAGCTGAGAGTCAAGGCACCTTCTGTCTATAAAGCTGTGAGTCAAGGCACATTCTGTCTATAAAGCTGAGTCAAGGCACTTTGTGTCTTAGGTGATTTACTCCAAACAGCCCAAACTTGAGCTAACGCAGGTTATATGTGTCTATAATCTATGTAGCTGTGAATCAAGGCACCTTCTATCTATAGTCTATATAGCTATGAATCAAGACACTTTCTGTCTATAAAGCTGTGAGTCAAGGCACCTTCTGCCTATAACGCTGTGAGTCAAGGCAACTTCTGTCTTTCTAGCTGTGAGTCAAGGCACCTTCTGTCTATATAGCTGTGAATCAAGGCACCTTCTGTTTATAATACTGTAAGTCAAGGCACCTTCTGTCTATATAGCTGTGAATCAAGGCACCTTCTGTTTATAATACTGTAAGTCAAGGCACCTTCTGTCTATATAGCTGTGAGTCAAGACACCTTGTGTCTAAAAATGTGTGAGTCAAGACTGCTACAATTTATGTAGCTATGAGTGAATAGTGCTACTTTCAGTAGCTATGAACCGATAGTGATACAGTCAATGTAGCTCTGAGTAACGGCCACTACAAGCAACATACCTTTGATTCAACGCTGCTACAACACATGCATTAATGCCTGAAGCTGCGAACTATGTACGTTTGAGTTTGTGCTGAAAGCAATGCTCGCAGGACAGACGTGTAGACAGACGTGTAGACAGGCAGGACGGGTGTGTTGTGAATAGAGAACAGGCAACTGAGAACTATATACTTATAGCACACACAAAACAAGAGCTCTCTCAGAGAGACGGGATGAACAGACACAATGATGATGAAGATGAGGAAGCAGATGTCTCTGTGTAGAGACACACACTGGACCAGGAAATAAGTAACGGACAGGAAGAAACAGGAAAAAGTAACAGACAAATAGGTACAGGACACTCTTGTAATTATTACTCTTTCATACATGATAAATACAATTCTCTGTTGCAATTTTAAATGAAGTATTCATGAAAATAGTACTGCTGTGATTGATGTTGCTGTTTTTCTTCTATCTTCAATCACACAAATTGTTATCTTGCACCATGAAATATACATATGTATCACATGTATTGTGAGGGTTAATCAGCCATTAGTAGCTTTATACCCTCATTACAGAAACCATGGCAATCTGTGTATGTAGTTGAATCGAATGTAATGCATCGTAGTTTTTGTAATAATATTAGTATTAATTTTAAATGTGTTGTTATATATTTCTGAGAGTTTATTCTCTGATGAAAAATGTGTTAATGTCATTCTGTTAAGTTACTGTTTTATCTAGAAAATGTGTTACGTTTTGTCCTATCAGATAAGTGGACAGTTTCACTGACATTCTTCAGAGTTAATAAGCCTTATTTTCTTCTTTAAGATTGATTCCGTTCCCTAGCAGTCTTCGTGTAGACCGAAAAACCAGGATGTGCAACTTTCGCTGGTGTGTCGCAGAAATAATCACCTTGGCGAAACAGCAGTGGCTTTGTACATTTTGAAAAAGTTCCTTAAATATAACAACAGATTCGGTTGAACTCTTTTTATCCCAGAGGCCTGTCCCAAATAAGCCTCCTAGTTCCCAAGCAGAATTGCTTTCATAGTGATGGATTTTCCTGTGAGTTCTTTTATCTTTCTTAGACAATCCCTGTGGCACCGTTTCACAAACATAATCAGCTCATAAGAAAATCCATCTTAAAACTGAATCCATAATTAAATGTAAGGCACTTTTTCAAAATGCCAAAATCCACCGCCACATCACACAGGACACTATTTCATGTGTCACACCATGAAAGTGACCTGGTGACGTGCCTTGGTGATGAAAATTTTCAGTATACACGATCACTATTAAGGAGCAAAATAAATTTTAAAAAGTAAAATCTGTTAAGGAACAAAATTAATTTTAAAAAGCAAAATTTGTTAAGGAGAAACATCAAATTTAAAAAGCAACATTTGTAGAGGAGCGAAATTAATGTTAAAAAGCTAAATTTGTTAAGGAGCAAAATCAATTTTAAAAAGCAAAATCTGTCCAGGAGCGAAATCAATTTTAAAGAGCAAAATTTGTTAAGGATCACAATCAATTTTAAAGAGCAAAATCTGGCTTATGAGCTCGTTATGTAGTGAGAAGGTCCCCAGTCTCTCCTCCACCCACCTGTGAGTCTGTGGAGCAAGAGATGCTCTGGATCCTGTCTGTCGCTCCCTGCTGGTTGGCTCCGTATGACTGCTCATGTGTGTCCAGGATGAGATCAGTGTCAGACTCCTCTGTGTCACGATGACGATCCGTCATACACTGTCAACACAACAGACAGGTGTCACTGACAGCGTCATACACTGTCAACACAACAGACAGGTGTCACTGACAGCGTCATACACTGTCAACACAACAGATGGGTGTCAGTGTCATACACTGTCAACACAACAGACGGGTGTCAGTGTCATACACTGTCAACACAACAGACGGGTGTCAGTGTCATACACTGTCAACACAACAGACGGGTGTCAGTGTCATACACTGTCAACACAACAGACGGGTGTCAGTGTCATACACTGCCAACACAACAGACGGGTGTCAGTGTCATACACTGTCAACACAACAGACGGGTGTCAGTGTCATACACTGTCAACACAACAGACGGGTGTCAGTGTCATACACTGTCAACACAACAGACGGGTGTCAGTGTCATACACTGTCAACACAACAGACGGGTGTCAGTGTCAGCATTACAGATGGTCAGTGTCAAAAATGTTCAGTGTTACAGTCAGTGTTAGACAAAACCTGGGAATGTCACAAACTGTGAGTGTCACCAGCTGTGAGTGTCACAAACTCTGAGTGTCACCAGCTGTGAGTGTCACAAACTGTGAGTGTCACAAAATGTGAGTGTCACAAACTGTGAGTGCCACAAACTGTCAGTGTCACAAACTGTCAGTGTTACAGACTGGTAATGTCACAAGTGTCAGTGTCACAAACTGTCAGTGTCACAAACTGTCAGTGACACAGTCAGTGTCACAAACTGTCAATATCACAAACTGTCAGTGTTGCAAACTGTCAGTGTCAGAAAATATGTGTGTCACAAACTGTCAATGGTACAAACAATCAGTGTCACAAGTAGTCAGTGTCAGCTATTTTCTGATTGGCTGATTCGTTACCATTAGTAAGTAAGTAGGCCTAAGTATGTTTACCAGGTGACGAACAAAATGTGAAGCCATTAACTTAGAACAGTACTTCTGTGTTTACTTGAAGTCGAGTTGACTCACTCACCTGTTGTAGTTGTTCCTGTGTAGTGAGCATGGTTGCAAGGGGCAGGCAGCAGGAGGGCAGGGTCTGAGTGAGGGGGGGCCACGCGTTGGTCAGCAGTGGCTTCACATACCTGACACAGACAGGACACATGTGTCAAACAGAGTACAACAAGGTCAGTTCTTATATAGCGCAGTATCCAGTCCTCAGGACTGCTCAAAGCACTTTACACTACTCCCTGGCAGACCTGTTCAATAGAACACCATCTTGACTTCTCTGGGAAGCATTCAGTCATGCTGCAATTAATGCATGAAGACTATTCGTACACAAATATCCACCACTGTGTATAGCCATGTATTCATTCAAACAGATGAGTGAACTGGAGCAAAGTAGAGTGAACGAACTTGTCCAAGGTTTGACAAGGCAGCACAGGATTCGAACCCGGGTTCTCTCGGTCATGAGTCCGGAGCTCTAGCCACTGCACCACTGAGGGGACAGTGGATGGGAAAATGACACAAGGACATCGAAGAATTTGATGGGAGGATTGAGTAAAGAGACATTTGGATGGATTGGGAGAGGGGTGGAGACCGAGAGCAAAAGATAGATGGGAGTGGAGATAGTTGGTCAAGACAGCAGTGCAAGGTCAGTGGAGGGGGGAGACAGCAGTTCAAGGTCAGTGGAGGGGGAGACAGCAGTTCAAGGTCAGTGGAGGGGGAGACAGCAGTGCAAGGTCAGTAGAGGGGGGAGACAGCAGTGCAAGGTCAGTGGAGGGGGGAGACAGCAGTTCAAGGTCAGTAGAGGGGGCAGACAGCAGTTCAAGGTCAGTGGAGGGGGAGACAGCAGTGCAAGGTCAGTGGAAGACAGCTGTTCAAGGTCAGTGGAGGGGGAGACAGCAGTGCAAGGTCAGTGGAGGGGGAGACAGCAGTGCAAGGTCAGTGGAAGACAGCTGTTCAAGGTCAGTGGAGGGGGAGACAGCAGTGCAAGGTCAGTGGAAGACAGCTGTTCAAGGTCAGTGGAGGGGGAGACAGCAGTGCAAGGTATGTGGAGGGGGAGACAGCAGTGCAAGGTCAGTGGAGGGGGGAGACAGCAGTTCAAGGTCAATGGAGGGAGGAGACAGCAGTTCATGGTCAGTGGAGGGGGAGCCAGCAGTGCAAGGTCAGTGGAGGGGGCAGAGAAAACAAACTGAAATTGAGGACCAGTATCGAGGCTGGCTCCCCCAGATCTACAGGGGAAGAGGAGGAGAGCATCAGAGTATTGTGTCTGACATGATGATACTTTTAGCAACATCAGCTTCATATGCTTGGTCAGGAGAAGCTCACATCATCTGACATAGAGTCTGAGCAACAGAGTATTGTGTTTGACATGATGATACTTTTAGCAACATCAGCTTCATATGCTTGGTCAGGAGTAGCTTACATCATCTGACATAGAGTCTGAGCAACAGAGTATTGTGTCTGACATGATGATACTTTTAGTAACATCAGCTTCATATGCCTGGTCAGGAGTAGCTTACATCATCTGACACAGAGTCTGAGCAACAGAGTATTGTGTCTGACATGATGATACTTTTAGTAACATCAGCTTCATATGCCTGGTCAGGAGTAGCTTACATCATCTGACATAGAGTCTGAGCAACAGAGTATTGTGTCTGACATGATGATACTTTTAGCAACATCAGCTTCATATGCTTGGTCAGGAGTAGCTTACATCATCTGACACAGAGTCTGAGCAACAGAGTATTGTGTCTGACATGATGATACTTTTAGCAACATCAGCTTCATATGCCTGGTCAGGAGTAGCTTACATCATCTGACATAGAGTCTGAGCAATAAAGTATTGTGTATGACATGATGATACTTTTAGCAACATCAGCTTCATATGCTTGGTCAGGAGTAGCTTACATCATCTGGCATAGAGTCTGAGCAACAGAGTATAGTGTCTGACATGATGATACTTTTAGCAACATCAGCTTCATATGCTTGGTCAGGAGTAGCTTACACCATCTGACATAGAGTCTGAGTAACAGAGTATTGTGTCTGACATGATGATACTTTTAGCAACATCAGCTTCACATGCCTGGTCAGGAGTAGCTTACATCATCTGACACAGAGTCTGAGCAACAGAGTATTGTGTTTGACATGATGATACTTTTAGCAACATCAGCTTCATATGCTTGGTCAGGAGTAGCTTACACCATCTGACATAGAGTCTGAGCAACAGAGTATTGTGTCTGACATGATGATACTTTTAGCAACATCAGCTTCATATGCCTGGTGAGGAGTAGCTTACATCATCTGACACAGAGTCTGAGCAACAGAGTATTGTGTCTGACATGATGATACGTTTAATAACATCAGCTTCATATGCCTGGTCAGGAGTAGCTTACATCATCTGACACAGAGTCTGAGCAACAGAGTATTGTGTCTGACATGATGATACTTTTAGCAACATCGGCTTCATATGCCTGGTCAGGAGTAGCTTACATCATCTGACACAGAGTCTGAGCAACAGAGTATTGTGTCTGACATGATGATACTTTTAGCAACATCAGCTTCATATGCCTGGTCAGGAGTAGCTTACATCATCTGACACAGAGTCTGAGCTACCACAAACTTGGCCAATATCATTCTAGTAATCTAACTCTAACCGAGTATGTCACACAACTCCTCCTAGAGGTACTGCAACTCAGATGCAAAACTTTGAGAGGTTCATGACTAATCTACGACACGTGGAAAGATCTGTAAAGACATTGCGACTGAATGAGCGACTGAGTAGATGAGTGAGTTGGTGAGTGAATGAGTGAGTGAATGTGAGTGAGTGAATGAGTGAAAGTTAGTAGTTGTTGGTTCATACCTGGAGTCTATGTTGTACCAGATCTTGACAAGTTTGGCCTTGCCTGCAAGTCTGCCCGGCGTGGGCTCCATGGGCGGAGACTGTGGCTCACCCGGGCTCTACAAACACAACCTTAGTCATCACTTGGGGTCTACAAACACAGCCTTTGTTATCACTTGGGCTCTACAAACACAACCTTTGTCATTACTTGGGCTCTACAAACACAACCTTTGTTATCACTTGGGTTCTACAAACACAACCTTTGTCATCACTTGGGCTCTACAAACACAACCTTTGTCATCACTTGGGCTCTACAAACACAACCTTTTGTCATCACTTGGGCTCTACAAACACAACCTGTTATAAATTAGGCTCTACAAACACAACCTTTGTTATAAATTAGGCTCTACAAACACAACCTTTATCACTTGGGTTCTACAAACACAACCTTTGTCATCACTTGGGCTCTACAAACACAACCTTTTGTCATCACTTGGGCTCTACAAACACAACCTTTGTTATAAATTAGGCTCTACAAACACAACCTTTGTTATCACTTGGGTTCTACAAACACAACCTTTGTCATCACTTGGGCTCTACAAACACAACCTTTGTCATTACTTGGGCTCTACAAACACAACCTTTGTTATCACTTGGGCTCTACAAACACAACCTTTGTCATCACTTGAGCTCTACAAACACAACCTTTGTCATCACTTGAGCTCTACAAACACAACCTTTGTCATCACTTGGGCTCTACAAACACAACCTTTTGTCATCACTTGGGCTCTACAAACACAACCTTTGTTATAAATTAGGCTCTACAAACACAACCTTTGTTATAAATTAGGCTCTACAAACACAACCTTTGTTATCACTTGGGTTCTACAAACACAACCTTTGTCATCACTTGGGCTCTACAAACACAACCTTTTGTCATCACTTGGGCTCTACAAACACAACCTTTGTTATAAATTAGGCTCTACAAACACAACCTTTGTTATCACTTGGGTTCTACAAACACAACCTTTGTCATCACTTGGGCTCTACAAACACAACATTTGTCATCACTTGGGTTCTACAAACACAACCTTTGTCATTACTTTGGCTCTACAAACACAACCTTTGTTATCACTTGGGCTCAACAAACACAACCTTTGTCATCACTTGGGCTGTACAAACACAACCACCTCTGTCATCACTTGGGCTGTACAAACACAACCACCTCTGTCATCACTTGGGCTGTACAAACACAAAGTATACACTACATACAAAATGTAATTGTTTCCTGTTGAGTCTGGTTTCGTCAGAACTGATGATTTTGGTATAGTAATGTCACTGTACACTATATTGTTTATATGTATACTATATTTGTATTACTATTTTATATTACATGTACAATATTGGGAAAATAAACACACCTACCTACCTACCTACCTACACACAGTAGTGTACTGCATGTACAATGATGTTGTGGTGGGGTGATGTCATTGTACACGTGGTACATTTACTGTATGTACAATGATGTTGTGGTAGAGTGATGTACCATATGTGGTACATGCATTGTGTGTACAATGATGTTGTATGTTGTGGTAGAGTGATGTCATTGTATATGTGTTACATGCACTGTGTGTACAATGATGTTGTGGTAGAGTGATGTCATTGTACATGTGGTACATTTACTGTATGTACAATGATGTTGTGGTAAAGTGATGTCATTGTACATGTGGTACATTTACTGTATGTACAATGATGTTGTGGTAGAGTGATGTACAACATGTGGTACATGCACTGTGTGTACAATGATGTTGTGGTAGAGCGATGTCATTGTACATGTGGTACATGTACTGTATGTACAATGATGTTGTGGTAGAGTGATGTACCACATGTGGTACATGCACAAGGTGTACAATGATGTTGTGGTAGAGTGATGTCATTGTACATGTGGTACATGTACTGTATGTACAATGATGTTGTGGTAGAGCGATGTCACTGTACATGTGGTACATGCACTGTGTGTACAATGATGTTGTGGTAGAGTGATGTCATTGTACATGTGGTACATGCACTGTGTGTACAATGATGTTGTGATAGAGTTATGTCATTGTACATGTGGTACATTTACTGTATGTACAATGATGTTGTGGTAGAGTGATGTACAACATGTGGTACATGCACTGTGTGTACAATGATGTTGTGGTAGAGTGATGTCATTGTACATGTGGTACATTTACTGTACGTACAATGATGTTGTGGTAGAGTGATGTACAACATGTGGTACATGCACTGTGTTTACAATGATGTTGTGGTAGAGTGATGTCATTGTACATGTGGTACATGTATTGTATGTACAATGATGTTGTGGTAGATTGATGTACCACATGTGGTACATGTATTGTATGTACAATGATGTTGTGGTAGATTGATGTACCACATGTGGTACATGCACTGTGTGTACAATGATGTTGTGGTAGAGTGATGTCATTGTACATGTGATACATGCACTGTGTGTACAAAGATGTTGTGGTAGAGTGATGTCATTGTACATGTGGTACATGTATTGTATATACAATGATGTTGAGGTAGAGAGATGTACCACATGTGGTACATGCACTGTGTGTACAATGATGTTGTGGTAGAGTGATGTCATTGTACATGTGGTACATGCACTGTGTGTACAATGATGTTGTGGTAGAGCGATGTCATTGTACATGTGGTACATGAACTGTATGTACAATGATGTTGTGGTAGAGTGATGTACCACATGTGGTACATGCACTGTGTGTACAATGATGTTGTGGTAGAGCGATGTCATTGTACATGTGGTACATGTGCTGTGTGTACAATGATGTTGTGGTAGAGTGATGTCATTGTACATGCGGTACATGAACTGTGTGTACAATGATGTTGTGGTAGAGTGATGTACCACATGTGGTACATGCACTGAGTGTACAATGATGTTGTGGTAGAGTGATGTCATTGTACATGTGGTACATGCACTGTGTGTACAATGATGTTGTGGTAGAGCGATGTCATTGTACATGTGGTACATTTACTGTATGTACAATGATGTTGTGGTAGAGTGATGTACCACATGTGGTACATGCACTGTGTGTACAATGATGTTGTGGTAGAGTGATGTCATTGTACATGTGGTACATGTACTGTATGTACAATGATGTTGTGGTAGAGTGATGTCATTGTACATGTGGTACATGTACTGTATGTACAATGATGTTGTGGTAGAGTGATGTCATTATTATTGTACATGTGGTACGTGTACTGTATGTACAATGATGTTGTGGTAGAGTGATGTCATTGTACATGTGGTACGTGTACTGTATGTACAATGATGTTGTGGTAGAGTGATGTCATTGTACATGTGGTACATGCACTGTGTGTACAATGATGTTGTGGTAGAGTGATGTCATTGTACATGTGGTACATGTACTGTATGTACAATGAAGTTGTGGTAGAGTGATGTAATTGTACATGTGGTACATGAACTGTATGTACAATGATGTTGTAGTAGAGTGATGTACCACATGTGGTACATGCACTGTGTGTACAATGATGTTGTGGTAGAGCGATGTCATTGTATATGTGGTACATGTTCTGTGTGTACAATGATGTTGTGGTAGAGTGATGTCATTGTACATGTGGTAGATGCACTGTGTGTACAATGATGTTGTGGTAGAGTGATGTACCACATGTGATACATGCACTGTGTGTACAATGATGTTGTGGTAGAGTGATGTCATTGTACATGTGGTACATGTACTGTATGTACAATTATGTTGTGGTAGAGTGATGTCATTGTACATGTGGTACATGTACTGTATGTACAATGATGTTGTGGTAGAGTGATGTCATTGTACATGTGGTACATGCACTGTGTGTACAATGATGTTGTGGTAGAGCGATGTCATTGTACATGTGGTACATTTACTGTATGTACAATGATGTTGTGGTAGAGTGATGTACCACATGTGGTACATGCACTGTGTGTACAATGATGTTGTGGTAGAGTGATGTCATTGTACATGTGGTACATGTACTGTATGTACAATGATGTTGTCTTAGAGTGATGTCATTGTACATGTGGTACATGTACTATATGTACAATGATGTTGTGGTAGAGTGATGTCATTGTACATGTGGTACATGCACTGTGTGTACAATGATGTTGTGGTAGAGTGATGCCATTGTACATGTGGTACATGTACTGTATGTACAATGATGTTGTGGTAGAGTGATGTCATTGTACATGTGGTACATGTATTGTATGTACAATGACATTCTGATAGAATGACATAATTGTATACGCAGTATATGTACTGTGTGTATGTATGGAAGGTCACAGTTTCCCTAAGCCCAAGTGATTGCTGCCTCTGTTTTTCACATTGATATTACATCTTCTACTTGTGTACTTCTCTGGTCTCCCAGTCTACACAGTCACTTCAGCCTATCAGAATGTATTTATGGGTCTCCCAGTCTACACAGTCCCTTCACCTATCAGAACATATTTATGGGTCTCCCAGTGTACACAGTCACTTCACCCTATCAGAATGTATTTATGGGTCTCCCAGTCTACACAGTCACTTCACCCTATCAGAACATATTTATGGGTCTCCCAGTCTACACAGTCACTTCACCCTATCAGAACATATTTATGGGTCTCCCAGTCTACACAGTCACTTCACCCTATCATAACGTATTTATGGGTCTCCCAGTCTACGGAGTCACTTCACCCTATCAGAACGTATTGATAGGTCTCCCAGTCTACAGTCACTTCACCCTATCAGAACGTATTTATGGTAGTAACGTTTAAGTCAGATGAAACCAGCTTGACCAGACACCAACAGACCGTACAAATAAAACAGAGATTTAGACAGATGATAATAACATACTGCCATGAATAAAATGGACTATCCTAAAGAACATCTTTGTGCTGGTCCCCGTACTGTAGAGAATGCAATACGATTTTCATTGTACAAATTATGGGTCTGTCAATAACTTATAGAAAACTATCTTTATACATTGAAGAACTGGCTTATTTTATTTAAGTGAAACAAATATAATAAAATAAAATAAAAAATTAAATATATATATTTTTTTTAAACTTGTCTGAAAGACCTTGATGGTAAAATGTTTTGTATGGATTTTTTAGCCAGTTAATGTTACAAATAATACTAAATTCAACATAGCAATGTCATAGAAACACTCACCACTGCAACTAAGAAAGATTACGCTGATCTGCAACGAATGTAGACCCATGATTTTTTCTCTTTTTTTTTAATTCCCATGCAATTTTGTACAGTAAACATGCCAAAGGAATAACAATTATAATATAACAGTTAGACATTATTAAATCAGACCTATTCTGAGGTGGAAAATGTGTGAGAATCGAGGCATTTTAATTATAGAAAATAACCAACTAACTGTGAATCAATTAAAATCATTGCACATTCTCTTTAATAACTACAAATTTGTTGTCATAATTAATATTTAACTGATTTTATAATGATATTACCCATAATTAACACTGCATTGATCATAACCAATGGACTGTCACAGAAACTGAACAAACAAGGTCAACAAATCAGAGGTAATTGTTCTCTCTGTCACCATTCTTCATGTCATAATTATAGCGTCACCATGTTGTGTCATAACTCTCATGTCATCAGCGTGTCACAAAAGTTTGCAAAATCCCCAAAACGTTTAGAACAGTCATCGCCACGTATCGCAGCAAAAAGAAATTGTTAGTGGTGCCACCTATTGAGTAGAACACATACTAATGCACACTGATCCTCTTGTGGATATTAGAATTGGACAGCGTAGATGCCTAGATGGTAATGTCTTGGCAGTACCAAGTCACATCTGTTGAATCCAGCAGATACCGACTATGATTTTGGAAGCTATTTTCGATCGCTCAAAATCTTAATTCTCGCGTCATGTTTAGATGACGTTGGCAGTAGCATTAAATGCATTATGTGTTCCTGAACTTTGTGAACTTACGAAAACACATCATAATGTCGTCAATGTCACCACTGCTACTGAAGAATGTCACTGACACACAGCTGACAGTTGATGACGTTGACAGAACGCGCAGTTGATGACATGGTGGACAATTACTGACATGTCATAAGACGTGTCAAATATGCACATGTATTACTATTGTAGTATATTTTAGTTAGAGTAGAGGACAAAGTCTGTTTAGAATGTGTTCAGAAGCAACTAGTCATTCAAACAAACAGTGGGTGCAAATATCACAGTGCAGAAGGTGCAGTGCAATATCACAGTGCAGAAGATGCAGTGCAATATCACAGTGCAGAAGGTGCAGTGCAATATCACAGTGCAGAAGGTGCAGTGCAATATCACAGTGCAGTGCAATATCACAGTGCAGAAGGTGCAGTGCAATATCACAATGCAGAAGGTGCAGTGCAATATCACAGTGCAGAAGGTGCAGTGCAATATCTACCATTGTTAGTATTTATAAAAATTAGTTTTGTTTGTAAAGAGATACTATTTCGATGCAGAATTTATACTAATTTGCGGAACTAATTTACATAAAAAGCAATATGTGTAATATGGTTAAAATTGTTCAATTTACATTTCATACTGTTTCATCATTTGAGCAATTTTCAAAGTGATTATGCTAACATGTAACTAACTATAAGAAAATTCAGAATTAACTGAAAGAAATCTGATAGAATAGTAATTATGTTCTACATTATAATATGTTGTTAATGTAGCTGAAACATAAACACAATGTTTTATTTCAAACAAAATAATTTTTATTATAAGTGGAAATAAAAACAAAAAATATGTTATTAGTTAGTTATTTTAAAATAATACAATGCAATATTATATGCAACATGATTGTGCATAGTACATAAACATTTATTTAGTGTTTTTGTAATCAATTTTGTTAGTGATTTGCTGGACTATTGTGGAAAGAAGCAGAAGAAAATAGCAGATTGAAAGAAGAGTGCCTAGACTAGATTGGATGGAAGCAGACAAACAGAAACAGCCAGTAATACGTATTCTGATATTTACTGCGGTACTGTCACCATCCATGCGGAGGTAATGTTCTCTTGAAGCTCCCATCTGCTATTGAAAAAAGTGGTGCATATTATTATTATTTATAAAAGAAATAAATATCATGGAAGTAATGTAGGCTTCTTAATAAACGAGAAGAAGTCAGAGTACAGTTTTATAAATTTTACAATATTATCAGTATTACATGCTATAATAACTGTTGAAGTTGTAAAACTATAATCACATGCACAAAAATTTTAAATTATATTGATAAAATATATAAAGAAACGTTCACATTAGTAAAGAAGAATTATATTTCTAAGTAATGAAACTTGAGGGATTTATGAAATTAATTAGTCAGATTCAGAAAGTCAAATTCTACTAGACATAGTATATAATGTAAATATTTACGTTTTATTTATTTTTTAGCATCTTTGAATTCTGCTAGGCAGATATTTCACTCTGCAAACAATTGACCTTCCAGAATAAATACCTTGTAAAACCAGACAATTTCTGTAAGTAAAACCAACAAATTTCTGATAGTGTAACCAAACAATTTCTGTGTGTAAAATCACACAATTTCTGCGTGTAAAACCACACAATTTCTGCTAATTTTAGTTGTTTGAACTGTTAAAATGGTGGTTCTGCCATCTACCACAGTTAGGAAAGCCAGTGACAATAGCACTGCCAACTTCAATAGGATGATCTGTGCATAATTACTTATGTGAACAAAAACAAAACAATAAACACTGCACGTGACAACAAACTGGTTCCTATCCAAGTCACCAGGTGGTCAACGTCTGAGGCAACATTACAAAAAACACCTCGCTGAAATTTATAAAATATTACCCTGCCTGAGTATCTTCCTTATTTAAGTATTTCTTATTTGAAAACACAAAAATGACACCACTCAAACGTGAGAATTTCAAGAATAATGACTGATTATTAAAATCTCACAAACTGTCTAACAATTTTTTTTTTCTGCATGAGTGAACTTTGTGGCAACCTTTTCAACTACTTGTTTGCAATAGTTGCATGCTGCCACCTGGCGACCAAATGACAAACTCGAAGCTCCCACGATGCATTATTCAGCCAACAGAAATGCATAATAATAAGCATAACATTTGTTATTATTACTTACAGATCTAACCATTTCAAAGTCGTGTACGTTTGGCTCGTCTTCTATTCCCACACTGCAACACAGAGTTACAGGTGACACACTGACACCAGACACTGACACAGACACTTGACATAAGAAACTAACACAAAGACTGACATCAGACATTGACACACACACTGACACACGGTCACTGTTATCACAGACACTGACATAAAATACTGACACTGACACAGACACTGACATCAGAAACTGACCTGGATACATGGCTGTGAACAATGTTACAGAGATGCTCCAAGAAAGGAGGATGAGCTATGTGGACACTGCTATAGGTACTATGATGAAATGACATCCATAACCACTGTGTGGCAGCCAAGACACGGAAGAAGAAGCTAGGTCAGACCTGTGTTTGCCTTCCTTGACTGTCGGAGGGAAAATGTGGGATTGGGGAGACGAGACAGTAATGAGGGACAGAGGCATCTGGAGACAGATTGATGGTGCTCTACCTCAGCACCCAACATGACTACTGTAAATATTGTATTTAAAGCAGCACCCATAATTCAAGCCTCACCACAACTTAATCAAGACTGTCCTAAGTTGCAGGCAAAGACAATATACACAGTTGCATCCACACTTTGAGTTTTTAACCCTGTTTGGCAAACTTCTGTAGCACACAATTTGGAGCAACTTAAAAGCTTTCCATTAAAAAAGTTACAACTTGAATAATTATCATTAAAAATTACTGATGGATCACACTATTGTTGGTAAAATTACTCTATTTAAAATCCACCCCACAACTTTGACACCAAATTCATGATTTTGAGTACACAGTGTTGTAACAGAAACCACTGCTACAAATACAGTATTTATAGTAAATGGTCGAGTTTAATTACCCTATTCGCAGCCACTGCAACATCGGGGTTGTGAACCCTCCGCACAAGATGACTGTTGTTTCAACAATCAGTAATGTTGTTGAAAACATGATTCTTCGCTGCATGGTGCCTGTGTTACGGATGGCCAGTGCAAACGCCATCGCACCCCGCAAACCTACAATCAATGTCAATGATTACTGACAGCTGTCAGTCATTACCGACACCTGTCAATCATAAGAGTATACCACATAATAATATTACAGTCATGTCTATAAGACAACAGAACAGCAATATAATTAGGGAATACTATGTGGTTTGTTGACATAATCAACAGTCAGGAGAGCTGCTGGCATGTGTGAGTGTTAAACAGGTATAAAATGTTGAGTGAGAAAAAATCTTACCTGAGAATGTCATCATGTGCTGTATGTTGTAATGTGTCTTACCTGAGAATGTCATCATGTGCTGTATGTTGTAGTGTGTCTTACCCGAGAATGTCATCATGTGCCGTATGTTGTAGTGTATCTTACCCTAGAATGTGATCATGTGCCGTATGTTGTAGTGTATCTTACCCTAGAATGTGATCATGTGCCGTATGTTGTAGTGTATCTTACCCTAGAATGTGATCATGTGCTGTATGTTGTAGAGTATCTTACCCGAGAATGTGATCATGTGCCGTATGTTGTAGTGTATCTTACCCTAGAATGTGATCATGTGCCGTATGTTGTAGTGTATCTTACCCTAGAATGTGATCATGTGCCGAATGTTGTAGTGTGTCTTACCCTAGAATGTGATCATGTGCCATATGTTGTAGTGTGTCTTACCATAGAATGTGATCATGTGTTGTATGTTGTAGTGTATCTTACCTTAGAATGTGATCATGTGCCGTATGTTGTAGTGTATCTTACCCTAGAATGTGATCATATGCCGAATGTTGTAGTGTGTCTTACCCTAGAATGTGATCATATGCCGTATGTTGTAGTGTGTCTAACCCTAGAATGTGATCATGTGCCGTATGTTGTAGTGTCTTACGCTAAAATGTGATCATGTGCCGTATGTTGTAGTGTGTCTTACGCTAGAATGTGATCATGTGCCGTATGTTGCAGTGTGTCTTACGCTAGAATGTGATCATGTGTTGTAGTGTATCTTACCTTAGAATGTGATCATGTGCCGTATGTTGTAGTGTATCTTACCCTAGAATGTGATCATATGCCGTATGTTGTAGTGTGTCTTACCCTAGAATGTGATCATATGCCGTATGTTGTAGTGTGTCTTACCCTAGAATGTGATCATGTGCCATATGTTGTAGTGTGTTTTACCCTAGAATATGATCATATGCCGTATGTTGTAGTGTGTCTTACCCTAGAATGTGATCATGTGCCGTATGTTATAGTGTGTCTTACCCTAGAATGTGATCATGTGCCGTATGTTGTAGTGTCTTACCCTAGAATGTGATCATGTGTTGTATGTTGTAGTGTGTCTTACCATAGAATGTGATCATGTGCCGTATGTTGTAGTGTGTCTTACGCTAAAATGTGATCATGTGCCGTATGTTGTAGTGTGTCTTACGCTAGAATGTGATCATGTGCCGTATGTTGCAGTGTGTCTTACGCTAGAATGTGATCATGTGTTGTATGTTGTAGTGTATCTTACCTTAGAATGTGATCATGTGCCGTATGTTGTAGTGTATCTTACCCTAGAATGTGATCATATGCCGTATGTTGTAGTGTGTCTTACCCTAGAATGTGATCATATGCCGTATGTTGTAGTGTGTCTTACCCTAGAATGTGATCATATGCCGTATGTTGTAGTGTGTCTTACCCTAGAATGTGATCATGTGCCGTATGTTGTAGTGTGTCTTACGCTAGAATGTGATCATGTGCCGTATGTTGTAGTGTGTCTTACCCTAGAATGTGATCATGTGCCGTATGTTGTAGTGTGTCTTACCCTAGAATGTGATCATGTGCCGTATGTGCCATATGTTGTAGTGTGTCTTACCCTAGAATGTGATCATGTGCCGTATGTTGTAGTGTGTCTTACCCTAGAATGTGATCATGTGCCGTATGTTGTAGTGTGTCTTACGCTAGAATGTGATCATGTGCCGTATGTTGTAGTGTGTCTTACGCTAGAATGTGATCATGTGCCGTATGTTGTAGTGTGTCTTAAAATGTGATCATGTGCCGTATGTTGTAGTGTGTCTTACCCGAGAATGTCATCATGTGCTGTATCTTGTAATGTGTCTTACCTGAGAATGTCATCATGTGCTGTATGTTGTAATGTGTCTTACCTGAGAATGTCATCATGTGCCGAATGTTGTAGTGTGTCTTACCCTAGAATGTGATCATGTGCCGTATGTTGTAGTGTGTCTTACCCTAGAATGTGATCATGTGTTGTATGTTGTAGTGTATCTTACCTTAGAATGTGATCATGTGACGTATGTTGTAGTGTATCTTACCCTAGAATGTGATCATATGCCATATGTTGTAGTGTGTCTTACCCTAGAATGTGATCATGTGCCGTATGTTGTAGTGTGTCTTACCCTAGAATGTGATCATGTGTTGTATGTTGTAGTGTATCTTACCTTAGAATGTGATCATGTGCCGTATGTTGTAGTGTATCTTACCCTAGAATGTGATCATATGCCATATGTTGTAGTGTGTCTTACCCTAGAATGTGATCATATGCCGTATGTTGTAGTGTGTCTTACCCTAGAATGTGATCATGTGCCATATGTTGTAGTGTGTCTTACCCTAGAATGTGATCATATGCCGTATGTTGTAGTGTGTCTTACCCTAGAATGTGATCATATGCCGCATGTTGTAGTGTGTCTTACCCTAGAATGTGATCATATGCCGTATGTTGTAGTGTGTCTTACCCTAGAATGTGATCATATGCCGTATGTTGTAGTGTGTCTTACCCTAGAATGTGATCATGTGCCGTATGTTGTAGTGTGTCTTACGCTAGAATGTGATCATGTGCCGTATGTTGTAGTGTGTCTTACGCTAGAATGTGATCATATGCCGTATGTTGTAGTGTGTCTTACCCTAGAATGTGATCATGTGCCGTATGTTGTAGTGTGTCTTACGCTAGAATGTGATCATGTGCCGTATGTTGTAGTGTGTCTTACCCTAGAATGTGATCATGTGCCGTATGTTGTAGTGTGTCTTACCCTAGAATGTGATCATGTGTTGTATGTTGTAGTGTGTCTTACCCTAGAATGTGATCATGTGCCGTATGTTGTAGTGTGTCTTACCCTAGAATGTGATCATGTGTTGTATGTTGTAGTGTGTCTTACCCTAGAATGTAATCATGTGTTGTATGTTGTAGTGTGTCTTACCCTAGAATGTGATCATGTGCCGTATGTTGTAGTGTGTCTTACGCTAAAATGTGATCATGTGCCGTATGTTGTAGTGTGTCTTACGCTAGAATGTGATCATGTGCCGTATGTTGCAGTGTGTCTTACGCTAGAATGTGATCATGTGCCATATGTTGTAGTGTGTCTTACCCGAGAATGTCATCATGTGCCGTATCTTGTAATGTGTCTTACCTGAGAATGTCATCATGTGCTGTATGTTGTAATGTGTCTTACCCGAGAATGTCATCATGTGCTGTATGTTGTAATGTGTCTTACCTGAGAATGTCATCATGTGCTGCATGTTGTAATGTGTCTTACATGAGAATGTCATCATGTGCTGTATGTTGTAGTGTATCTTACCTGAGAATGTCATCATGTGCTGTATGTTGTAGTGTATCTTACCTGAGAATGTCATCATGTGCTGTATGTTGTAATGTGTCTTACCCGAGAATGTCATCATGTGCTGTATGTTGTAATGTGTCTTACATGAGAATGTCATCATGTGCTGTATGTTGTAGTGTATCTTACCTGAGAATGTCATCATGTGCTGTATGTTGTAGTGTATCTTACCTGAGAATGTCATCATGTGCTGTATGTTGTAGTGTATCTTACCTGAGAATGTCATCATGTGCTGTATGTTGTAGTGTATCTTACCTGAGAATGTCATCATGTGCTGTATGTTGTAGTGTATCTTACCTGAGAATGTCATCATGTGCTGCATGTTGTAATGTGTCTTACATGAGAATGTCATCATGTGCTGCATGTTGTAGTGTATCTTACCTGAGAATGTCATCATGTGCTGTATGTTGTAGTGTATCTTACCTGAGAATGTCATCATGTGCTGTATGTTGTAGTGTATCTTAACTGAGAATGTCATCATGTGCTGCATGTTGTAGTGTATCTTACCTGAGAATGTCATCATGTGCTGTATGTTGTAGTGTATCTTACCTGAGAATGTCATCATGTGCTGTATGTTGTAGTGTATCTTACCTGAGAATGTCATCATGTGCTGTATGTTGTAGTGTATCTTACCTGAGAATGTCATCATGTGCTGTATGTTGTAGTGTATCTTACCTGAGAATGTCATCATGTGCTGTATGTTGTAGTGTATCTTACCTGAGAATGTCATCATGTGCTGTATGTTGTAGTGTATCTTACCTGAGAATGTCATCATGTGCTGCATGTTGTAGTGTATCTTACCTGAGAATGTCATCATGTGCTGTATGTTGTAGTGTATCTTACCTGAGAATGTCATCATGTGCTGTATGTTGTAGTGTATCTTGTTAGAGCGCCCTAGGTTGAGAAGGAAGGACAAAGGGTAGACGTTGCACATCCGGCCCAGTATCACTGCTATCTGTGTCAACTTGTCAAGGAAACTAAAACCATCCACCATAATTGACCTACCCATCATGTTCTGATTAATCAATTTCGTCAATGAGTAATCGATTCATGTTTTTGATTAAAGAATTGATCACAATCTTGAATTTAACTCCCTATGGTTCAGAAAATTACATTTTTTGGGTTGCAATCTGTATTTTTGACCTAAAATTCTGTATCAATCTGTATCATTCGTATATACATATGTTGCGCATACCTTAACAACAAGTACGTAGTTTTATTACTCATACATTCTACCCAACATCTGCCACAAACTACATTTATCACTGTGACTCTGCATGTCTTTCAGATTTAGTCAGTCCCAGCATATCAGCTGAACCAGCCAACTGGTGGCAGGGGCTGTCGATGTTCAGTTTACGTGCATGCATCTGTGAATTTTTCCGCAAGATGGAAAACAGCCTCTCTACATCAGCACTGCAGTGTGGAAGGCAGAGAAGAGGTGCTATTACCTTTGCCAACAGTAGTTTCACAGGAGAAGCCATCTTGAAAAGTGATTAGCTGTTTACCGCCTTGAGTTACCTGCCGCATTACTACAATTTACGAGCGAGCGCACTATCTATTGGCCATTGCATGCTACAACAAACTAAATCACTGAAAATAGGCAGTTCGTTCTTTCGATGTAGTTAGTCACTAAAATAAGCGATTACTTTATTGCATCGAAAGCTGTTGGTTTTTCGACTGATATGACTGCAACATGGTTTTGTGACGCATACAAATAATTAGTGTGGCTATACAAAGGTTTTTCAAAATTTTATTGAAATTCGTATAAAAATGGAATACGGCCGTATTACAAAAAAAATCGGCAAAATCCGTATCGGATACGGGTAATCCGTATCAGGTGGCAGGTCTGTGCCAGACCAAACAAGGCTCAAACAGAGCTGCCGGTGGTAAAAAATTTGGTGGCGTATGTCTTTGTGTAACAATGTTCCTAAATTCCAGAAAATGAAGAAGAAAGATCTACACTGTGGGGCAATTTGATGTAATCATAACTGGTTACTACTGTCATAGATTAAAACATTTGTGTTCCTGATATTTCATTTAAATGTGACAGTTTGAACAATTTTAATAATTCCATGGTAAATTCTGGAAGTCTCACATCAAACTGGGAGAATCAAAACCAGTGTGACTGGATTATGCCACTATCAGTAGCAACATGCTATGCTATCATTCATTCACTTTTGTCAATAATTACAATATTACCTGCAAGACTTTATCTCCCCCTTTCTGTCGTTTTATCTAAATTATTAGAGAAATTTTATTAACATGTATTTTTAGAAAATAATTTCGAAAAATATGTACTGTCAAGCCTTGACATTAAGGTTTTGTATGCATTGTAGATTTGAAAAGTTACTGTCCCACCAAAAAAAGTTACTGGCCTGAATTTTGCAGGAATATATATATTATGCATTTTAAAATAGAAACATACTATTTGTGACATGACAATTCAGTAGATGGCACCACAGGAAATAGCAACAGATACAATTGCTAGATGTCACCACGTGAATGCATGAATCAACCAATCAGATTTGCTCTTTCTCCATGTGTATGGTTATCCGCCGGCGTCCATATTGTTTATTTTAAATTTTGTTTCCTTCACATATTATTCAGTTTATTTATACTTGATAATCGCCATGCAGCAAGTAAAGCACGACAATAGATTAAGAGATGAGTGGTCACTGAACGATAATAAAAAATTGGGTTGATGTTCAGAAGTTAGTGCGACATAAGGAGCAATGATATCAAAATAAATGTTAACTTCAACCAAGTCTGAACAACGTACTGTTTCAAACGAGAACGCAACATCAGATGCAGATTTTGTTTAATTGTAGTGCAGGGAGTGACACGTGATAGAAACGATTTAAAACGACGTTGGCCAATCGGATTGAAACCAGTAAACAGTGAAAACTGGTGGCTCAAACTGGCCCGACAGCTTAAAAAAAGGCACCGGGCTAGTGGGCCAGTGTTAATGTCAAGAATGAATGCAGTGAACTCTGGGAAGGATACAAATGAAGCGATGATGAACCAGGGATTCCACTCGTGTTTTGTGAACGTGAAGGTCGACACTCCGATGTAGATAAAGACAAAGTTCTCCATCAGGAAGTTCAGCACCTCGAACAACTGAAACAAGACAAAGTTCACAATTAGGAAGTTGAATGACATGAATATCTTAACCCTTTCAAGGCCAGATTAATGCAAATATGTGCCTGTTATTGAATCCTATTAAATCAAGAGAATGTGCTGTGAGTGAATCATGTGATATACTCGGGTTGCATGAATGCAAATAAATAAATAATTTTTGATCCGATTCAAATTAAATTTTCACTACATCTGAAGAACTAATTCCTGGTGTAACTATCCAAGTATGTGACATATTTGTCAATTTATTACTCAAATATGAATTGCTAAAGCTTGACAAAAATAAAATACTTAAATAATTTTCAACAATTAATTTTTTTATAATATTTTTCATTACTAATTAGCGGTTACATGCTGCGTATGAAATGTTCATAAATTACTATGCTACAGAATGGAAAACTAATTAAATGTCTATGGTAAATAAAACTGAAATAATTTAAGTTTTTCAGAGTGCATGTATTTTCAAGATTTTATACAAAATGGCGTTCTTTGTGATCATAGCCGTCATCTCGTCTGAACTATTAAGTTGGTGTTATGTTTAAAATGCGTAATCATAGTGCAAAACATTCCCCTTCGATGGCAGCGTTCGTTATAAACTCGATTCGAAAATCCCATCAAAGTCCGAATTACTGGAGTTCGACATAATGACAATGTCGAGAATTACACCAAAGCTAAAAAACACCACCGGCTTCGTTGCGCGGCGCATTAATACTTCTTTACAACAAAATAGACCGCTCAAAAGTTAGCATTTAATCGTAGAAATCGCCTGCGGACGCGTGTTTTGGAATAATTCCTGGGTGCTTCCATGTTTATACCCGCAGCAAATGTTAAACTTTAATCTCATTGGCTGAAAATCACCATTAAAATATTCACTGCGTGGCGTAAAAGAGGGACCGGAAATTGTTTGTCGCTGCGTTCGACTACAAAACCGCGTGGTGGTTGGCGCTATTTAGTCACGGAAATCGCCATCATTTCATCATTTGACGCTTCCCAGTGAAACTTCAATATTATTATATGTTAACTGCCGAAATAAATTGCCGTTATTGCATGACACTGTTTCGCGGTACCAGTTTAAATGTGCCCCTGTATTCGGGCGTATTCAGGCGTTCTGGCCGTGAGTGGGAGTCGGGTTGATTCGGGCGTTCTGACCACGAGAGGGTTAAACAAGACAAAGTTCACAATTAGGAAGTTGAATTACATGAATATCTTAAACAAGACAAAGTTCACAATTAGGAAGTTGACTTACATATATATCTTGAATGACTAAAATAAGACAAAGTTCACAACGAGGAACTTCAGTATATCAAACAACTGAATCCAAACACAGTTCAATTGTATTGTGTGTTGCTTGCATTAAAACTTGGATATCTCGACAACCAGTGCATGAAAGTACATGAAATGAATTACATTGTTTACAGAAATGAATGTTTGAATAAAATATGCATAGAATAAAATATGCATTGAATAAAATATGCATTCAATAAAGTTTCAGATCTTGAAGCGAAGTTCAACAATTACGATAACAAAAGTGAAACAAATGTACCCTGCATGTCAGTTTTGCTCTATTAAAACGTTTATTCGATTCTCATGGTTAGTTTTGAAATTACGCATTTTTTGTAAACGACATCAACATGCGTGAAAATGTAAAAATAATAACTTATAAAATGGCTACCGTCTACCGATCATATTATCGAATGGAATGTTCTGTTGCAATATAAAATCAATGGATGCATATATACTGCGAAATGAAGACGCCGACAACTGGTCATCTGCCATCTAAAAGTGCCACTGACATCGCTAATGGATGACAGTAGAACTCTGTGTTCGTTGCCAACACTACTGATGCTGTATACATTGATTTCTGACTCGTAATTAATGGAAAATGATTTCAATCAAATCTGCCAAATGCAACGTGATATTGGAATTCATTTCAAATTTTTGATGAACGCAACTCAACTTCCTTCCAAATAAACTCTCTTCACAAACGCAAACTGCTTTCGCAAGATGGCGATAGCAAATGTATTCTTGACCTTTACAGAATCTAGGTCACCAATTTGACCTGGCTAGTTAGTGTAAAAGAAGGATCTGATCGCAGTAAATGAAAGGCCTGGGAGAAGCAAGTTCTGCAGGTGGTTTTGGAAAGCCTGCGCGTATGAGGGGGGTGGGCACATTGGCACGGTTGCGCAGTAAAGAGCTAAACAAGACAAAGGTCACAATTAGGAAGCTGAGTAAATCGAGCAGCTGAAACAATATTAAGGTTGCAATGAGGAAGTTGACCAACTCAAAGACAAGAAAACAGATCACAATGGGGAAGTTAAATTACATGAACGCCTGAAACAATACAAAGTTCACAATGAGGAAGTTGACCAACTCAAAGACAAGAAAACAGATCACAATGGGGAAGTTAAATTACATGAACGCCTGAAACAATACAAAGTTCACAATGAGGAAGTTGACCAACTCAAAGACAAGAAAACAGATCACAATGGGGAAGTTAAATTACATGAATGCCTGAAACAATACAAAGTTCACAATGAGGAAGTTGACCAACTCAAAGACAAGAAAACAGATCACAATGGGGAAGTTAAATTACATGAACGCCTGAAACAATACAAAGTTCTCAATGAGGAAGTTGACCAACTCAAAGACAAGAAAACAGATCACAATGGGGAAGTTAAATTACATGAACGCCTGAAACAATACAAAGTTCTCAATGAGGAAGTTGACCAACTCAAAGACAAGAAAACAGATCACAATGGGGAAGTTAAATTACATGAACGCCTGAAACAATACAAAGTTCTCAATGAGGAAGTTGACCAACTCAAAGACAAGAAAACAGATCACAATGGGGAAGTTAAATTACATGAACGCCTGAAACAATACAAAGTTCTCAATGAGGAAGTTGACCAACTCAAAGACAAGAAAACAGATCACAATGGGGAAGTTAAATTACATGAACGCCTGAAACAATACAAAGTTCACAATGAGGAAGTTGACCAACTCAAAGACAAGAAAAAAGATCACAATGGGGAAGTTAAATTACATGAACGCCTGAAACAATACAAAGTTCTCAATGAGGAAGTTGACCAACTCAAAGACAAGAAAACAGATCACAATGGGGAAGTTAAATTACATGAACGCCTGAAACAATACAAAGTTGTCAATGAGGAAGTTGACCAACTCAAAGACAAGAAAACAGATCACAATGGGGAAGTTAAATTACATGAACGCCTGAAACAATACAAAGTTCACAATGAGGAAGTTGACCAATTCAAAGACAAGAAAACAGATCACAATGGGGAAGTTAAATTACATGAACGCCTGAAACAATACAAAGTTCACAATGAGGAATTTGACCAACTCAAAGACAAGAAAACAGATCACAATAGAGAAGTTAAATTACATGAACCCCTGAAACAATACAAAGTTCACAATGAGGAAGTTGACCAACTCAAAGACAAGAAAACAGATCACAATGGGGAAGTTAAATTACATGAACGCCTGAAACAATACAAAGTTCACAATGAGGAAGTTGACCAACTCAAAGACAAGAAAACAGATCACAATGGGGAAGTTAAATTACATGAACGCCTGAAACAATACAAAGTTCACAATGAGGAAGATGACCAACTCAAAGACAAGAAAACAGATCACAATGGGGAAGTTAAATTACATGAACGCCTGAAACAATACAAAGTTCTCAATGAGGAAGATGACCAACTCAAAGACAAGGAAACAGATCACAATGGGGAAGTTAAATTACATGAACGCCTGAAACAATACAAAGTTCTCAATGAGGAAGTTGACCAACTCAAAGACAAGAAAACAGATCACAATGGGGAAGTTAAATTACATGAACGCTTGAAACAATACAAAGTTCTCAATGAGGAAGTTGACCAACTCAAAGACAAGAAAACAGATCTCAATGGGGAAGTTAAATTACATGAACGCCTGAAACAATACAAAGTTCTCAATGAGGAAGTTGACCAACTCAAAGACAAGAAAACAGATCACAATGGGGAAGTTAAATTACATGAACGCCTGAAACAATACAAAGTTCACAATGAGGAAGTTGACCAACTCAAACACAAGAAAACAGATCACAATGGGGAAGTTAAATTACATGAACGCCTGAAACAATACAAAGTTCACAATGAGGAAGTTGACCAACTCAAAGACAAGAAAACAGATCACAATGGGGAAGTTAAATTACATGAATGCCTGAAACAATACAAAGTTCACAATGAGGAAGTTGACCAACTCAAAGACAAGAAAACAGATCACAATGGGGAAGTTAAATTACATGAACGCCTGAAACAATACAAAGTTCTCAATGAGGAAGTTGACCAACTCAAAGACAAGAAAACAGATCACAATGGGGAAGTTAAATTACATGAACACCTGAAACAATACAAAGTTCTCAATGAGGAAGTTGACCAACTCAAAGACAAGAAAACAGATCACAATGGGGAAGTTAAATTACATGAACGCCTGAAACAATACAAAGTTCTCAATGAGGAAGTTGACCAACTCAAAGACAAGAAAACAGATCACAATGGGGAAGTTAAATTACATGAATGCCTGAAACAATACAAAGTTCTCAATGAGGAAGTTGACCAACTCAAAGACAAGAAAACAGATCACAATGGGGAAGTTAAATTACATGAACGCCTGAAACAATACAAAGTTCACAATGAGGAAGTTGACCAACTCAAAGACAAGAAAAAAGATCACAATGGGGAAGTTAAATTACATGAACGCCTGAAACAATACAAAGTTCTCAATGAGGAAGTTGACCAACTCAAAGACAAGAAAACAGATCACAATGGGGAAGTTAAATTACATGAACGCCTGAAACAATACAAAGTTCACAATGAGGAAGTTGACCAACTCAAAGACAAGAAAACTTATTCACAACAATATTGATATTTATTAACAGATAACAGACCAATTATATTTTAAATGGTGGTGCACTGTATTTTTAAATACATCTGGAAAATCAGTGTCAAAATAGATATAGTTTATAATATATATTTCTACAATAATCTACATTATACATTGACGAATGTTATACTTATTCACAAATGAACTGAGCATCAGTATTGATATTCATGAACAGATAACAGAAAATTTTATTTTTAAATGGTAGTATATTTACTGCATATTAAAATACATTTGGACAGTCACAGTGTCAAAATACTTAGTTTTTATTATATTTCAACATGTTTAAAAAACAAAAACGTTCTCAATGAGGAAGTTGACCAACTCAAAGACAAGAAAACAGATCACAATGGGGAAGTTAAATTAACTGAACGCCTGAAACAATACAAAGTTCTCAATGAGGAAGTTGACCAACTCAAAGACAAGAAAACAGATCACAATGGGGAAGTTAAATTACATGAACGCCTGAAACAATACAAAGTTCTCAATGAGGAAGTTGACCAACTCAAAGACAAGAAAACAGATCACAATGGGGAAGTTAAATTAACTGAACGCCTGAAACAATACAAAGTTCTCAATGAGGAAGTTGACCAACTCAAAGACAAGAAAACAGATCACAATGGGGAAGTTAAATTACATGAACGCCTGAAACAATACAAAGTTCTCAATGAGGAAGTTGACCAACTCAAAGACAAGAAAACAGATCACAATGGGGAAGTTAAATTACATGAACGCCTGAAACAATACAAAGTTCACAATGAGGAAGTTGACCAACTCAAAGACAAGAAAACTTATTCACAACAATATTGATATTTATTAACAGATAACAGACCAATTATATTTTAAATGGTGGTGCACTGTATTTTTAAATACATCTGGAAAATCACAGTGTCAAAATAGATATAGTTTATAATATATATTTCTACAATAATCTACATTATACATTGACGAATGTTATACTTATTCACAAATGAACTGAGCATCAGTATTGATATTCATGAACAGATAACAGAAAATTTTATTTTTAAATGGTAGTATATTTACTGCATATTAAAATACATTTGGACAGTCACAGTGTCAAAATACTTAGTTTTTATTATATTTCAACATGTTTAAAAAACAAAAACGTTCTCAATGAGGAAGTTGACCAACTCAAAGACAAGAAAACAGATCACAATGGGGAAGTTAAATTAACTGAACGCCTGAAACAATACAAAGTTCTCAATGAGGAAGTTGACCAACTCAAAGACAAGAAAACAGATCACAATGGGGAAGTTAAATTACATGAACGCCTGAAACAATACAAAGTTCTCAATGAGGAAGTTGACCAACTCAAAGACAAGAAAACAGATCACAATGGGGAAGTTAAATTAACTGAACGCCTGAAACAATACAAAGTTCTCAATGAGGAAGTTGACCAACTCAAAGACAAGAAAACAGATCACAATGGGGAAGTTAAATTACATGAACGCCTGAAACAATACAAAGTTGTCAATGAGGAAGTTGACCAACTCAAAGACAAGAAAACAGATCACAATGGGGAAGTTAAATTACATGAACGCCTGAAACAATACAAAGTTCACAATGAGGAAGTTGACCAATTCAAAGACAAGAAAACAGATCACAATGGGGAAGTTAAATTACATGAACGCCTGAAACAATACAAAGTTCACAATGAGGAATTTGACCAACTCAAAGACAAGAAAACAGATCACAATGGGGAAGTTAAATTACATGAACGCCTGAAACAATACAAAGTTCACAATGAGGAAGTTGACCAACTCAAAGACAAGAAAACAGATCACAATGGGGAAGTTAAATTACATGAACGCCTGAAACAATACAAAGTTCTCAATGAGGAAGATGACCAACTCAAAGACAAGGAAACAGATCACAATGGGGAAGTTAAATTACATGAACGCTTGAAACAATACAAAGTTCTCAATGAGGAAGTTGACCAACTCAAAGACAAGAAAACAGATCACAATGGGGAAGTTAAATTACATGAACGCTTGAAACAATACAAAGTTCTCAATGAGGAAGTTGACCAACTCAAAGACAAGAAAACAGATCTCAATGGGGAAGTTAAATTACATAAACGCCTGAAACAATACAAAGTTCTCAATGAGGAAGTTGACCAACTCAAAGACAAGAAAACAGATCACAATGGGGAAGTTAAATTACATGAACGCCTGAAACAATACAAAGTTCTCAATGAGGAAGTTGACCAACTCAAAGACAAGAAAACAGATCACAATGGGGAAGATTACGCCTGAAACAATACAAAGTTCTCAATGAGGAAGTTGACCAACTCAAAGACAAGAAAACAGATCACAATGGGGAAGTTAAATTACATGAACGCCTGAAACAATACAAAGTTCACAATGAGGAAGTTGACCAACTCAAAGACAAGAAAACAGATCACAATGGTGAAGTTAAATTACATGAACGCCTGAAACAATACAAAGTTCACAATGAGGAAGTTGACCAACTCAAAGACAAGAAAACAGATCACAATGGTGAAGTTAAATTACATGAACGCCTGAAACAATACAAAGTTCACAATGAGGAAGTTGACCAACTCAAAGACAAGAAAACAGATCACAATGGTGAAGTTAAATTACATGAACGCCTGAAACAATACAAAGTTCACAATGAGGAAGTTGACCAACTCAAAGACAAGAAAACAGATCACAATGGTGAAGTTAAATTACATGAACGCCTGAAACAATACAAAGTTCACAATGAGGAAGTTGACCAACTCAAAGACAAGAAAACAGATCACAATGGTGAAGTTAAATTACATGAACGCCTGAAACAATACAAAGTTCACAATGAGGAAGTTGACCAACTCAAAGACAAGAAAACAGATCACAATGGTGAAGTTAAATTACATGAACGCCTGAAACAATACAAAGTTCACAATGAGGAAGTTGACCAACTCAAAGACAAGAAAACAGATCACAATGGGGAAGTTAAATTACATGAACGCCTGAAACAATACAAAGTTCACAATGAGGAAGTTGACCAACTCAAACACAAGAAAACAGATCACAATGGGGAAGTTAAATTACATGAATGCCTGAAACAATACAAAGTTCACAATGAGGAAGTTGACCAACTCAAAGACAAGAAAACAGATCACAATGGGGAAGTTAAATTACATGAATGCCTGAAACAATACAAAGTTCACAATGAGGAAGTTGACCAACTCAAAGACAAGAAAACAGATCACAATGGGGAAGTTAAATTACATGAACGCCTGAAACAATACAAAGTTCACAATGAGGAAGTTGACCAACTCAAAGACAAGAAAACTTATTCACAACAATATTGATATTTATTAACAGATAACAGACCAATTATATTTTAAATGGTGGTGCACTGTATTTTTAAATACATCTGGAAAATCAGTGTCAAAATAGATATAGTTTATAATATATATTTCTACAATAATCTACATTATACATTGACGAATGTTATACTTATTCACAAATGAACTGAGCATCAGTATTGATATTCATGAACAGATAACAGAAAATTTTATTTTTAAATGGTAGTATATTTACTGCATATTAAAATACATTTGGACAGTCACAGTGTCAAAATACTTAGTTTTTATTATATTTCAACATGTTTAAAAAACAAAAACGTTCTCAATGAGGAAGTTGACCAACTCAAAGACAAGAAAACAGATCACAATGGGGAAGTTAAATTAACTGAACGCCTGAAACAATACAAAGTTCTCAATGAGGAAGTTGACCAACTCAAAGACAAGAAAACAGATCACAATGGGGAAGTTAAATTACATGAACACCTGAAACAATACAAAGTTCTCAATGAGGAAGTTGACCAACTCAAAGACAAGAAAACAGATCACAATGGGGAAGTTAAATTACATGAACGCCTGAAACAATACAAAGTTCTCAATGAGGAAGTTGACCAACTCAAAGACAAGAAAACAGATCACAATGGGGAAGTTAAATTACATGAATGCCTGAAACAATACAAAGTTCTCAATGAGGAAGTTGACCAACTCAAAGACAAGAAAACAGATCACAATGGGGAAGTTAAATTACATGAACGCCTGAAACAATACAAAGTTCACAATGAGGAAGTTGACCAACTCAAAGACAAGAAAACTTATTCACAACAATATTGATATTTATTAACAGATAACAGACCAATTATATTTTAAATGGTGGTGCACTGTATTTTTAAATACATCTGGAAAATCACAGTGTCAAAATAGATATAGTTTATAATATATATTTCTACAATAATCTACATTATACATTGACGAATGTTATACTTATTCACAAATGAACTGAGCATCAGTATTGATATTCATGAACAGATAACAGAAAATTTTATTTTTAAATGGTAGTATATTTACTGCATATTAAAATACATTTGGACAGTCACAGTGTCAAAATACTTAGTTTTTATTATATTTCAACATGTTTAAAAAACAAAAACGTTCTCAATGAGGAAGTTGACCAACTCAAAGACAAGAAAACAGATCACAATGGGGAAGTTAAATTAACTGAACGCCTGAAACAATACAAAGTTCTCAATGAGGAAGTTGACCAACTCAAAGACAAGAAAACAGATCACAATGGGGAAGTTAAATTACATGAACGCCTGAAACAATACAAAGTTCTCAATGAGGAAGTTGACCAACTCAAAGACAAGAAAACAGATCACAATGGGGAAGTTAAATTACATGAACGCCTGAAACATTATAAAGTTCTCAATGAGGAAGTTGACCAACTCAAAGACAAGAAAACAGATCACAATGGGGAAGTTAAATTACATGAACGCCTGAAACAATACAAAG
>CM034544.1:46924571-47022081 GCA_020002185.1 Paraescarpia echinospica | reverse complement strand
AATGAGGAAGTTGACCAACTCAAAGACAAGAAAACAGATCACAATGGGGAAGTTAAATTAACTGAACGCCTGAAACAATACAAAGTTCTCAATGAGGAAGTTGACCAACTCAAAGACAAGAAAACAGATCACAATGGGGAAGTTAAATTACATGAACGCCTGAAACAATACAAAGTTGTCAATGAGGAAGTTGACCAACTCAAAGACAAGAAAACAGATCACAATGGGGAAGTTAAATTACATGAACGCCTGAAACAATACAAAGTTCACAATGAGGAAGTTGACCAATTCAAAGACAAGAAAACAGATCACAATGGGGAAGTTAAATTACATGAACGCCTGAAACAATACAAAGTTCACAATGAGGAATTTGACCAACTCAAAGACAAGAAAACAGATCACAATAGAGAAGTTAAATTACATGAACCCCTGAAACAATACAAAGTTCACAATGAGGAAGTTGACCAACTCAAAGACAAGAAAACAGATCACAATGGGGAAGTTAAATTACATGAACGCCTGAAACAATACAAAGTTCACAATGAGGAATTTGACCAACTCAAAGACAAGAAAACAGATCACAATGGGGAAGTTAAATTACATGAACGCCTGAAACAATACAAAGTTCACAATGAGGAAGTTGACCAACTCAAAGACAAGAAAACAGATCACAATGGGGAAGTTAAATTACATGAACGCCTGAAACAATACAAAGTTCACAATGAGGAAGATGACCAACTCAAAGACAAGAAAACAGATCACAATGGGGAAGTTAAATTACATGAACGCCTGAAACAATACAAAGTTCTCAATGAGGAAGATGACCAACTCAAAGACAAGGAAACAGATCACAATGGGGAAGCACTACATGAACGTACTCGAAACAATACAAAGTTCCCAATGAGGAAGTTGGACCAACCCCAAAGACAAGAAAACAGATCACAATGGGGAAGTTAAATTACATGAACGCTTGAAACAATAATACAAAGTTCTCAATGAGGAAGTTGACCAACTCAAAAGACAAGAAAACAGATCTCTTTAACAATGGGGAAGTTAAATTACATGAACTGAAACAATACAAAGTTCTCAATGAGGAAGTTGACCAACCTAAAGACAAGAAAAACAGATCACAATGGGGAAGCAATTACATGACTGAAACAATACAAAGTTCCTACCGAGGAAGCTGGACCAACCCAAAGACAAGAAACAGATCAATTTTATGAAGTTAAAATTACATGAACGCCTTGAAACAAAAACGTTCTCAATGAGGAAGTTGACCAACTCAAAGACAAGAAAACAGATCACAATGGGGAAGTTAAATTAACTGAACGCCTGAAACAATACAAAGTTCTCAATGAGGAAGTTGACCAACTCAAAGACAAGAAAACAGATCACAATGGGGAAGTTAAATTACATGAACACCTGAAACAATACAAAGTTCTCAATGAGGAAGTTGACCAACTCAAAGACAAGAAAACAGATCACAATGGGGAAGTTAAATTACATGAACGCCTGAAACAATACAAAGTTCTCAATGAGGAAGTTGACCAACTCAAAGACAAGAAAACAGATCACAATGGGGAAGTTAAATTACATGAATGCCTGAAACAATACAAAGTTCTCAATGAGGAAGTTGACCAACTCAAAGACAAGAAAACAGATCACAATGGGGAAGTTAAATTACATGAACGCCTGAAACAATACAAAGTTCACAATGAGGAAGTTGACCAACTCAAAGACAAGAAAACAGATCACAATGGGGAAGTTAAATTACATGAACGCCTGAAACAATACAAAGTTCTCAATGAGGAAGTTGATCAACTCAAAGACAAGAAAACAGATCACAATGGGGAAGTTAAATTACATGAACGCCTGAAACAATACAAAGTTCTCAATGAGGAAGTTGACCAACTCAAAGACAAGAAAACAGATCACAATGGGGAAGTTAAATTACATGAACGCCTGAAACAATACAAAGTTCACAATGAGGAAGTTGACCAACTCAAAGACAAGAAAACAGATCACAATGGTGAAGTTAAATTACATGAACGCCTGAAACAATACAAAGTTCACAATGAGGAAGTTGACCAACTCAAAGACAAGAAAACAGATCACAATGGTGAAGTTAAATTACATGAACGCCTGAAACAATACAAAGTTCACAATGAGGAAGTTGACCAACTCAAAGACAAGAAAACAGATCACAATGGTGAAGTTAAATTACATGAACGCCTGAAACAATACAAAGTTCACAATGAGGAAGTTGACCAACTCAAAGACAAGAAAACAGATCACAATGGTGAAGTTAAATTACATGAGCATACAAAAGAGCAATACAGTTCTCAATGAGTTGATCAGCTCAAGGAACCAAAACAGATACTGTGGGGGAGGATTCACCAAATTGCATGAGCATACAAAGAACAATACAAAAGTTCTCAATGAGGGAAGTTGAGAGCCAACTCAAGAGACAAGGAAAACAGATCACAATTGGGAAGTTAAGAAATTACATGAACGCCTGAAACAATACAAAGTTCACAATGAGGAAGTTGACCAACTCAAAGACAAGAAAACTTATTCACAACAATATTGATATTTATTAACAGATAACAGACCAATTATATTTTAAATGGTGGTGCACTGTATTTTTAAATACATCTGGAAAATCAGTGTCAAAATAGATATAGTTTATAATATATATTTCTACAATAATCTACATTATACATTGACGAATGTTATACTTATTCACAAATGAACTGAGCATCAGTATTGATATTCATGAACAGATAACAGAAAATTTTATTTTTAAATGGTAGTATATTTACTGCATATTAAAATACATTTGGACAGTCACAGTGTCAAAATACTTAGTTTTTATTATATTTCAACATGTTTAAAAAACAAAAACGTTCTCAATGAGGAAGTTGACCAACTCAAAGACAAGAAAACAGATCACAATGGGGAAGTTAAATTAACTGAACGCCTGAAACAATACAAAGTTCTCAATGAGGAAGTTGACCAACTCAAAGACAAGAAAACAGATCACAATGGGGAAGTTAAATTACATGAACACCTGAAACAATACAAAGTTCTCAATGAGGAAGTTGACCAACTCAAAGACAAGAAAACAGATCACAATGGGGAAGTTAAATTACATGAACGCCTGAAACAATACAAAGTTCTCAATGAGGAAGTTGACCAACTCAAAGACAAGAAAACAGATCACAATGGGGAAGTTAAATTACATGAATGCCTGAAACAATACAAAGTTCTCAATGAGGAAGTTGACCAACTCAAAGACAAGAAAACAGATCACAATGGGGAAGTTAAATTACATGAACGCCTGAAACAATACAAAGTTCACAATGAGGAAGTTGACCAACTCAAAGACAAGAAAACTTATTCACAACAATATTGATATTTATTAACAGATAACAGACCAATTATATTTTAAATGGTGGTGCACTGTATTTTTAAATACATCTGGAAAATCACAGTGTCAAAATAGATATAGTTTATAATATATATTTCTACAATAATCTACATTATACATTGACGAATGTTATACTTATTCACAAATGAACTGAGCATCAGTATTGATATTCATGAACAGATAACAGAAAATTTTATTTTTAAATGGTAGTATATTTACTGCATATTAAAATACATTTGGACAGTCACAGTGTCAAAATACTTAGTTTTTATTATATTTCAACATGTTTAAAAAACAAAAACGTTCTCAATGAGGAAGTTGACCAACTCAAAGACAAGAAAACAGATCACAATGGGGAAGTTAAATTAACTGAACGCCTGAAACAATACAAAGTTCTCAATGAGGAAGTTGACCAACTCAAAGACAAGAAAACAGATCACAATGGGGAAGTTAAATTACATGAACGCCTGAAACAATACAAAGTTCTCAATGAGGAAGTTGACCAACTCAAAGACAAGAAAACAGATCACAATGGGGAAGTTAAATTAACTGAACGCCTGAAACAATACAAAGTTCTCAATGAGGAAGTTGACCAACTCAAAGACAAGAAAACAGATCACAATGGGGAAGTTAAATTACATGAACGCCTGAAACAATACAAAGTTCACAATGAGGAAGTTGACCAACTCAAAGACAAGAAAACAGATCACAATGGGGAAGTTAAATTACATGAACGCCTGAAACAATACAAAGTTCACAATGAGGAAGTTGACCAACTCAAAGACAAGAAAACTTATTCACAACAATATTGATATTTATTAACAGATAACAGACCAATTATATTTTAAATGGTGGTGCACTGTATTTTTAAATACATCTGGAAAATCAGTGTCAAAATAGATATAGTTTATAATATATATTTCTACAATAATCTACATTATACATTGACGAATGTTATACTTATTCACAAATGAACTGAGCATCAGTATTGATATTCATGAACAGATAACAGAAAATTTTATTTTTAAATGGTAGTATATTTACTGCATATTTAAAATACATTTGGACAGTCACAGTGTCAAAATACTTAGTTTTTATTATATTTCAACATGTTTAAAAAACAAAAACGTTCTCAATGAGGAAGTTGACCAACTCAAAGACAAGAAAACAGATCACAATGGGGAAGTTAAATTAACTGAACGCCTGAAACAATACAAAGTTCTCAATGAGGAAGTTGACCAACTCAAAGACAAGAAAACAGATCACAATGGGGAAGTTAAATTACATGAACGCCTGAAACAATACAAAGTTCACAATGAGGAAGTTGACCAACTCAAACACAAGAAAACAGATCACAATGGGGAAGTTAAATTACATGAACGCCTGAAACAATACAAAGTTCACAATGAGGAAGTTGACCAACTCAAAGACAAGAAAACAGATCACAATGGGGAAGTTAACTCATTAGAACTGGGAAACAATAATACAAAACTTCTAATGAGGAAGTTGGACCAACCTAAAGACAAGAAAATAGATCACAATGGGAAGTTAATACATGAACGCTCGAACAATAAAGTTCACTATGAAGTTGACCAACTCAAAGACAAGAAAACAGATCACAATGGGGAAGTTAAATTACATGAACGCCTGAAACAATACAAAGTTCACAATGAGGAAGTTGACCAATTCAAAGACAAGAAAACAGATCACAATGGGGAAGTTAAATTACATGAACGCCTGAAACAATACAAAGTTCACAATGAGGAATTTGACCAACTCAAAGACAAGAAAACAGATCACAATGGGGAAGTTAAATTACATGAACGCCTGAAACAATACAAAGTTCACAATGAGGAAGTTGACCAACTCAAACACAAGAAAACAGATCACAATGGGGAAGTTAAATTACATGAACGCCTGAAACAATACAAAGTTCACAATGAGGAAGTTGACCAACTCAAAGACAAGAAAACAGATCACAATGGGGAAGTTAAATTACATGAACGCCTGAAACAATACAAAGTTCACAATGAGGAAGTTGACCAACTCAAAGACAAGAAAACAGATCACAATGGGGAAGTTAAATTACATGAACGCCTGAAACAATACAAAGTTCACAATGAGGAAGTTGACCAACTCAAAGACAAGAAAACAGATCACAATGGGGAAGTTAAATTACATGAACGCCTGAAACAATACAAAGTTCACAATGAGGAAGTTGACCAACTCAAAGACAAGAAAACAGATCACAATGGTGAAGTTAAATTACATGAACGCCTGAAACAATACAAAGTTCACAATGAGGAAGTTGACCAACTCAAAGACAAGAAAACAGATCACAATGGTGAAGTTAAATTACATGAACGCCTGAAACAATACAAAGTTCACAATGAGGAAGTTGACCAACTCAAAGACAAGAAAACAGATCACAATGGTGAAGTTAAATTACATGAACGCCTGAAACAATACAAAGTTCACAATGAGGAAGTTGACCAACTCAAAGACAAGAAAACAGATCACAATGGACCAGCCAGTTCTGTGAATAAAGGAACATCAAGGATTGAGAATTGTACAGAGCTGTGACAATTGATACTATGACAGCACTAACCTGTTTTGTCCAGACTTTTGCTTCATTTGACAGGTTATTGAATGTGTAGTGGGCCTGACAGATTCCACAAAATAACACAGCCACAATACCTGAAACAGGATTAAAATCACTACAATGCTACGTCTAATACTGAACTCATTAACCATTACTGTAGAAACCCAAATAAAACACATTTGATGAAAACTATTTTACTTCACGGAAGCCTACTTTTTAATAGTTATGAATAGTATAGAAATAGTTATGAACATTACCAGTCTTACAGTTTTGAATATTGTTGTAACTGATTCCTTGTATGTAAAAACATTAGACGGTTAAATCAAGATTCTACCACAACTGATGACATTAAAAAAAAATTCTTAACTGGAAAATTGCATTCACCAAAATTTGCATTCACGAAAAAGTGAGAAACCACACATCTTTTTTTTACAATGATTACATTAAAAACTTCTTTCTCCTGATAATTAAGTAAAATAAGATCCCTCAAATTTTAAACATGACTTTCCCCTCATTCCTGTTCTATGTCACGTTCAAATTCTATCGCAAAATGTCGGTACACCAAGTTCCCACTGACAGTCATCAGTACACAACGACCTTCCTCTGTACCCAATGACCTTGCACTGACCTCATGACCTTGACCTACCTGTCATCCCGAGGGCTTCGGCAGCGAGGAATGTTCCATAGGACATGAGGAAGAAGAGGGAAGTCTCGAGTAGAGGGAACTCGTTAATGTGGGTGTACTTGGTCAGCTGACAGGAGTCAAGGTCATAACACTGAACAATCACGATATGTGGATGAAATATTATCCACGTCACCCTTGTAGTTGGACAAACTCAAACTGTTTTTCCTGCTGCATTTTCACCTTAACAATTAAATTTTAGTTGCTTTTGCTTAGCCATTAAATTTAATAAATTACATGATAATTACTAAATTGTTCTTAACTTAATCCTTGTCACTCCCTGACAGAGTATAGGCCAACACTGCCTCATTTCACTGGATAAGTGTTACTTTTCCACTTGTTTCTGTCAACATTTTAGTTTTGCCTTTCAAAACTGAGACACAATACCTTATTCAATATGTTATACTCCTGATATCACAGCAAATACTGTGACCTTTATCACATTAAATACTGAAGTAATTATATCTTTGATACTACACCTGAGTCACTACAACTCTTTGGAACAGTTTACCATTATAGTAAGCATGGAGATGTTATTTAATAAGGTTATACCTGTCGGAATTTGTTGTACTCGTCGGAGCTTCCAGGACCTTCATCATTATGGAGGGGCCAATAGCTCCACTGAGCACAACAAAAGATTCTGACAGTTAATTTAATAACCTTTTCAAATATGACTGCAACAGAATCCTGAATCAAGATACCGGCTGAAATGGATATGCTCCATTTCAAAACCTCAGTTCCATAAATGTTTGTGAAGACTTTGTTGGTTTATGGAACTTGAATTTACTGTATAAAACTGGACTTGCACCCACGCGTGATGATAGCAGGGATGCACACATGCATGCATGTATGCATACATGCACACACACATTTCAAGTAGATGGCACCCAGTATTAATGACATCATAATACCACTTCCTTAGTGGGGCACATTCTTGCTTAACCAAATTATTGTGTAGAACCCTCTTAACTTTGTCGTGTTTGAACCATTTGAGTGGGCTCTTCAGAAATTACTTTGGCATAACACTAACATCCTTCACCTCTGCTGTCTACTCCTGTCCCCAGCAATTAAGTACTAACACAGTTACAGCTAGGAAGTCCAATTTAGTAGTAACACAGTTACAGCTAGGAAGTCCAATTTAGTAGTAACACAGTTACAGCTAGGAAGTCCAATTTAGTAGTAACACAGTTACAGCTAGGAAGTCCAATTTGGTAGTAACACAGTTACAGCTAGGAAGTCCAATTTAGTAGTAACACAGTTACAGCTAGGAAGTCCAATTTAGTAGTAACACAGTTACAGCTAGGAAGTCCAATTTAGTAGTAACACAGTTACAGCTAGGAAGTCCAATTTAGTACTAACACAGTTACAGCTAGGAAGTCCAATTTAGTAGTAACACAGTTACAGCTAGGAAGTCCAATTTAGTAGTAACACAGTTACAGCTAGGAAGTCCAATTTAGTACTAACACAGTTACAGCTAGGAAGTCCAATTTAGTAGTAACACAGTTACAGCTAGGAAGTCCAATTTAGTAGTAACACAGCTACAGCCAAGGGAAGTCCAATTTAAGTACTAACACAAAGCTACAGCTAGGAAGTCCACCTAGTAGTAACACAGTCACAGCTAGGAAGTCCAATTTAGTAGTAACACAGTTTCAAGGTGTTGTGGAAGTCCAATTTAGTAGTAACACAGTTACAGCTTGTAGGTCCACCTAGTAGCAGCAACACAGTTACAGCTAGGAAGTCCAATTCTTAGTAGTAACACAAAGTTACAGCCAGGAAGTCCACCTAGTGAGTAACACAAGTTACAGCTAGGAAGTCCAATCTCTAGTAGTAACACAGCCAAGGAGCTTAGGAAGTCCACCCTAGTACTCAACACAAAGTTGCTGGTAGCTAGGAAGTCCAATTTAGTAGTAACACAGTTACAGCTAGGAAGTCCAATTTAGTAGTAACACAGTTACAGCTAGGAAGTCCAATTTAGTAGTAACACAGTTACAGCTAGGAAGTCCAATTTAGTACTAACACAGTTACAGCTAGGAAGTCCAATTTAGTACTAACACAGTTACAGCTAGGAAGTCCAATTTAGTACTAACACAGTTACAGCTAGGAAGTCCAATTTAGTACTAACACAGTTACAGCTAGGAAGTCCAATTTAGTACTAACACAGTTACAGCTAGGAAGTCCAATTTAGTACTAACACAGTTACAGCTAGGAAGTCCAATTTAGTAGTAACACAGTTACAGCTAGGAAGTCCAATTTAGTACTAACACAGTTACAGCTAGGAAGTCCAATTTAGTAGTAACACAGTTACAGCTAGGGAAGTCCAATTTTAGTAGTGTAACACAAGCAGCTAGGAAGTCTAATTTAGTACTCAACACAGTTACAGCTTTTGTGGGAAGTCCAATTTTAGTACCAACACAGCTGCTGGGAGCCAGGGAAGCGTCCACCTCAAGTACTAACACAGTTACAGCTAGGAAGTCCAATTTAGTAGGCAACACAAAGCCACAGCCAGGGAAGTCCACCTCTGGCAGTAACACAGCCACAGCCAGGAAGTCCACCCTAGTACCTAACACAAAGCCAGCTAGGAAGTCCACCTAGTAGCACACAGTTAAGGAAGCCAGGGGAAGTCCAATTAAGTACTAACACAGTTACAGCTAGGAAGTCCAATTTAGTACTAACACAGTTACAGCTAGGAAGTCCAATTTAGTACTAACACAGTTACAGCTAGGAAGTCCAATTTAGTACTAACACAGTTACAGCTAGGAAGTCCAATTTAGTACTAACACAGTTACAGCTAGGAAGTCCAATTTAGTACTAACACAGTTACAGCTAGGAAGTCCAATTTAGTACTAACACAGTTACAGCTAGGAAGTCCAATTAAGTACTAACACAGTTACAGCTAGGAAGTCCAATTTAGTACTAACACAGTTACAGCTAGGAAGTCCAATTTAGTACTAACACAGTTACAGCTAGGAAGTCCAATTTAGTACTAACACAGTTACAGCTAGGAAGTCCAATTTAGTACTAACACAGTTACAGCTAGGAAGTCCAATTTAGTACTAACACAGTTACAGTTAGGAAGTCCAATTTAGTACAAATGCAGTTACAGCTAGGAAGTCCAATTTAGTACTAACGCAGTTACAGCTAGGAAGTCCAATTTAGTACTAACGCAGTTACAGCTAGGAAGTCCAATTTAGTACTAACGCAGTTACAGCTAGGAAGTCCAATTTAGTACTAACGCAGTTACAGCTAGGAAGTCCAATTTAGTACTAACACAGTTACAGCTAGGAAGTCCTATTTAGTACTAACGCAGTTACTGCTAGGAAGTCCAATTTAGTAGTAACACAGGTACAGCTAGGAAGTCCAATTTAGTACTAACACAGTTACAGCTAGGAAGTCCAATTTAGTAGTAACACAGTTACAGCTAGGAAGTCCAATTTAGTAGTAACACAGGTACAGCTAGGAAGTCCAATTTAGTACTAACACAGTTACAGCTAGGAAGTCCAATTTAGTAGTAACACAGTTACAGCTAGGAAGTCCAATTTAGTACTAACACAGTTACAGCTAGGAAGTCCAATTTAGTACTAACACAGTTACAGCTAGGAAGTCCAATTTAGTACTAACACAGTTACAGCTAGGAAGTCCAATTAAGTACTAACACAGTTACAGCTAGGAAGTCCAATTAAGTACTAACACAGTTACAGCTAGGAAGTCCAATTTAGTAGTAACACAGTTACAGCTAGGAAGTCCAATTTAGTAGTAACACAGTTACAGCTAGGAAGTCCAATTTAGTAGTAACACAGTTACAGCTAGGAAGTCCAATTTAGTAGTAACACAGTTACAGCTAGGAAGTCCAATTTAGTAGTAACACAGTTACAGCTAGGAAGTCCAATTTAGTACTAACACAGTTACAGCTAGGAAGTCCAATTTAGTAGTAACACAGTTACAGCTAGGAAGTCCAATTTAGTAGTAACACAGTTACAGCTAGGAAGGCCAATTTAGTACTAACACAGTTACAGCTAGGAAGTCCAATTTAGTAGTAACACAGTTACAGCTAGGAAGGCCAATTTAGTACTAACACAGTTACAGCTAGGAAGTCCAATTCTTAGTACCAACACAAAGCCACAGCCAGGGAAGTCCACCCTAGTACCAACACAGTTACAGCCCAGGAAGTCCAATTTAGTAGCAACACAAAGTTACAGCTAGGAAGTCCAATTAGTACCACAACACAAAGCCACAGCTAGGAAGTCCACCCCAGAAGCAGTACCAACACACAGTTACAGCTAGGAAGTCCAATTTAGTAGTAACACAGTTACAGCTAGGAAGTCCAATTTAGTACTAACACAGTTACAGCTAGGAAGTCCAATTTAGTAGTAACACAGTTACAACTAGGAAGTCCAATTTAGTAGTAACACAGTTACAGCTAGGAAGTCCAATTTAGTACTAACACAGTTACAGCTAGGAAGTCCAATTTAGTAGTAACACAGTTACAGCTAGGAAGTCCAATTTAGTACTAACACAGTTACAGCTAGGAAGTCCAATTTAGTAGTAACACAGTTACAGCTAGGAAGTCCAATTTAGTACTAACACAGTTACAGCTAGGAAGTCCAATTTAGTACTAACACAGTTACAGCTAGGAAGTCCAATTTAGTACTAACACAGTTACAGCTAGGAAGTCCAATTTAGTACTAACACAGTTACAGCTAGGAAGTCCAATTTAGTACTAACACAGTTACAGCTAGGAAGTCCAATTTAGTACTAACACAGTTACAGCTAGGAAGTCCAATTTAGTACTAACACAGTTACAGCTAGGAAGTCCAATTTAGTACTAACACAGTTACAGCTAGGAAGTCCAATTTAGTACTAACACAGTTACAGCTAGGAAGTCCAATTTAGTACTAACACAGTTACAGCTAGGAAGTCCAATTTAGTACAAATGCAGTTACAGCTAGGAAGTCCAATTTAGTACTAACGCAGTTACAGCTAGGAAGTCCAATTTAGTACTAACGCAGTTACAGCTAGGAAGTCCAATTTAGTACTAACGCAGTTACAGCTAGGAAGTCCAATTTAGTACTAACGCAGTTACAGCTAGGAAGTCCAATTTAGTACTAACACAGTTACAGCTAGGAAGTCCTATTTAGTACTAACGCAGTTACTGCTAGGAAGTCCAATTTAGTAGTAACACAGGTACAGCTAGGAAGTCCAATTTAGTACTAACACAGTTACAGCTAGGAAGTCCAATTTAGTAGTAACACAGTTACAGCTAGGAAGTCCAATTTAGTAGTAACACAGGTACAGCTAGGAAGTCCAATTTAGTACTAACACAGTTACAGCTAGGAAGTCCAATTTAGTAGTAACACAGTTACAGCTAGGAAGTCCAATTTAGTACTAACACAGTTACAGCTAGGAAGTCCAATTTAGTACTAACACAGTTACAGCTAGGAAGTCCAATTTAGTACTAACACAGTTACAGCTAGGAAGTCCAATTAAGTACTAACACAGTTACAGCTAGGAAGTCCAATTTAGTAGTAACACAGTTACAGCTAGGAAGTCCAATTTAGTAGTAACACAGTTACAGCTAGGAAGTCCAATTTAGTAGTAACACAGTTACAGCTAGGAAGTCCAATTTAGTAGTAACACAGTTACAGCTAGGAAGTCCAATTTGGTAGTAACACAGTTACAGCTAGGAAGTCCAATTTAGTAGTAACACAGTTACAGCTAGGAAGTCCAATTTAGTAGTAACACAGTTACAGCTAGGAAGTCCAATTTAGTAGTAACACAGTTACAGCTAGGAAGTCCAATTTAGTACTAACACAGTTACAGCTAGGAAGTCCAATTTAGTACTAACACAGTTACAGCTAGGAAGTCCAATTTAGTACTAACACAGTTACAGCTAGGAAGTCCAATTTAGTACTAACACAGTTACAGTTAGGAAGTCCAATTTAGTACAAATGCAGTTACAGCTAGGAAGTCCAATTTAGTACTAACGCAGTTACAGCTAGGAAGTCCAATTTAGTACTAACGCAGTTACAGCTAGGAAGTCCAATTTAGTACTAACGCAGTTACAGCTAGGAAGTCCAATTTAGTACTAACACAGTTACAGCTAGGAAGTCCAATTTAGTACTAACACAGTTACAGCTAGGAAGTCCAATTTAGTACTAACACAGTTACAGCTAGGAAGTCCAATTTAGTAGTAACACAGTTACAGCTAGGAAGTCCAATTTAGTAGTAACACAGTTACAGCTAGGAAGTCCAATTTAGTAGTAACACAGTTACAGCTAGGAAGTCCAATTTAGTACTAACACAGTTACAGCTAGGAAGTCCAATTTAGTAGTAACACAGTTACAGCTAGGAAGTCCAATTTAGTACTAACACAGTTACAGCTAGGAAGTCCAATTTAGTAGTAACACAGTTACAGCTAAGAGTCAATTTAGTAGTAACACAGTTACAGCTAGGAAGTCCAATTTATTGAAGTAACACAGTTACAGCTGGGAAGTCAATTTAGTAGTAACACAGTTACAGCTAGGAAGTCCAATTTGAAGTAGTAACACAGTTTTAAGCTAGGAAGTCAATTTAGTAGTAACACAGTTACTGACTAGGAAGTCAATTTAGTAGTAACACCACAGTTGCAGCTAGGAAGTCAATTTTAGTACTAACACAGTTACAGCTAGGAGTCCAATTTAGTAGTAACACAGTTACGGCTAGGAAGTCCAATTTTAGTAGTAACACAGTTGCAGCTAGAGTCAATTTGGTACTAGCACAGTTACAGCTAGGAAGTCCAGTTTAGTAGTAACTTGCAGTTACAGCTAGGAAGTCCCGTTTAGTAGTAACACAGGTACAGCTAGGAAGTCCAATTTAGTACTAACACAGTTACAGCTAGGAAGTCCAATTTAGTAGTAACACAGTTACAGCTAGGAAGTCCAATTTAGTACTAACACAGTTACAGCTAGGAAGTCCAATTTAGTAGTAACACAGTTACAGCTAGGAAGTCCAATTTAGTAGTAACACAGTTACAGCTAGGAAGTCCAATTTAGTACTAACACAGTTACAGCTAGGAAGTCCAATTTAGTACTAACACAGTTACAGCTAGGAAGTCCAATTAAGTACTAACACAGTTACAGCTAGGAAGTCCAATTTAGTACTAACACAGTTACAGCTAGGAAGTCCAATTTAGTAGTAACACAGTTACAGCTAGGAAGTCCAATTTAGTAGTAACACAGTTACAGCTAGGAAGTCCAATTTAGTAGTAACACAGTTACAGCTTGGAAGTCCAATTTAGTAGTAACACAGTTACAGCTAGGAAGTCCAATTCAGCATTACATGTGTGTCATTGTCTTGTGTCAAAGAGGCTTAGATCAACATAGGTAGCCGTAATGGAGCGCTACTCTGATATTTCCTGGCTACTCTGATATTTCCTGGCAACTCTGATATTTCCTGGCACACAGAATAATTTTTACTACCAATTATTATATCAGTGTAGAATAAGCATTCACTTACACGTCGAGTGTTGACGTGCTCGATTTAAAGTACAATGAATGCTCCCTATCAATATAGCTTTGCTTCTGGTTGTGCAAAATTTCTTGCTTAAAAAACAGGCAAAATTATGTCAAATATGTCATTACCTCGTGATTTATGGTTAAAATGCACATGAGATGTTCATTAATTTATCATTCATCAATAATAATATGGCAAATTCAATGGATAGCTGATAAACATGGTCCTGTGGACTGGATATAATGTCACCAATCTGGATAGAAGTCCAGCAATTTTCATGAACACTGTATCTGTCTAACTTGCTGTGCAGTTTAAAGAAAAGATCATTAATTATTAGCAGGGAATTCACTGAATCAGTTGTCCCTATATGTGGGCGGAAGTGTGGGAACCATCCAACTTTAAAGGTATTTGCATGTAAGAATACCTGCCTGCATAATACATGCCAATAACGGTAGTTTACAAATTTAATCTTGTTTACAATGTGAACATTTAGCAGGAGCAACATTCAAACTGTGACCACGGTTTCAGGCTTGTTAAACACAATCTGGTGTACAAAATATCTTCAACATACTTATTCCAGTATTAAGAACATTATAATAATGCAGAATAGATAGAGTTTGCTAAACTGCTGTCAAGTTTGTTGATAAAGGATACGAGAGCATTAAGACAGGCCATGACAGAACCCAGAGTCCCTGCTCCAAAGAACACGAGTAGGAAATGTCCCAGGGACTTGAGGACAGCCATCCCATCAAAACCATGAGAGTCACTCTTGTATTTCTCCACCGTACTGAAACAAGACAAAGTAACATGAGTCACTCTTGTATTTCTCCACCGTACTGAACCAAGACAAAGTAACATGAGTCACTCTTGTATTTCTCCACCGTACTGAACCAAGACAAAGTAACATGAGTCACTCTTGTATTTCTCCACTGTACTGAAACAAGACAAAGTAACATGAGTCACTCTTGTATTTCTCCACCGTACTGAACAAAGACAAAGTAACATGAGTCACTCTTGTATTTCTCCACCGTACTGAAACAAGACAAAGTAACATGAGTCACTCTTGTATTTCTCTGCCGTACTGAACCAAGACAAAGTAACATGAGTCACTCTTGTATTTCTCCACCGTACTGAAACAAGACAAAGTAACATGAGTCACTCTTGTATTTCTCCACTGTACTGAAACAAAACAAAGTAACATGAGTCACTCTTGTATCTCTCCACCATACTGAAACAAGACAAAGTAACATGAGTCACTCTTTTATCTCTCAATCATACTGAAACAAGACAAAGTAACATGAGTCACTCTTGTATCTCTCAATCATACTGAAACAAAACAAAGTAACATGAGTCACTCTTGTATTTTGCCACCGTACTGAAATAAGACAAAGTAACATGAGTCACTCTTGTATCTCTCCACCGTACTGAAACAAGACAAAGTATCATGAGTCACTCTTGTATTTCTCCACCGTACTTAAACAAGACAAAGTAACATGAGTCACTCGTGTATTTCTCCACTGTACTGAACCAAGACAAAGTAACATGAGTCACTCTTGTATTTCTCCACCATACTGAAACAAGACAAAGTAACATGAGTCACTCTTGTATTTCTCCACCGTACTGAAACAAGACAAAGTAACATGAGTCACTCTTGTATTTCGCCACCATACTGAAACAAGACAAAGTAACATGAGTCACTCTTGTATCTCTCCACCATACTGAAACAAAACAAAGAAACACGAGTCACTCTTGTTTCTCTCCACCGTACTGAAACAAAACAAAGAAACACGAGTCACTCTTGTTTCTCTCCACCGTACTGAAACAAAACAAAGTAACATGAGTCACTCTTGTTTCTCTCCACCGTACTGAAACAAAACAAAGTAACATGAGTCACTCTTGTATTTCTCCACCATACTGAAACAAAACAAAGAAACACAAGTGACTCTTGTTTCTCTCCACCGTACTGAAAGAAAACAAAGAAACATGAGTCACTCTTGTATCTGTCCACCATCTCAAATAAGACAACGCCTGGTTTATTGTTGGTACAAATATTGTTTGTTGGAACTTGTAATACACTACTTTGTTAGATATCTGCAGACTGGGATTATAAAAACGGTGAAAGGGAAACATGATTGTACTACAAACAACTTGCCAACAAATCTAACTATCTAAATTTAAAGTTCAAAATGATCGTCAAATAATGTAGCATTATACTATCCACCAGCGGGACCATCTGTTATTTCAACTAGACTATAATGGGAACTCTGTAAGATATCATAAGTTTGTGAAGTCCAAATATTTGCGGTGTTTTGATTTGCTTCAACTGCCCACCCACACCAACAATACGAGGTGATCCAAACCTGGCTTTCAAATCCACACAAAATGGTTGCCATATTCAACTGACGTTACATGGCTGCCATGACAACCCACCATGAAGCCTAATTCTAATATCCACAACAGCATTAATGCGCATTTATGTATATTCCACTCGACGGGTGGCACCACTGTAGTGATTTATCCCCCATACCCAGATTTGTGGTGATGACGAAACCAAAATGAAGACATGGTACCACACATCTTTTGGATTTTGCGAACTCACACAATCAACCTTGTTGTGGTTATGTGACTTACTCTGACAATACGATGGCGACTGCGTCATTGAGAACACTTTCACCGAAGACAAGGGCATTGAGGTCAACATCGACCTTGAGGTCCGTGAAGATGGCAAGAACGGTCACTGAAACAGACACGGGTCATCAAATGTGAATTATTGTATAATGAGTTTATTTGATTTGACACCAAATAATAATAATAATAATATTTTATTTTGTTAAGCGCCACATCCAATATTGTTCACAGAGCTTTACAACAATATACAAGTGTATGTTAAAAATAATGCATTTGAATAAAACAATAGTTGTTATATCATAGATAAAACGAACAGATAATAATAGTAATTAAAACAATAAATATACTAGAAGTAGAAAAGGAATGTGATGTAAAATATCATAAAATAAAATAGTTAAGATCATATTAATATTTTTTTAAATAAATAAACTAAAATTAAATTAACAGTAGACCTACTGCACAGTCTAATACTAACCAAGCACACCAGTTAACCACACCAAATCTAAAACCAACAGTACCTGCTGACACATTACACTATATAATTGAGGATAAACCTAAAAGTGGGGTCGATTACGCTGTCCTATATTTCTAAAATAATCAGTGGATGAGAAGCGAGCTGTCTCCGCATCAAAACCCTGTGAACACATTGTCCACACAAAACACATTTTTTCATAATAATAGTAAAAAAAAAAGTAATATGTGATCTTTTGTATCCTGAATTTTAGTGAAATTATGTAGTTAACATTGGTGATAGATAAAATAAAATTATGTAGTTAAAGTAGTTAACATTGGTGATAAATAAAACAAGGTAAAATGAAATATGAAACTAATGAATATCCGTTAAGAAGTACATCACCCACATCTACACCCCTGTCCTTATGCACAGTCATACATAATGCATGACCTGGTAGCATTTAAATCATCTTTAATATTGTTTTATGATAATTTAGACATCTGTCACACCTTCTCATCTCCTTTGATATGGACATCATGTTTACCTTGCATGTGGAAGAGAATACTGTTTTACAGGTGTTATTGATAGACTCATCATGTGATCCCATGAACTCTTGACCCCAATTGGACAGTGTTCAATTCCATACTTATTCACAACAATATTGATATTTATTAACAGATAACAGACCAATTATATTTTAAATGGTGGTGCACTGTATTTTTAAATACATCTGGAAAATCACAGTGTCAAAATAGATATAGTTTATAATATATATTTCTACAATAATCTACATTATACATTGACGAATGTTATACTTATTCACAAATGAACTGAGCATCAGTATTGATATTCATCAACAGATAACAGACAATTTTATTTTTAAATGGTAGTATATTTACTGCATATTAAAATACATTTGGACAGTCACAGTGTCAAAATACTTAGTTTTTATTATATTTCAACATGTTTAAAAAACAAAAACGTTATCAACATTATACAAATAAGAATGTTGTCAGAAGTAGAGTATACATGGGGGTGCTGGAGCATGGCCCCCTTTGATAATGTTTTCATATATAACTGTGACCTGTTTGTCTCACTACATTTTTAACATGGAAATGTAATGGGTAACTAAGTCTGTCTCCCCTTTCCACGAACCTTGCAGTGTTTCCCTGATAAAAGAACACAGGAGGTGGGGGAGTGACATGTCACTGACATCAAAGTCTACACCACAGGTAGTTCTAATCATTTCGTATGTTTAGAACATATTATAATAATAATAAGATAACTTCTATTGCGCCTAAATCCTTGGAAACCAAGCTCAGAGGCGCATCAAGACAAAAGGATTGGTCAATCTCAAAATCCGTAAGCAGTATTCCGGTTGTCAACAGATGGGTCAAGGCGCTAGGGAGCTACGGTGGATAAGCAAGGTTATAAAGATAAGTTTTTAAATGACAATGGAATTTTGTAATATTTTCAACTGATCTAACACTAAGAGGGAGCATATTCCAAAGAGTTGGTGCAGCAAATAAAATAACTTATTCAACAAACTGCACTCACATCACAGCTTTATCTAGAGACCTGTCCACCCATTTGGCCAGGCTGAGCTTGTTTTGGACAGGTGGAATTTGAAAATTTAAGAAGCTAAAAATACCTGATATTATTAACTCTCACAGTTTTTTTAATGTTTATTGTGTTCTAAAAATATGTGTCATACTTGTGTACATGCATGTAGAATTGCATACTTATGTATTTAGATATGAACGTATTCACATTTCGACGCGGAACAGCCAAGAATTGAAGGTCATTGTGGACAACAGACAGAGATGGAGGAAATAAGAAGAAAAGCAGAAGATGCAACTGGCAACTGCGTGGCGTGGACCCCCCCACAAGGGAGGAAGGGAAAGAAGAGGATAAAGGCATGCCTTGTATGAAGTCTCACCTGGGTCTGTGGCTGATATGATGGCCCCAAACAGCAGGCAGTGGTTGAACCCCATTCCTAGATTGGGCAAGAACTGGGCCACTCCAAACAGGATCGACCTGCAGCAAGAATCAACTGAAGTGACAATGCAGTTACAAAGTATTACAAATGGATACGTAATGGATGTACAGTCCAACATGACTTTACGGTTACCTTGGTAATACAGCCACCTCGCAATTAAGGTCACCTTGAGACAATCCCAAATTATCTTTGTAACAGTAAAGTATAGGAATTTTGTTCCCCTAATAAGGTCACCTGCTTTTGCCCATGGGTGACTTTACTAATGATGTTCCATTGTACACAATTTATACACCCACCCACCCACCCACCCACCCACTACACACATCAAAGTGAGTTATTTATGTTTCAATCACATACCATTCAAACATAAACATCCAACAAAAAATATTTTTCAAGATAATTATTCCAAACTGCTTTATTCAAAAAGATAACAAATGGTTGTTAAAAAAAATGCAAAAAAAATATATTTTCATCTCTGTGAATATTTTTGCTATTATGTTATGTGAAATTAACCTTACAATTTGAACCGTATTTACTGTATTTTTTTTAAATACCGCATTTTTGGTAGGATCATGACTGGTTTGTATCTTCTTTATAACATGGAAAAACTGTGTTTACATTATAATAAAAATGAATTTTTAGTACAAAACATTACTTTTGTCACAAGTCAAGATCCTAGTACACAAATAGTACACAACCTTTATTCAGTCTGTGTTTGTGTGTTATCACATTCACTTTTTGTTTTCGATTGCATTTCGAATGTTTGCACCCATCGTAAATTTCATAATCCGTGATTGGTATTCCATGGCAAGTAGGCATTGTCAGTTCATCCTTGATGCAATTGCAATATCATTAAAGTTAAGGCAGTTACAGTCCACAAATAGGCAGTATTCCACTCACCCGATTACAAACGTTGATGTCAACGTTCCAAGGAATGCATATGTCATGATTGCTCCAAAGTTTTTGAAGAAGCTTTTCTGCAAAAAATTATCATAAATCTTCAATTTCTAATTCATTTGATTCCCAGAGACAGTTGTGTTAAAACAAACTTTACTCCCCTGAGTCGATTCCCAATATTTTGGCAATTGTAGAAATATTTCAACAAAGTTGAGAGATGATGAAAAACAACTCATATGAAATGAGCCACCCTCTAAAATTATTCTGAAGACTCTAAAAACTAATTTACAATGTTATTAATTTGTCCCTTTAGTAATTTATCTGTAACAAACCAAACAAAATCAGAGAGGCATTGAAACTTTACAGTCATTCTGATATCGTGTTGCTTATAAGTGAAATACATAAATCACTTGCCCATAAACTTCAACAAAGTTAATATTTTTAGAGATGTTGAAAACCACCCCATATGAAGAGTCGTCCTTTAAAATCTTGCAATTATTCCAGACTCTAGAAACTAATTTACAATGTTATTAATGTACCCCTTCATTAATTTACCTTTATCAAAACAAACCAAAAACTTCAATTTCTTTTTTTAACCAAATATTCCCTGGATGAATGCTGAGCAAACTCGTGGAAAATCAAAAAATGTCCACCTAACTAAATTATCATAAAAAGTCCCAAATAGAACCCCTTGGTAGGGCAGACTAGGGGCCTTGGTGCATCCCTAGGAGCATCAAGTCTCCCTCACAAATAAAACACACAGCCCTGACTTACCCGTCGCATGCTGTAGCCTGCGTTGAAGATAATAGGTGGCAGCAACACATTGAAAAACACTTCCGGGTCAAAAGTTGCCTGAAAGAGGAACATGGAAACATAAACTGGTAATTTTTTGAAGCATATATATATATATACATTCAGCTATGTATATGGGTCATTCTCTGAAACTGCACTCCACTGTGGGTCACGTCTTGTGATACATGTAACAAAACTACCTTCTTGTGTATTTTAAATGTTTTGCACCCTCCTTGATTGAAATTGATATGAGAGACAACAGAAATATCATGAAATAAAAATGATGCCTTTTTGTGTTGTTTAATTGCGTTTTTGTGTGGACATCGGATCAAAAATGGCGTGCCGATTTGTGACATGAAAATAGGCAATTTGGGGATATGTGCATTCAAGGACAAGACTGTAGACTGAAACACTCGAATTGTGCCTTTTAAAGCATCATTACCAATATTTACCAAACAAGCTGCTCGATAATCTTTGCTGAGCAATATTTCATGTAGATATTGCAATGTTTTGATCAGGATCAGCTACGTAATGCTTTGCGTCCAGACAGACACACTCTTTCCCTCGGTGTGTAGCTTGGCGTATGAATACACTGGACTGACGCTATCAGCACGAGCATAACAAGCACACGTGTAGTCAACATGTTTTCAGAAGGACGGCTATAGAAGTTTGTTTTAACCGTTGAAATTAAATTTTGAAGTTGTCACTCCGGAACCGTGTCCGTTTTTGAGCGTTACGTGCCAATCAGAAGTGACAAAAGATGTGCATATTTGAAGTGAGTAAGAACTACGTTTTTAGTAGAACAAGGTCGTCTGTACTGGCGGAAGAATATCAGTACACATTCTTTCGGACGATGCTGTGGGGTTGCCTTTGCAGAGCAATTTTTTCTGTGTGGTGTCTATTCGCGCGCGAAAGTTACGCGGCTGATGCCAGCGAGAGCAAACTGCTCAAAAGCATGTTTTGATGCAGATTTATGGACGTTTTCTTGTATTTTCTTGTTTCTAAATGATTGTTATGAAATTGTCTTCGCTTTACAGAACTTTGTCAACGAACTAATTATCATTGCACAATTTTTTTTAATGATCTGAGGACTGCCATTTCGGCTGTTCTCGGCAAGGACCACACCTGTGACGATCAAAACTGTTTGACACCGGCTATTCTGATTTCATTCCTAGAAATATTTAGTTATAGCGTAGTTAATTGATTGGTATGAGTTTTGAAGAAGCATGAAGCCTCCAACGAAAGGTTTTAGTTATATATGTTTGTCGATAGCCCTCGCCATTTGCTCCGTAACGAGGAAGCCGACTCATTCTTACAGTGAGAAAATCGTGTTTTTTATAGTCCGTTCCAGACCAGATAAGCACTGTATACCTTAAATAGTTGCAGTTGTCCGAAATTGTGTTTTTTCTTCGAAAATGTCTTCATGAAAACAGGTAAATAGATGACTGCGCTCTTCCTGCAGTGTGTTGGTTTTCCACGTAATGCGGAAGCAGATTTTTCTTGCGTCTTGGTTACGAAGCTGATTTTTGAGGTCAATCAATGTTTTCGATCGCAGTTTTTCTTTTACTGACTCAATCGAACAGAAAACGTTTCTTATTCAGATTACCTTTTCGTGTAAGCTGACCAGGGCTGATCTATTGAACTTTAGGACTTCGTTTCCAGCTGATTGCTGAATTGTTATCTCAGCCACGTAACAGAGACCCAGAATTTTTTCCGTCTTTCTTACGTAGCTGAACTTCGGAAGGAAAATTTGTAATAAATCTACTTTTAACTGGACGTGCATGTTTATTATGAGAAAGAAACTGACACTGGGATTAAAGGTTTTTTTCTCCACAGACTGTAAACACTGTGATCCTTTAATACGTGTATTGCAGCTTCTTGTGAAAGTGCTCTCAGCTTCATCACCAAGACACCAGCATATTTCGGTCTTGAGAGATTGAAGGGAAACTGTGTTAACTTGATTTGCTTGTTTTTCTGAGCTGTAACTGATAAACATGTGATGTAACAGGGATCAGTAATTTTGACAGGAGATCATGAGGTTTATTTTTATAACACCAACATTTCTGGCCTCCTATTTTTTAAGCCCCCTCTCCTGCGGCCCAGCCCTGGCCACCCCCGCCTCCTGTGGCCCATCCTCAGCTAGACCCTCCTCCTGCGGCCCAGCCTTGGCCACCTCTTCCTCCAGCGGCCCAGCCTCAGCCAGTCCACCCTCCTGTGGACCTGCCTCAGCCAGTTCCCCCTCCTGTGGCCTCAACCCAGCCAGAACCCCCTTCTGGAACTACCTCTCAGGTCGGGAGCTTTATCAAGATGGAGCTACAGGGGAGGAACAAGAAGGTGTCATTTTATGACAAAATACTTCACATTGATTCAGAATCAAAGGACTTAAAGGTGCTGCACTTGAAACGGCGTCCAGATTCAGGCATGTATGTCTGGGCCGATGAGGCCTGGCTTCCAGCTCACCACCCTGTGACTTGTGTGTTCCCTCCCACTCTTGCACCTGGTGGCGGGGTTGCGTTCATATTTTGAACAAGGTGTATTGAACACTCTGTGACAGTGTTTCACTAAAATGTCATATGCTGTGCCATGTTAACTGTTTGACAAAATTGGCATGTCAAATGCCATATGACTGGCATTAATTTGTTTCTTTTTTGTTTTGTTTTTCTTTACGAAATAAACGAAGCTTGATTACATTCACATTGCAACCATTTGTTAGGTTTTTATTTGTATTGTCTGTCACCTGTTGTCTGACATTAGTATGTAGTGTCCATGTTACACGGCTGATACAAATTTATAAACAGAAGGCAGTTCTTTAAAATTTATGAGTAATCATCTCAAATCTTTTTTGGGCATTCTTTGCTCTTTTATGTAGCTAATAATGCTGTCGCTATACTGATAAACTCATTCTTGTTGGACAAAATAGAAGTGTGTGAAAAAAATCTGATCGCTACGAACCAGTTCGTGAATAATGCACAAAATATGACTTCTAGACACTGCCTCAATGTAACAGAATATTGATATGCCGTTTTTAGAGGTTACTAAAACATATCCTTGAAATTGAAATAGACTCTGGGGTTCTCTTCAAGCTGTTTGTAAGAAACATTTCGTGTCCATGTTACACGGCCAAATTTCGTCATGGCCGACACCTTTCAAGTTTCTACTGCCAATATACTTTCCTGAGTTATCTTTTTCCCTGCAGAACTACTTTCTATGACCATGTGTCTTAAAAACAACAGCATTTCAGAAGTTTTGGAGCAGTTTTATTTTTGGACCCCAGTGTCACACTTTGGGGCCCAGTTTCAGAGAACGACCCTTATACTACTACTGTATGTTTTTAAATAACTTTCCAAAAAAATTTCAAAAACAATATTTTCTAATTTCCTGACATCTAGTAGATATAGTACATTCAGCCATGGTACTATTTCAAAATCTCAAAGTCGATAGCTGTTTAACATTGTTGAATTTGTAACATGTTTAACAACAAAGCAATTCTACTGATCATAATACAGTGTATGGATAAATCAGTTAAACTTGTCTCAAACTGTTGCTATGTAAATATTATTGATAAATTATATAGTTAAGAAGTTACGTTTATTACTATAAAATTGAATATACAGCTGTATATATGAATCTTGTACAAATAATTTAATTTGTTCAGCCAAAATTAAGCAGAATGTTAATTTAAGATACTTTGGCAATGTAGTGATCAGGCCTTTCTGCAGGATCAAATTGTTACCACCATAAAATGTCCTGGAAGATATGCGCGTCCATGCTCACACAGGTACAATCCAGTCTAAACTTGCAGGGCTTCACATTAACTCCCATAAAGCACTTGTCAGGTAAGACAAGTACTAATCCATGTTTATTTGTCCCAACATAAATTTACTTGTCCCACCAAAAATTGCTTTAAACATAAAATGCCAGTGTTATTGTCATAACTGGCTCTGGGGTTGTACCTTCCAAATTATGAACGTTGTTACAGGCTTACTAAACACAACGTGGCAGGCAGTATACCTTCAACATAGTTAGTTTAGTCTTAACAACATTATATTAATTAATAACTTTTAAACTAAGAACAGACTGCCTCTTTGTAACTAATTAAAATGCAAAGCTAAACGTGTTGTGGTATTTTACTGAACACAATTTTATATCAACACTACATACATTACACCCTTCTGAACTATCATCTCTGCTACTAATACAAAATATTGTTTGTAATAAATTCAAGATCGTTATGTAATTTGACCTAACCATGCATACTACCTGGTAATTTTGTTGATATTTACAACCATAACAGTTAATTAAGCAACTGAATGCCTTTACGAAATTATGCACATTTATTTTGAATGTATGTATGTCCATTCAGTTTTCACCCAGGGAACACTCTCCTCTTTATATATTCTGTCAGGCTTTATGTTGAATTTTGCATAGGCACACATTATTTCAGTTGAAACTTTAAATAAATAAAAAAAACTAGCTAGTTAGTTAGTTGCCCCTTTCTGTAACTGGTTACCCAAGTCACCAAGTGATACCAGGGTGGACAGTACAGGGGTTACCCAAGTCACCAAGTGATACCAGGGTGGACAATACAGGGGTGCCTGCATGGGACTTTATACCTATAGCTTTAGGCAAAATCATCATTCACTTATTACAATTTATCAATATTTTGTTACAGACTGCAAGCAGGGGCAAAAGAGGCATCATGCACAATTTGTTTGATGGCTAATGTCCATAAATATATCAACACAAGGACCCAAATGTCAGTCGCCCACAGGCAGAACAATAATTAATGGACAAAGTTCTAAATTGCACACTGCAACCAAAGCAATTTACCTAGTGGCAGGCGTAGTAAGAGTATACTCGCAAATGCACCAAGGTAGTAGCAACTTCAAGCCCTGTTAATATTGTGACTCAATCAACTCGTCCCATTGGACAACTTGTACTTGTCCGATATTGGTAATTACTTGTCCCGGACATGCGGACAAGCGTTAATGTAGTCAACAAAATATCACTACAGCGTACAGAAGTGTCGACACATTTTAAAAACATAATGCATAAATAACATATATATGTTTTTTTTGCTTCTCAAATTTCCACCCATCCAAAATGAATACAGCTTGTATAAATATCGAGAGCGTGGGTCTCTATTTGAAGCTTTAAGCTACGGTACTGATAAGGTATGTTGTGTGTTTTGTCCTCAAAGACAATGTGTATTACTGTTGCAGAGTCTCTTATCTAAATAATCAAACTTTATTGTGATAAATTATCAGTGAAATTATGCAAGTCTCTGTATTTAGTATCTAGCCTTCAAATAACAATGTTGTGACTATTTCTTGTGACTTTCTGAGAGCCAAAACTGTGACTTTATTTCTGTGTCTCTATCTCCACCAGGCCCTTAGCCAGAAATAATTTTTGCCAGTTTTGAAATAATCAAAAGTGTACCTTTTAGCTTGCGATCGGCTTGTGTGGCGGCCAGTCACATCAACCACAGCCAATATTGGTCAATTTAGTTTTTTTCAATAACAAACCACTGCCATTTGAGCCATTTATCTAATTAATACTGATCTATTCAATTTGTTTCACTACCTGTTGTGCCAATGATAGTCATTAATGTGGGCCCTAGACTTGGAACTATTAATTAATCTAGTGGCCAGCTGATCCCCTCTAAATTCCACCAGTTTTATCAGTTGTAATTACCCACCTTGCCGACTCATCTGCTTGTCTTGAAGACAGGTCTCTGGCTAAGGGCCTGCCGCCCACACTGTGGTATACTTACCTTCTGCTTGAGCTCAGGCTGTTCGTCTGTGTTCTCTAATTGTGTGCTGTAAATATACTGGTGGTAGAAGGAGGACGTGTCGTTGGGGTTGCAGTACACCGCCAGTTTGAGTTTGTTTGGTGGATTTGACATATTGAAGGAGGAATCTGATGGTAAACTGACGCATTCCCCGGAGTATATGGGACTTGAGGTGCCAGTGTAGCGGATGATCGCGCCCATTATCAGACCTATGCAGACAGAAATGGTTAAACATCAATATATGACTCGTCGCTGTGAACCAGGTATTAAATCACACAGGTCAATTCTGCACGAGCCCAAAATGCCTGCCTGGGTCATGTCCAATAAATTTTTTGATTTTGACATAAATGCATACTAATACTCAATAAATAATCCAAAACTAATAAAATACATGCACTTACGAACCCATGAATTAAAAAGCCATAAACAAACAATACAAGTCAACATGACTTCATTTCTCAAAAGGTCTTTGTTTTAAAGTTTTCTTCAATTTTAGCCATAAAACAAAAACTACCGATGATATTAACTATTGCAACAGTGCTTGTTAGCAGCAGACTTGACTATTGCAATTCCCTCCTTTATAATATCACTAGCAAGGATATCACAAAACTTCAGCGTGTCCAAAATTGTCTAGCAAGAGTAGTTACAAGATCTTCTCATTTTTTTCGCTCGGTACCACTTTTGAAGTCTGCATTGGCTTCCTGTACGATATCGTATAATATTTAAGATCTGTACCATTACATACCAGGCACTGTCCAATAAGCAACCATCTTATTTGCATTCATTGCTTACTCCTGTAAGAAAACCTATCCAGCTTCGATCATCTACTTCTGACCTACATTGTGTTCCTAGAGTCAACACTAACATTGGAAATAGGGCTTTTTCTGTTGTTAGATCAGTTGAAAATATTACAAAATTCCGTCGTCATTTAAAAACTGATCTTTACTACCTTGCTTATCCACCGTAGCTCCCTTAGCGCCTTGACCCATCTGTTGACAACCGGAATATGGATTTTGAGATTGGGTCATTCCATGTCAAATCAATCACTCAAAACATCACCCGACTCCAATTTTGATGAAATTTAGCACAGGTGTTGGCTCCCTTGAGAACATTAAAATTACAAATTATAAAGAATCTAGGTCAAATATTAATGAAGATATAAGTCACTGAACTTTGACCCGATTCGCCTACTGGCCGTTACAGTAACATCCATAACTCTGCTTCTAATAAAGATAGAAAAGAAAGTAAGACATCATTGGAAAGCCAGTAAAATTTACATTTTTCATGTAAATATAAAAGTATCATTTATTATAATATGACCTTTGACTCCCGATACTCAAAAAAAGTATCCTTCAATTTTTTTAATTTTAATTCTACAGCATCCTATATCATTGTTAGTGTCCCTGAAAATATTAGGATGGGCAAATAATAATGTTCAGAGATACAGTAAATTTAGTACACCCGGCAACCTATGTTTGGTCTCCAGATCAGTCAATACCACACTGAATTTCCGAATAAACTTTTCAGATCACATAAAAAGCATGCTAAAAGGTCTCTTATAATTAAATGAGTGTACATACATGCTGTAATGTCTCATTTAACAAGTTCACATGTTTTACTTTTTCTTTGGATAGCCTGTAGATGCAACCAGTGTCAGTCATTGGGTCTACGTTGGTGAGGAGAATACTAACTCGAAGAATGTCACTTTGTTACGGGTAAAACTTTGATGGTGTTGGACCATATGGGTGAAGGAAGATCAGCCAGAATATGTGTTACATGCGCTAGCCTTCAGTGTCCATTGTAGACGGCTGTTACATACCGTTTGGCATCTGCCAGATGAGGACAACACACTAGGCTGTCACAACCTCTTCCCTTTTCAGGGATGGTGTGGAATATAGTGCTACTTCCAAATGATTCAATGATAATTACTTGATGATGTGTAGATTATGTGTTCCTGCTGATGTTTTAGCTGTTTCCATACAGCTTGTAAGAAGATAGCTGCTTCATAGTACTCTTCCGGGAATCCTCTTCTGTGGTTAGAAAGCAGAACTCAGTAGCTGGTATATGGGCTGATTCAAACAACTGCATAAAATATTATGTTTTTTTGTAGACTGGCTTTTGGTCTGGTTTCTTGACCATTCCATCCACACCATCACATGTCGTTTTTGAGAAAAGTGCTACACTGGAGTCTGCTCGTGGTGGCAGAGGTTAAGAAAGTTTTTGCAATTTTTTATACTAACTAACCACAGGCAACACTGTGCACAGGCAACACTGTGCACAGGCAACTCTGTGCACAGGCAACACTGTGTACAGGCAACACTGTGCACAGGCAACACTGTGCACAGGCAACACTGTGCACAGGCAACAGTGTGCACAGGCAACACTGTGCAAAGGCAACACTGTGCACTGGCAACACTGTGCACTGGCAACACTGTGCACAGGCAACACTGTGCACAGGCAACTCTGTGCACAGGCAACACTGTGTACAGGCAACACTGTGGACAGGCAACACTGTGCACAGGCAACACTGTGCACAGGCAACACTGTGCACAGGCAACAGTGTGCACAGGCAACACTGTGCACAGGCAACACTGTGCACAGGCAACACTGTGCACACCAATTATATTGCTTCAATCTTGAAGTAGGAAGTGATTGTGTCACAGTTATGTTGTAATTTCTGACTCCAACATAAGCGACACCATTGTTGTACACCTCTTCCAAAACACAGCATCATTGTTTTCACTACAAATGTAAAGCTGGGCAAAGAAACATCAACTTTCCTGATGGTTGTGCTAGTTAGCATACGGACTGCGAACACTTTCTGAACCTCTACCGCCACTAGCAGGATTTGGGGAAATATGCGAAGTGGTACTTTTATGCAACATAACACAGGAAAGGCATATGTGATGATGTGGGTGGAGTGGAATGGTCAACAGACTTGATGCAAAAGCCAGTCTACAAAGACCATAATTATATGAACATTACACCACCACACCAATGTAGTCCTGTCAGTTCACGTCAGTCTATTTATTCCTGCTATAAAAATTCTGCACTTTGGAAGGTATTTTCAACCACAGAAGAGTTATGAATAAGCAACTCTTCTTGCAAGCTGTTTGTAAACAGCTAAAGTCATAGCAAGAACACAGAAGGTACTATTCTTTAAGGCATAATCATTGTATCACTTGGAAGTAGCACCATATTCTATATCTTCAATGAAGAGAAGAGGTTGTGAACTTGTCACAGCACAGTGTGTTGGCCTCATTCTGGCATACGCCAAAGGATATCTGAAAGCCATCTATGATGGATACTGGAGGCTTGCATATGTAACAAATGTTATTCCAACTAATCTTCCTTCACCCCAAACCTCATAGTTTTACCCGTAACAAAGTGACACTCTTTGACTTAGTGATCTCCTTACCAATGTTGACCCAATGACTGACACTGATCGCATTGTAATTTATAAAAGATTAAATATTTTCCACCGACCGCTTTATGCATCATCTATCATTATCTACAGTAAGGTCTCAATTTAACGTAGCAATTTTTAGTAGGTAACAAATTTGCAATTAAGATTTTTTCAACCATTGGTCTAGCCTACAACATATTGCTGACAGAACTTCAACAGTGAAGTGCTGATCAGGATCGGGAATGGGTGTTCATAACTGCTGTATTAAATATTACTTTAAAAGGTTTTCATTCGTGAATCTCTTAAGTTCTCATCAATTACAGCAATAAATACTGAACATAATCCATTTGCCTCAAACTATCAGTACTCAAACTAACAATCGCATGTTTATGCTTAAAGTTCTAAATATGTAACACATTTTAAAAATAATTTCACAGATCATAAATTGTGCTGCCTAATGTTCAAAAGGTGACACACATGTGTTAATAAATGCTATTTATGTGCATAGATTGTTAATATCGTAAAATGTGAATATGATCTTTAAAAAACAGAAATCAATTAAATTTAGACAATGACCATCATACATGTACAATTTGTGCAGATTCTACTTAAATATTCAGATTACAAAATTATACTGAAATGTATACCAGTATGCTAAAACACAGATTCTTATAATACAGAATACGTACTCCTTTGTTTGAGTAAGAATTAAACAATGTCTTAGATTCGCACACTCATTTCTAATCTCCTTAAGTTACAAGTGTCAGGTGTCAAAGCTACCAAGACCAAGGTGTGATTAGTGTCAACCAAAAATAGGTCATGTCTAAGGTGGTGTGCGTGTGCACGCCCGCGCCTGCATGTGTGTGTCACTGTGTATAACACTGTGTGTGTGGTGCATGTGTGTGTCTGCATGCATCCATGCATGCATAAATTAAGACACAGGTTATCTGAAGAGAAAGCTAGATAGGGCTACTAGGGTAAAATTTCCATGACAAAACTTCCACATGGCAGTTACACATACAATATATGGATAAATTAATAATTGATTACATAAAGTGCTATTCCTGAGAGTAATTATGCTTGCCTGAATATAAATATGATAATTACCCTCTTGATTGAAATATGATAACTTTGATATCAGACTTGTTTTACAACTACCATGTATCCCAATATAAAGCAGCCATAGTTGACAAATAGTAGAATATTGTGAATGGTGAATATGAATAAATGAAATAGTATGCTCCTGCATATATTGAAGAAGCTTCTATGGAAACACACCACCTGTAACCTCTGACATTACGTCACATGACATGCTAATTACTATTATAGAAGCACTGGCTGAGGCCGAGAGTGGGAGGCAAACACATGTTATTAAAGAACCAGATTGGGTTAACACAAATAGACTTACAAATCCATATGCTCACTATTGTATGCTTACAGTAGCTCTCTGCTTTTAATACATTTTGAACAAAACACAAGGGGAGAATATATTAAAGCATGAGCCTGAGCCTTAGCCTTAGGCTGAGCCAGTCCCTGGGCTGAAGTGAAAGACATGAATGAGTCATAATACAGCCTTGGCTCATAGAAATACAAACAAATCATAATATGCAAATAATAATTATGATTGTCAAATAAACGTCTTCCAAAATGAATAGTAGTGAAATCGTACATACCGTAAATAATAGCCAGGCCCGTTTCGTGTATGAAACGGAATCGTCTGTGCTTAAAAAGCCAGATCGTCAGAACGTTGAGCACTAACAGGGAAATAAACATTAGCATGTTCTCGCTGTCTATTCGGTGATTCTTGTTTAGTTTGCTTTCCTGCTTCTCATCTGTGTTTTGCGATTGTGCATCGTCTTGCGCAAACGATGACCCAAAACAAATCATTATCAACATAAACGCTGTCATCTTTACAGATATGTCGCAATTCATTTTTATTCCTGTCATCCTAACCCGTGCTTCCCCGGTGCACTCCCACACGTCTGCAGTTAAGCCAACATTCATACGTGATTGGCTATAATGTAAGATTTTATTATATGCGTATGCGTAAAGGTTTATCATAATCATACTTATATAATGGTGACACTTTCAGACATAAATTATAAATCTTCTGTATGTGCATGATGAAGCTTGCATTTGCTTTGGAAATGTAATGTTTTATCGCCAAAACAAATGCGAGGCTGTCAAAACTTGGATGAAGAGGCTGACCAAGTTTGGAAGTTGCTGGAGAAGTTTGCCCATCGTGTTTCAAACACGCGATTCTGCATGACTGGGAGGTATGGAATTAGTTATGTTATAGGTTCACTAAATATATATATTCAAGTGGTTACGTGTTATTATTTTGTTTGTGGGTTTGTTCGTGGTATTGATGCTTCTAAGCGCATCCTTTCCGACACTGTCACGGGATGACAGCTTTACCGGCATTGCCATTGGCCTGTGGGCCTGTGGCTGCGCTATTTTTAGCTGGCAGAATACCGAGACAGCGATCACAACTATAGCAAACGACAAAGTTAAATGGCTCTGATTACGTAGATAAATGCACAGTTAATTGTTTATAATTATATGCAATTCAGGCTTCTGTATAAACATCTACGACATAGTACTGTATGAGCCTAAGCCATGGCCTATATAATATATGCCTCTATGAGTAGTATGACTATGTCTACGACTAGGGCCATGCCATGCCCATGGGCATGGCCCTTCACATTTTATGATATTCATATTGGTTGGTGTAATCCATTTTGGTTGTATGCTGGGGCTGGGTAGTGGCCATGTTGAGAGCCAATTCTGTGCTTTTTAATATGTGCTAATTAAACAAAAAAACTGGTAACCCCAAAACTGTCAAATTTCTAAAAAAAATATTATGTTGAATGTTAGAACAAATTTCTTTAGTGAAGTATGGAGAGAGAGAGAGAGAGAGAGAGAGAGAGAGAGAGAGAGAGAGAGAGAGAGAGAGAGAGAGAGAGAGAGAGAGAGAGACCTTCTAATGATGTCGGACGTGTTCTTGGTGTGATTTGTTGTTGTTGTTGTAAAGAGAGAGAGAGAATAAAAGGCTTGCCTATCTAAACCAAATCTTTTGTTATTTCACCCTTGCAAGTTCTTGCTACGGTTGTTGTCTTGTCATCAACTATCCTATCAGAAAAAAACTGCCAATGAAGTCAGGTGTTTGAATAATTTCTCAAGCACTCTGTACATAGAAAATATACAATTATTTCTGTGTTTGATCCCAGTGTACAGGCTTCACTTAATTTTTCAGCACAAAAGGATAAATTTCCATAACAAACCTTCTTGAACTTTGCAAGAAGATGCTAAGGTTTCTTGTACATACCGGTACATGTTACCTGTTTATATCACAATATTCCTGCTGGACAGTGCTGGTGTGTAACTTTGTGAGACCTTTTTACACAGACATGCCACAGAAGGTTGGTAGATCATCTGTGAGTGCCAGCCACAGCATCATCAAGTGACAGTATTAATTTCAGAGTAAAACAAAAACAACTTAAAGTGACGATATGTATGTGGCATCTCAATATTATTGTATGTCCAGACCTGCCTACCATTCCGGATTGTCCGGAATCATTCCGGAAATACACCTCAAATTACGGTATTATGGCGAGGGATGAAAATATTACGGATTCTTTCGTCGGCAATCACTTCCGTGCTCCTTTAGCTTCACTTTATTCAACAGGTGGCAGCATATATACGCTGCTTGTTGTGACATCATTTTTCATTCGCTGCTTCTGGTCATAATCTGACCAATAGGAAACATGGTTACGATAAATTCGCATATCCGCGCTCATGGTGCTCAAACAAGACGAAGTCATGACTCACGCGGCACAAAATGATAGCGGGGATTGAAATGGCACCATTACCAGCCAAGAAGAAACGTATGCTGCAAATGTTTATAACAGCATGCACGCAAACATGGCCCGTATTGTCAAGTTTAAGAAGGGGGCCGACTTTACATACTGCCGTATACGCAAAACTTTTTTCCTATTTCACATGACAATGACATGGTCATGGTGGCCGGGATAATTGCAGGTACTGATTACGTTGTAGTGTCAGGCAAACTGAGTGTACTAAGACTAAGTTAGTGTATTTATTGAGTCTAGTCTATCATTTACAGGGATAGGCGTATATACTAGAGTTGAGTAGACTAGACGATGTCGACGACGTCCCCCGGCACGACTTTAGTTTAGGTTTGTCTTTGACGTTCTAGTTGTTTCCAGCACTCAGCAACATTCTATTAACTGACTAATCTGTATATATATTGTGGTTATATGTTATGATCTTATGAGGTATCATTCAAAAAGTCAGCCTTTTTCAGAACATTATCGCCAAGCCGACCTTTCTGTGCTGGCACTGAGGGTGGTCACTGCCAGGGTGCTAGTCGTCCTCACTCTCAGTGGTTCTTTTACGTCCCAAATTGAGACTTTGATCAGGTCAAGCTACTATACTGTGTAGTGTATAGCCAGGCCCTAGGTGTACCAGCTACTAATATTGATCCTAATCAAGTAGACAGTGACGCATTGTTTAATTTGTCATGTTTTTGTAGTCAGCATGCTGTTTTTGAAATTTACATGAAATCAGAATTACAATGTGTATAGACGCATTTGCATTACAGTTACACTTGTTCACGTTTGATTTCCACCAATGGCTGGTTATGAACATCTACCTTACCTTGTTAACTGAATGCTTCAAAACACCTCATAGTTTATTAGAGACAATTATGTTTTGGGTGCAACTATCGTCATAGTAACAGTATTAAAGTATTACTGACAGCGGTGTTCTTTTCCTGACAATATCTGACACGGTTCTGAACTATTACTGACAGCAGGCCTATATTCCTGAAAATCAGTGTAAATGGGAAGATGGATTACTGGCAGGAAGTTTTTGGGGTAGGCAGGTCTGTATGTCACATCCATAACGGGCTAATGGACATATCACAATTTAAAAAGTTTTTAATACACATATGGTTAGATGCTGTTCGTAAAGTTACAGTTGCATACAAAAAACAAGGAAATACGAGTTAGTGTCATCAAGATAACGCAACATTTTGTATTTTTTTATGGACATGTCATTTTGCATACCTCGTAAGTGGGTGATAGCAAAGTTGATATTACACAACAAATATTTTGTGAAACAATTTGGTTCTTGCAGTATTTCAAATAAGCTACCCTGTACTTGTTAGCATGTCAAATATGAAACTACTAGTAAAGTATTAAAGTATATATGTGTCATAACTTTACTTGTGTTTTATAAAGTACAGACATACTACTATATGTACAGTCAAAATTGTTGATGTGCTGGTAATTTATTTGTTGGCGTAAAAAGTACTAACTTAACTCTGCCCTTATAGCTACAATTTTGTTTACATTTGACACCTCAGTGAGTAAATTAAATCATTCAACATCATCGCAGGCATATTTATATTACGAAAGTATTGTGTCTTAGCATGCTTTGAAGCCCAAATGGTGAATCGGTTGCGCTAGTCTGCATCTCTGCAGTCGTGCGTTACCACATCACGCGCGCCGTAAAATGAGCGATATAGCAGCATATGTTGATGCAAACCGGGGCAAATATTCTTAAATTTAAATATGCCTGGGATAATGTTGAATTATGGAACTAACGCACTGAGGTAATACTGTTACACAAACCTCAAGTTATCACGGCGAAATCCAAGTGGGTCTGGATTCTACACAAGTGCCAGTAAAATTTAGTGCAAAAGACATTTTAGTTGAGCTACCGTTTTGTTTTTGTATTTTCTCCGACTACCACATTGCCTTCAAATGCAGTTTTCTAGATTTCTAGTATGTCAAAACTCTGCAAGGTGTCACCATTGGAGACACCGGGGATCCCGCAGGAATATTCTGTGATTGGACAGCTGACAAGTGATGTCATTCAGATTGTCCAATGGTGTTAATTCCAAGAGGTAAATCCTAACCAGCTCTAAGCGACATTAGGTGACTAAAACTAGTAAAAGATGTTGCTACATATATGCGATTTTGTATGAATAAGTGACTTTATGATGTAATTTCATGTCGCTTGCCGACGCTGAATATATCACGAAATAACGAAAAAATGGGCGGACCAAATAGCTACGAGGAGGTAATTTTGGCACATGTTGGACGAGGCAGCATAGAAAAAACAGCTATATGGCTCGCCTTGCTCATCATATACCAAGGGAAACACTAACCAAGCCACAAATATGTCAACAAATTGTGTCAACAAATGATCCAAATGTGTAAACAAACCAAACTGTAATTGCAGGTCAAAGACTTTCATTTTTTTCATATTCAAAGTGTATTTTTACCTGGTAGAAGACTACTCAAAACACGACTGGAGGAACACAGAAAGGACGTAAACAATGAAAAATGAGAAATACACAAGGAGTGGGAAAAAAGATTGATGTCTACCATCAATAAATCTGCCCTTACAGGCCATGCAACAACTAAAAATCATATCATAGACTGGGAGTGAGTGAAAATTGTAGACAAGGAACCCAACTGAAGAATCTGGCGTATCAAGGGAGCCATCTGGATCAGGAAAACCAGAACACCCATCAACAGAGACGAGGGTAGTTGCCTCATGTGTACTGTGACGTCATTCAGCATCATCGGTAATGAAGAAGTCGGCTGAGACGTTAGACGGAAGCCTCTACCAGGTAAAAATACACTTTGGATATGAAAAAAAAATTTGACCTAAAAAAGAACTATCTTAAAGAATGTTCAGTAATTGCAGGTGGTCCAGGTGTTGCAGGTGTTCCACGTGTATTCCAGGTTTTCCACGTGTTCCAGGTGGCAGATTCTGCTGCAAGAAGTAGTGAACAATCTGTAATGGGTGATAATGTTCTTGTGTCTTTGGTATGCCTAGATCTATACATTATATATAGATTTATGATGAACTAACAAACTAACCATAAACGACAGATCAGACAGCAGCTCAGTACCCAGACAGCTCAGTACCCAGACAGCTCAATATCCAGACAGCTCAGTACCCAGACAGCTCAGTACCCAGATAGCTCAGTACCCAGATAGCTCTTGCATCCATTCACTGATTTAGACAAAATGGGACCTTGCATTTTATGAACTTTACAGTTAATTTAATAAAATCTAAATCTATAAAAATGTTGAGCTATCATAGGTGTATGTGTCTATCACTACATTAATGTTTTCCTCCGAGACGGTTTGTGTCTCGGGCACTAAACTTTTGGGGGGTCATCAAGGACCCCTTGAAAGAAAAGTAAAACAAGTTTTTATTTAAAAAAATTCCCAGTGGGTCAACAGTTTTTGCCGGTTATAGGATTTGTACTGGACGTTAAATGCACATAATGCAATTGTTCATAACGTTACAAGTATTTTATGTTATTGTACCAAATTACCACGTATCTACTACAAATGTTTTACATAACTTTTGTTACAAAAAACTCCTCAGATTTACGTCATAAAACCATTGATCAGTATGAATAGTGATTACTTCAGGAAACTGTCTTCTGCATCTGTGCGTGCCTAGTGCCATCCAGATGATGGGCAGTTTTGCTTGTGAAGATAATGCTGATCAATGTTGATTTGGTGTGTGCAGCGGTGCGTCTATGTAATTATTGTAATATAATTAGTGGAGTGGCTGTGATGACTGTCATTGATTGGGTGACAGGAAGTAGCTTAGAGGACGCTGGAATGTCAAAGCTCCTTCAAAGTGCATCTCCTCCTTGAGAATAGGACTTATCTTGTTATTGTGCAGGAAATTGTTATCAACTGATTTCATGTTGCTGGTTATTGCGTTTTGTAATGCTAGAGAGAAAGACAAATGGCTCTTAGAATTGCATGTAGGTTTGTGAAAGGGGTGCTTCACTGTTAAACACTTAACACAACCCTCTGAAGTGAGAGTCCAGTGGGGGTTTTGAACAGACATATTTGTTATCTCCACATTTATGTACTTATTTTATTTATAATCCCAGATTATGCTGTACTAAATACCTAGCGGTGATACTGGTGTTAGCCCTTATAACGGTTTGTTTTTTAGTTGCTAACTAAAGTTAATACAGTTCCGTGAATGTGGATTACTGATTGGAGAACTTCCAATTTTGGTTTTAATGAAACAGGATGGTGTAAACACGTGTTTGTCATATGTTGTGGTGCTGCCATCTAATGGAAATTAATGTAGTCGAAGGATTGCGTCAACAGAATTTGAATAGTGAATTGATTTGTTAAAATTGAGTTAGTAACTTATATTCAAAGTCTCTTCTTTTTGTGGAATTGTCCGTTTACTTCTTCTTGATTGTTTGGTTTTGTGTAGAGACTTCTGTGTGACCGAGCCATGCACCTGATATAGCATGCCTCTCTCTCAAGAGAGCTTATTTTCTTGGTTTATGTAGATTTTTGTTCGGAATCATTTTGATTTTCATAATCAGTTATCGGTTTTGCTAACTGATTGATGGTCGATTGTATAATCGTTTGTGGGCGGCCATCTTAAAAAAGTGTCACCACTAGGTGGCAGTACCAGAGCAACCCATCAGTGGCAGATGATGTAAACATACAACATGTACAAGAGTTAGGCAGTCTTACAATCAGTGGCAGTTGACGTAAACATACAACATGTACAAGAGTTAGGCAGTCTTACAATCGGTGGCAGTTGACGTAAACATACAACATGTACAAGAGTTAGGCAGTCTTACAATCAGTGGCAGTTGACGTAAACATATAACATGTATAAGAGTTAGGCAGTCTTACAATCAGTGGCAGTTGACATAAACATACAACATGTACAAGAGTTAGGCAGTCTTACAATCAGTGGCAGTTGACGTAAACATATAACATGTATAAGAGTTAGGCAGTCTTACAATCAGTGGCAGTTGACGTAAACATATAACATGTATAAGAGTTAGGCAGTCTTACAATCAGTGGCAGTTGACGTAAACATATAACATGTATAAGAGTTAGGCAGTCTTACAATCAGTGGCAGTTGACGTAAACATATAACATGTATAAGAGTTAGGCAGTCTTACAATCAGTGGCAGTTGACATAAACATATAACATGTATAAGAGTTAGGCAGTCTTACAATCAGTGGCAGTTGACGTAAACATATAACATGTATAAGAGTTAGGCAATCTTACAATCAGTGGCAGTTGACGTAAACATACAACATGTACAAGAGTTAGGCAGTCTTACAATCAGTGGCAGTTGACGTAAACATACAACATGTACAAGAGTTAGGCAGTCTTACAATCAGTGGCAGTTGACGTAAACATACAACATGTACAAGAGTTAGGCAGTCTTACAATCAGTGGCAGTTGACGTAAACATATAACATGTATAAGAGTTAGGCAGTCTTACAATCAGTGGCAGTTGACGTAAACATATAACATGTATAAGAGTTAGGCAGTCTTACAATCAGTGGCAGTTGACGTAAACATATAACATGTATAAGAGTTAGGCAGTCTTACAATCAGTGGCAGTTGACATACAACATGTACAAGAGTTAGGCAGTCTTACAATCAGTGGCAGTTGACGTAAACATATAACATGTATAAGAGTTAGGCAATCTTACAATCAGTGGCAGTTGACGTAAACATATAACATGTATAAGAGTTAGGCAGTCTTACAATCAGTGGCAGTTGACGTAAACATATAACATGTATAAGAGTTAGGCAGTCTTACAATCAGTGGCAGTTGACATAAACATACAACATGTACAAGAGTTAGGCAGTCTTACAATCAGTGGCAGTTGACGTAAACATATAACATGTATAAGAGTTAGGCAGTCTTACAATCAGTGGCAGTTGACGTAAACATACAACATGTACAAGAGTTAGGCAGTCTTACAATCAGTGGCAGTTGACGTAAACATACAACATGTACAAGAGTTAGGCAGTCTTACAATCAGTGGCAGTTGACGTAAACATACAACATGTATAAGAGTTAGGCAATCTTATAATCAGTGGCAGATATGACATACAACATGTACAAGAGTTAGGCTCTTACAATCAGTGGCAGTTGACGTAAACATATAACATGTATAAGAGTTAGGCAATCTTACAATCAGTGGCAGTTGACATAAACATACAACATGTATAAGAGTTAGGCAGTCTTACAATCAGGCAGTTGACGTAAACATATAACATGTATAAGAGTTAGGCAGTCTTACAATCAGTGGCAGTTGACGTAAACATACAACATGTACAAGAGTTAGGCAGTCTTACAATCAGTGGCAGTTGACGTAAACATACAACATGTACAAGAGTTAGGCAGTCTTACAATCAGTGTCAGTTGACGTAAACATACAACATGTATAAGAGTTAGGCAGTCTTACAATCGGTGGCAGTTGACGTAAACATACAACATGTACAAGAGTTAGGCAGTCTTACAATCAGTGGCAGTTGACGTAAACATACAACATGTACAAGAGTTAAGCAGTCTTACAATCAGTGTCAGTTGACGTAAACATATAACATGTATAAGAGTTAGGCAGTCTTACAATCAGTGGCAGTTGACGTAAACATACAACATGTACAAGAGTTAGGCAGTCTTACAATCAGTGGCAGTTGACGTAAACATACAACATGTACAAGAGTTAGGCAGTCTTACAATCAGTGGCAGTTGACGTAAACATACAACATGTACAAGAGTTAGGCAATCTTACAATCAGTGGCAGTTGACGTAAACATACAACATGTACAAGAGTTAGGCAGTCTTACAATCAGTGGCAGTTGACAGATGATGTAAACATACAACATGTACAAGAGTTAGGCAGTCTTACAATCAGTGGCAGTTGACGTAAACATACAACATGTACAAGAGTTAGGCAGTCTTACAAGGCAGTTGACGTAAACATACAACATGTATAAGAGTTAGGCAACAATCAGTGGCAGATGACATAAACATACAACATGTACAAGAGTTAGGCAGTCTTACAATCGGTGGCAGTTGACGTAAACATACAACATGTATAAGAGTTAGGCAATCTTACAATCAGTGGCAGTTGACGTAAACATACAACATGTATAAGAGTTAGGCAGTCTTACAATCAGTGGCAGTTGACGTAAACATACAACATGTACAAGAGTTAGGCAGTCTTACAATCAGTGGCAGTTGACGTAAACATACAACATGTACAAGAGTTAGGCAGTCTTACAATCAGTGGCAGTTGACGTAAACATACAACATGTACAAGAGTTAGGCAATCTTACAATCAGTGGCAGTTGACGTAAACATACAACATGTACAAGAGTTAGGCAGTCTTACAATCAGTGGCAGTTGACGTAAACATACAACATGTATAAGAGTTAGGCAGTCTTACAATCAGTGGCAGTTGACGTAAACATACAACATGTATAAGAGTTAGGCAATCTTACAATCAGTGGCAGTTGATGTAAACATAGAACATGTACAAGAGTTAGGCAGTCTTACAATCAGTGGCAGTTGACGTAAACATACAACATGTATAAGAGTTAGGCAATCTTACAATCAGTGGCAGTTGACGTAAACATACAACATGTACAAGAGTTAGGCAGTCTTACAATCAGTGGCAGTTGACGTAAACATACAACATGTACAAGAGTTAGGCAGTCTTACAATCAGTGGCAGTTGACGTAAACATACAATATGTACAAGAGTTAGGCAGTCTTACAATCAGTATGCAGTATTACTATTAGAGTACTGGCAGTCAAAAGATTGCTTCTTTAAAAATTGGGGCTCTCAGTTTTGGTGATTTTTATAGGATTGTATTATAGGTATGTGGATACTTAGGCATGAGCCTCAGCCCTATGTTTGAACCCTGACCACTGGTCAATAGATGACCAACATGACAGTCTGGCCACTGCTCCACATTCTTCCTTTGTGAGTAAATAGTCCATTCGAATGAGACAATAGACAAGAATACTGATGAGCACAGACTTCCCCTACACCTGCCAAAGGCTGCGTTCTGATGGTGTAGCCATGGTGATTGATTGCATGCATTAATGGCAGTGTCCACTACTAACCACTGTCCAGCTATCTGTACTGACCACGCTCACATACACTGTGGAATGGCTGAAGGAGGGAGTTTGTCCCAGGAATCTCCCAGTCTGTGAGTATGTGGCAGTTGTTATCAGTTGTGGAGTACTTGGGTTGAGGTCAGAATGTGGGCCAGGCCTTGTTAGTGTTAACTGGTCTTGGCATAGTTTGGAACCCGGTTCCCCTTCCTCTCGCCAGTTATGTCCATCCTAGTGTTCCTGTTGTTCTCCCAGTCTGTGAGTATGTGGCAGTTGTTATCAGTTGTGGAGTACTTGGGTTGAGGTCAGAGTGTGGGCCAGGCCTTGTTAGTGTTAACTGGTCTTGGCATAGCTTGGAACCCGGTTCCCCTTCCTCTCGCCAGTTATGTCCGTCCTAGTGTTCCTGTTGTTCTCCCAGTCTGTGAGTATGTGGCAGTTGTTATCAGTTATGGAGTACTTGGGTTGAGGTCAGAGTGTGGGCCAGGCCTTGTTAGTGTTAACTGGTCTTGGCATAGCTTGGAACCCGGTTCCCCTTCCTCTCGCCAGTTATGTCCGTCCTAGTGTTCCTGTTGTTCTCCCAGTCTGTGAGTATGTGGCAGTTGTTATCAGTTGTGGTGTACTTGGGTTGAGGTCAGAGTGTGGGCCAGGCCTTGTTAGGGTTAACTGGTCTTGGCATAGTTTGGAACCCGGTTCCCCTTCCTCTCGCCAGTTATGTCCGTCCTAGTGTTCCTGTTGTTCTCCCAGTCTGTGAGTATGTGGCAGTTGTTATCAGTTGTGGAGTACTTGGGTTGAGGTCAGAGTGTGGGCCAGGCCTTGTTAGTGTTAACTGGTCTTGGCATAGTTTGGAACCCGGTTCCCCTTCCTCTCGCCAGTTATGTCCGTCCTAGTGTTCCTGTTGTTCTCCCAGTCTGTGAGTATGTGGCAGTTGTTATCAGTTGTGGTGTACTTGGGTTGAGGTCAGAGTGTGGGCCAGGCCTTGTTAGTGTTAACTGGTCTTGGCATAGCTTGGAACCCGGTTCCCCTTCCTCTCGCCAGTTATGTCCGTCCTAGTGTTCCTGTTGTTCTCCCAGTCTGTGAGTATGTGGCAGTTGTTATCAGTTGTGGAGTACTTGGGTTGAGGTCAGAATGTGGGCCAGGCCTTGTTAGTGTTAACTGGTCTTGGCATAGTTTGGAACCCGGTTCCCCTTCCTCTCGCCAGTTATGTCCATCCTAGTGTTCCTGTTGTTCTCCCAGTCTGTGAGTATGTGGCAGTTGTTATCAGTTGTGGAGTACTTGGGTTGAGGTCAGAGTGTGGGCCAGGCCTTGTTAGTGTTAACTGGTCTTGGCATAGCTTGGAACCCGGTTCCCCTTCCTCTCGCCAGTTATGTCCATCCTAGTGTTCCTGTTGTTCTCCCAGTCTGTGAGTATGTGGCAGTTGTTATCAGTTATGGAGTACTTGGGTTGAGGTCAGAGTGTGGGCCAGGCCTTGTTAGTGTTAACTGGTCTTGGCATAGCTTGGAACCCGGTTCCCCTTCCTCTCGCCAGTTATGTCCGTCCTAGTGTTCCTGTTGTTCTCCCAGTCTGTGAGTATGTGGCAGTTGTTATCAGTTGTGGTGTACTTGGGTTGAGGTCAGAGTGTGGGCCAGGCCTTGTTAGTGTTAACTGGTCTTGGCATAGTTTGGAACCCGGTTCCCCTTCCTCTCGCCAGTTATGTCCGTCCTAGTGTTCCTGTTGTTCTCCCAGTCTGTGAGTATGTGGCAGTTGTTATCAGTTGTGGAGTACTTGGGTTGAGGTCAGAGTGTGGGCCAGGCCTTGTTAGTGTTAACTGGTCTTGGCATAGTTTGGAACCCGGTTCCCCTTCCTCTCGCCAGTTATGTCCGTCCTAGTGTTCCTGTTGTTCTCCCAGTCTGTGAGTATGTGGCAGTTGTTATCAGTTGTGGAGTACTTGGGTTGAGGTCAGAGTGTGGGCCAGGCCTTGTTAGTGTTAACTGGTCTTGGCATAGTTTGGAACCCGGTTCCCCTTCCTCTCGCCAGTTATGTCCGTCCTAGTGTTCCTGTTGTTCTCCCAGTCTGTGAGTATGTGGCAGTTGTTATCAGTTGTGGAGTACTTGGGTTGAGGTCAGAGTGTGGGCCAGGCCTTGTTAGTGTTAACTGGTCTTGGCATAGTTTGGAACCCGGTTCCCCTTCCTCTCGCCAGTTATGTCCGTCCTAGTGTTCCTGTTGTTCTCCCAGTCTGTGAGTATGTGGCAGTTGTTATCAGTTGTGGTGTACTTGGGTTGAGGTCAGAGTGTGGGCCAGGCCTTGTTAGTGTTAACTGGTCTTGGCATAGTTTGGAACCCGGTTCCCCTTCCTCTCGCCAGTTATGTCCGTCCTAGTGTTCCTGTTGTTCTCCCAGTCTGTGAGTATATGGCAGTTGTTATCAGTTGTGGTGTACTTGGGTTGAGGTCAGAGTGTGGGCCAGGCCTTGTTAGTGTTAACTGGTCTTGGCATAGCTTGGAACCCGGTTCCCCTTCCTCTCGCCAGTTATGTCCATCCTAGTGTTCCTGTTGTTCTCGATAGCATCCCGCACACTGGTCCAGTCTACGTGGATGCACTGATTATATTGCAAATGTAATAAAGTACAATTACTCTTAAAATACAGTAAACCTCAGATATAACGAATTTGCTTTAACAATAAATTGGCTAGTTCTGAACGATTTGTTAAATTTGAAGTTTACTGTACAAGTGAATGTACGATTATGAGAATCATTACATAGAAAATTAGTTTTTCAGAACAGTATTCTTACCTTGACCTCCTGACAAAATTATGTGATTTTTACTTCACACAGTCAACTTACAAAATGCTCTCATTCAAATGGTGTGCAAAACCACTACATAATGTTGTCGTGTGAAGAGACATACTAATTGACATCACTGACATGTGTTTGTTGCTAGCCAGTTCCTAGAACTTAAACAACTTACTCTGGATACGCCATGAGTGTTGTAGTCCATAAACATTATTGTAAACTAAAAATTTGAGGGAGCAACAAATTGCTAGTAGTGTCACAAAATCACTGTTATTTTATGTCATCCACAGTTAGTCACACAGAACTTTCTCATCCATTCTAGACATTTAGTTTTCTTTCTTTCTCATTCGAACGACTGTGGTGGATCTGACTTTCGTGCATAATCCAACAGTTAATGACATTTACAGTTAGAGATCACTAGCTGTGTAAATTCACGCCATGCTACACATTTAGCGTCCATGTTGGATGTGTTAAATACCAAATAGAACTAGAAGGGACCATTGGCTTTTGTATCTCTCTTTCAAAAGACATTGTGGTGTGAAAATATTGGCCCAAGTTTTGAAATGGCCGTTGATAATGAAAGGCTCTAACCCCAACAAAGGGTTGTTTCGTCGAATGACTGATCCCGTGGGATTCCTGTCCAGAGGTCACGTGGTTATACCCTCCGTAGTTCGTCCTGTTGACACTGTAGATGTTGATGCTTTTTACCAGATGGATTTAAAGGGAAAGGACAGATCTAAGTATGTACACAGGGGATCCTTCTGTCACTGACACATGATCTGAGTCTGTACACAGGGGAGCCTTCTGTCACTGACACATGATCTGAGTCTGTACACAGGGGAGCCTTCTGTCACTGACACATGATCTGAGTCTGTACACAAGGGATCCTTCTGTCACTGACACATGATCTGAGTCTGTACACAAAGGATCCTTCTGTCACTGACACATGATCTGAGTCTGTACAGGGGATCCTTCTGTCACTGACACACACATTGTGCTGCCTACTTCCTACTTAGAACATCTCACTCTCAATTGATAGTTCACACCACAGTTTCAATCCTTGTACTGCCTTTTCGAAGGTTGGCCAGTTTTGTTCAATCCACATTGCATCACTTCACTCAGCTGTGCATAAACGAGTACTTGGCTGTAGACAGCGGTCGATACATGCGAGTTAATATAATTGTGCAGTAGTTACAACATGGCTGAATGCTTCCCTGGATAGCTTGATTTGGTACTGCAACATAAAATATTTTGACCAGGTCTACCGGGAAGTGAAATGTGGAATTCTTTGAGCAGTCCTGATGCCTGGAGTGGATACTGTGCTGTATCTGAACTTACCAATACCAATTTAGCAACTACAAATGTTCACCTATAAGCTATTATCCGCATAGGTTTTGCTGTCTGCATCTAGCAGTTTGATCTGTCCAGTTGAGATAGCGTGTCTTCAGTATTGCACACAATGTATTAACATTAGTGCACTAGGTGGCAGCACTCACCATGAACAGTGCCATCTGGGGAACATGAGTGACACTGCATCTGGTAGAAAGTCATCTCCAGGCTGTCTTATAGAACCCTGGTGTAACCTGACACCGCAGTCCTGCCCCCATTCAACCCCACATTGCATTGTATCTGCTGATTTTTGTTGAGAAATGCAAATAAAACGCCTATCAACAGGCAGCTGCAGGAGCTATGGTTGCCACATGTGTCATCTATCACTGGTGGCTGACAGGTGTGACCTAGAGTTGTGAGCTGTTGACATAGTGGGGACTTAACAGCAGGGTAACACTGGCTGTCCTCATAGGGTGGAACACATGCCTGCAGTTTGTGAATAATTGGCTCTAGTACATTACTGTTTGTGCACAACGCTGCATCCAGCACCCTGCAGTTTGTAAAACACTCATCTAGGTGTGTGTGATTCAAAGGATGTCTTCTTGATGTTACTTTGATAGTGTGACAGTGGCTATGAGAGTTGTTTCCTGCCAGTGCAGCAGCAGCCATGAGTTTGGTAACGTCGACGCCGAAGCATGGATCAGGACCGCCCCGGCAAAGGGAAGGATTTAAGCTGCAGACTCTGAACAGTTACAACGAGAGTCCGTTGTTTCAACGCCGGGCACACCACGAACATGACATCAGCGACAGTGACGTCAGGTGACTTGTGTCATTTCTAGGTCACATGTGACATGTCGTAACTAAGTTGCATGTGATGTCATGTCTTATATATAGGTCACCATCGACAATGATGTCATATCTTATCTAGGTCACATGTGATGTCATGTCTTATCTATGTTCTTGGTGACATCATGTCTTGTCTAGGCAGGGTGCGCAATGGCTTTAGCTGACAGGTAGTCCGTCAGACTAGCTGACTCAGAAACAACTAGTCCTGGTATTGATATTGTTTTAGTAGTCCTTGAAAATAAATGTGCCAGGAACCATCAATCACACTGTTGTATCATATATGTGACAGTTATGGCACATATTAAAAGTGTCTTTTATTTCATAAAGAAAACAAGCTGCTTCTTATTTCAATTAAATGTTCAACTAAGTGTCATTAATAGAAACAAATACAAAAAAATTTGATTTCATAGATCCAAATGCAAAATCATCAGAAGAAATAACTAGTTTAATCAGGGGCAGCAAATGACAATGGTGGACAAGGCGATGCCAACAGAATTTTGTCGGACTAGTCACTAAGTTACATCATTTGGCCTATTCTTTTCATTAGCGTTTTCTTTCCCGAAGCCGACTGGACAATCAGCAACATTACTGGCGTTTGGTAACTTGCTAAAATAATCACCCGATGCAGGAAAAGCACGTAACGATGTCTGTAACCCGCGCATGTATGTTCGTCCATGTTGCTCATCAAGTGCTCATGGTCACTAGGTGGCACTACCTATCCTATGCTAACCGAATGTAAACAGCCGCCATTTACATTCACTGCATTCAGCAAGTGTGTATGTGCTTATGTGTGTACCTGAACTCAGAATCAGATCAGATCATGTCTTCTCTGTTTTTTCCATGTATGTCAACCAGACCTGGGGCCGAGTACATTTTTATGAGTACGAGTACGAGTACTTTGACGATGGACGAGTACATTGCTAAAAGCTGAGTACGAGTACATTCTCACGAGTACGAGTACAAGTACATTTTTGTAAATATAAATATTAAATAATAACGTATTGTAAAATTATTAAAGTTAATCTAACTTATATAACTCAGCACAAGTGAATATACAATGGCAGTTGATCATTTTTTATTAGTATACCAAAATATTAGAATTCTAACTATATACAAGCATCATGACTGTCTCACAAACACAGTAATTTACCCAATCAGATGCTTCAGATGCATTCAAAAATGTGAATATACATTACTATTCAAACTATGGTATTTTAGTACAGCGTTCTTGAAGGTATATAATATTATACACGTATCCGTACTGTCTTTAGTCATGAAGACAAACTGACTGGCAGTGACTGCTGCATGTAGTCAAACAAACTGACTGCTGCATGTAGTCAAACAAACTGACTGCTGCATGTGGTCAAACAAACTGACTCGTACAAGTGGTCAAACAGCATGCAATACGGTCATCAATTAACTTTTCAAAAACTATGGATACAGTACTGGATAGAGCAATAAGCATGTAGTTACTCTTACTAAACATGCTAGCACTTGTGTTTCTAACAATGGGCATAGGTACAGCAGATATCCTAGATTCAGGTAAAATAGCATGGAGAAAGAAATTAGTGAAACACACAGTGTGCACTGGGAGAATCAGTAATTTGATTTTTGGGTAAAAGACGTGATTAAGTTAACAATATCAATACCAATGCAACCATAGACAAAAAGATCACAATTACCTTCAGATGCTTGACAAAGTTTGAAGTCGTTTTCATGTGGCCTTTTATCTCGATCTTACAGTATTTGCATTTCCCTAACACATTCCCTGTGGAGTTAGGTAGTATCACAAAATGGCTAAGTACAGTCGACATGCTACTAGTACTAGTTTTATACTTCAGCTCTTGCAACAAAGTTGAACAAACAATGCTCCAATTAACTTAATTGACAATTTAGTGGATCTCTCTGCAATGTAGGCATGTGGTATCACTGTCATGATATATCTAGGAGCAATATTGAGTCACCGACCAACTAGGCACACGTAAACCAATCATAAAGTACGATTGACATTTGAGAAAAAAACTTAGCCAATCAAGTTGATATCTGTCTTTAATGATCACAAATGAGTGGGTAAAAGAGACTGACCAGTGGATACCCCCAGCCAATCATTTGAACTTTGCTGGTTGTCTCCAGGTTAAGCATGTAAAACAAAGCAACCAACAGGAGGATTTGTTACCTGGCATCCCACTGGCTACATGTCTTTGTTTAGCATTTCTCTTATCTCTGCTCCCTCAGTGTGTGTTCTCTCTGACCTAGACTATCATGCCACATGGCTTCACTGGTGTCACACTAAGTTGGCACCGGATTATATTAGTGTAGGGTGACTCTGACTTGAGCCACCTTACTTCTACAGAGGAAGACTGGCAGTTCTTGTTTTTAGCAGTTAGCACTGTTGGCCAGTGCCAAGTGGCATGGTCTCCAGACTACATTAAATGCATTCCCTGTCTAACAGGTGGGTTAACTGCTACTAGTAGTTGGCTCTTTATGGACATCCTGGTGGCTTGATTAAACTGTTTTATGGCCTGAACTGATAGCCTACAATTATTGTTTGCTTAACAGGGTGTTTCTGACTGGGGAAAGATGCTGCCTGTTGCCATGTTAGGGTATCATAGTCATGGACTCATGGCTATCAGAGAATGAGGATGTACTATGTGTAGGGATGGCAAGGTGGCATTCTATGTGAAATAACAAAGTATTAAAAAAAATAGTTGAGCATTTCAATATTTCAGGAAAGTTTGATTTTATAACTGCAAATAAATTAATTGTTCCCAGTATATATTGAGAAAGTAATCAGATGTACTCGTAATGTACTCGTAAAATCTGAGTACAATGAGTATGAGTACGAGTACGAGTACATGACCCCATAAGTTTTATGAGTACGAGTACTTCAAAAATGTACTCGAGTACACGAGTACCGAGTACTTCCGCCCCAGGTCTGATGTCAACTAAATTAGCCCATTTGTACTGTACATATATGCATGGGAAGGTAGGTCTTTTAATATAAAATAATACATAAAAAGCGATAGTTTCTTGGTGTTCATGTACATGAAGGTAAAAGATCTCTTACATAAAGTGAAATAACCTATTTGACAGACAACCACCAAAATGAAGAACACGTGTACATGATTCAAAGATATATCCTTTTATTTAGATATAAATACACAGTAATTAAGATATACTTAAAGCAATGGTATGAAATTATGTCGGTTATAGTAGCAGAATGTACCTTTAAACTACATTCTGATATTTTTGATTGTTATTATGCTGGTGTTGATCTGAGAAGCCCGACCAAGACCTAAATAGATCACTCTCAGATGAACATAGCCACTGGTAGTCACTGCCATATCTTTGAGCATACTGATGATATTCAGAATTAAAAAACAAATGTCACATCCAATAGATCTACCCATGTTGGTGTACTGGTAACTATTATAAACAAGATCACTTTCCCTCTCTCACACTGGGCTTATATTTACCCACTAGCATATTTTCTTCTAATGTTACAAAACAGCACATTCCTACTACCTGCCTCTGTCCCAATTCACATTGACAAATGACAGAGACACATCGAAAGGCGCTTGCCTTGCCAAAATGTTTGAAGAAAAGGCAACATCTCATTATTGACAGTACATAAATCAAACGTGGTGATTTTGCACTCAGTGGAATTGCATGACTGACTTTTAGTGGTGGTTTCAATGGGTAAATCAACACTAGTCTATATGGTGTGATTCTACAGCAAATATTAACATTATGCTTAGCGTATGACTGTGTCAGTGATAAGACTATGCAGATCTCTCTGGGCCATTGCAGGCAGGATTGCATTATTGGCCGTAAACCTGGTTTACAATCTGTGGTTTACAGTGACTTGTAGCCAAATTTTGCAGTGGTATTGAATACTATTGACTGAATTATTTGACTGTTTTCTGTTCTTGTTTTATAGCCACAAAAATATATTGTGGAGTTCTTTCATGAATTTAGGCATTTAAAGCCTTTTTGTTAATAGGCCAGGATACAATAGCTATACTCCAGATTTATTTGGTGTAAATTATATTGTATCAATAGACAACTTGTATTTGTATCACTTACAACATATTAGTTCCACTTAAACAAATACCAAGTCACTAAGACCACATTAGTGTCTTGTATTTCATTGTCAGCAACTTTGGAGGTTAAATTCTGTTTTCATGGCATGACAATGTATTTCCTTTTTCTCGTCCATGAAACATGCCATGGGAGGGCATGTTGACATGTAGGATGACTAGCATCTCAATTGTTTACGTGAACGGTATAAGTTTGCAGACTACAACATTTCTGCTGTCTAACCTTCTAGAATAACAGAGTCAAAACTACGGATTTCAACCAAGAAAACGTGGCATGTCTGTAAAAAGGTAGTTAGTGGAATTACATAAATGCCACAGGCTCTGGTACAGATGTATTGCCTTGAGGCCCCCATAGATAAGTCTGCTTGTGATTGACAGTTCACATGCCACAATCATGCGGGCTGTGCTCAACGTCTAGAAAAACATGTTTTGGTTTCTTATTTCTGGGAGATTATTCCCACATAGGACATGACACAGACTTGGAGACATTCCAAAGAAATGTGCTTTTGTTTTAAAAGCCAGCTAACATTATAATACTTTATTATAGACAGTTGTAAGAGTCCAATAATACAGATGCCTCCACGGTTAAGTTTCTCACTTATCTCAGTTCAGATTGATTTTACAAAACAGTTAACCTATCTAGTATTCACTAAGACGTGCTTGCTTGCTAGTGTAACTTTTGAATGTAGTTTTGGTAAAATCAAAACATACTTATTAACTTAGTTAATTTTAGTTCTACATGTAGAATCAATTCAGGTAATTCTCAAATTTGGAACCGTCGCGTGAATGCGCAATACGGTGATGTTCTTGTGTCTGTGTTGATGTTGTTTACTTTCGTTGCTCTTTCTGACTTACAGATTCAGTGCGTTGAAGGTTACGTGTTGGCCTAAAAATTAGCTTTCATAATTTATCATATATAATGACTGTAGTCAATTATTTTCAACTAATTAAACAAATGTTCAAAATTTTTCATTATTAAACCAAACGCCTCTATTATTTCAACTACCCTGGTATTCACATACTTCATATTTAGACATCAAACAACCAGATTTGTTATCAGCTAAACCAGTTCATGAGCCAGCTTTAGCTGTCCTATCTCAGTTCAGTATTTTGTCATTTCATCAAAAATCAACCATACATAATATCAGGCCCTTAGCCAGAAATAATTTGTTCCCAGTCTTTAATGAATTGAAAGTGTGCCTTTTAGTGCGTGGACAGCTTGTGTGGAAGCCATTCATGTCAGTTACAGCCATTATTGACCAGTTCAGTTGTTTTCAGGGATGAACCAGTGTCATTTGACTTTGAGCCATTTATTTAATTAGCCCTTATCCATTTGATTTGTTTCACTACTAGTTGTGCCAATGATAGTCATTAATGTGGGCACCTAGACTTGGAACTATTAGTTAATCTAGTGGCCAGCTGGCCCCCTCTAAATTCCACCAGTCCATGGCCAGTTATCTGCCAGTCTTGAAAAGTTAGTGAGGAAATGACAAGTTGTTCGGACTCACCATAGGCAGTTAAAACATCAAACAGGCCGCTGATTTACAATTAAGCGCTCTACAGAAATCCTGTCAAGATGTTTCATTTGTTGATAGAGGTTTAAACTGTGAACAAAACAGTTTCCACAAATACATTGAAACATTTTGCAATTAACAATAACACACGGTGATGTATGGAAAAAGTCTGCTCCAGGACAAGTGAAAAGCCCCCCCCTACTTGAATGACTAGGTGGCTGTTTTGTTAAGGGGGATTGTATCAAGGAGATATAAAGATGGGGGATTATATCCAGGGGTATTTTGTCCTACTTCTGACAGTGCATTCCATGTATGTGGCAATATCACACAAGGCTAGACCAGTTTAAACATTTAATCTCTGATGTGTGTCATTAAGGGGTGATCTCATAAGTAGCACAGTCAGTGAAAAATGTATTATGTTTCACATTGGTTCAAACCACTACATTCATATGTAATGACATGCATTTTGGGGATTTTGCAAATTTATGCGACAACCCCCTTAGTGAATACCTTTAATGTGGCCGTCTTGACCATTGATACTCACTCTACTACATATTTCTGCGTTGTGACGTGGTCAGTACATACACAGGGCGGCCTCTGTAGTGCAGTAACCACATCAGAGTTGTGCACTACCTCAAGTGGTACTTAATCAAAGGATAATCTCTTAATACACTGAATGGAATCATATTGACTCAATGGAGATCATGTCAGCTTGACACGAAATGTGTTTGCGTCAGGCAACAAGTCAGTAATGTAGTATGCCACTGTGTATATGTGCGTGCGTGTGTGGTAGTTTGTGTGGTGTGGACCTTGTGGTATGTGCGTGCATGTGAGCAAGTGAATTAGTGAATGTGTGTATATGTGACTGAGTGAATGAGTGAATGAATAGTGAGTGAGTGAATGAGTGAGCAAGTGAGCAAGTGTCCTTGAGTGAGTGCCAAGTGTGAGTGAATGATTGAGTGTACGTACCTGCGTGCGTGCGGGCAAGCATGCGTGCTTGCGTGCGTGCATTATGGGAGTGTATTTGTGTACAGGGTGTCTGTGAAGTGTGTGTTGGTGGGGTTGTGAGTGTGTGAGGGGTGCATGATGTACAACTTGTTTTATAACCCCCCAAGGGTATATCAATTGTGCCAGTTAACCCCTGCCCCCCCAAGTGACTCCCACCTACCTATATCACATTATAGTAATATTGCATGACTCCACTCAACTTACACACATCACTCAATGGCTTTTGTTGGCTAATAATGTCCTCTTTGTTGAGTTCCTGACCCAGATACTGTGTTATTTCTGCTTGATTGCCTCCTGTCTCACACAGATAAGACATTATCAGAGTCTGATTGAACCAGTAGGCTTGGTTCATGATCACTGCCAGCCTGGGACATGTATGAAATACTGATGTTTATCACTGGGCCAGAAGGTGTATGGCAAGGCCGCCAGGTATGTCACTGGTGGTTGGCTTCAGGTCACACACACACCCACCTGGTCATTTGGGCAGTCACCTTGTGTGCGGCTGTTATAAACACAAGTTTGGAATGAATCAGAGTTGTTTATATTTTAAGTTGACTGTTATTGTGGAGATTGGATTACTGTGGATTAACTGGGGCTTGTTGTGTACGTTGATACCTGCATTGCTTGATACCTAACCGTGGTGGACACGGAAGGGATTTGTTCTACGTGTGGTTGAAAGGCATAACGCGATTGGCTGTATGGTTCAATGTTCCTGCCGTGGTCGAGTTTCGAATCAGAGTTGTTTATAATTTAAGTTGGCTCTCAGCGCAGAGGCTGGATTACTGTACTTGAACTTGGAGTGTAGTGTAGCTTATTGCATAGTTAATGATGGACATACATTTTGTCCTATGTGTCATAGTTTGTTCAGTGTCCGGCTGAAAGACCGTGATTGGCTGTACAGTTGATGACAGAACAGACAGGACCAGCTGCAGTTGAATGGTCCTCTTGCAGATGGAACACACAAGACCATCAGAGTTGTCTAAGTTTACTACCATCTTGAATACTGAGGATTATCATATACTGTAATACATTGCCAGTAAACACACATTTCATCCCGTGAGCAGCTGAAGTCTGAAAGACAAAGTGATTGCCTACACGGTCTTTGGAAAGGACCAAAGGACCACCTGTGAAGTTCCACTGGATTACTGTAGATCATCGTGGATTATCAAATACTTTAACACACAGCCAGAGGTGGCCACATTTCATCCTGTGTGTAGCTGAAACTCAACAGACCCTAAGTGGTTGCCTACACGGTCTTGGGAAAGGACCATCTCTGAAACAGTCGAGAGACCCTAAGTTATTGCCCACACGGTCTTGGAAAAGGACCAACTGTGAATCCGTGTGAACATGTCGAGTAAGTACCGACACGGCGAGGGCGAATGGTCGATGTACAGCAGCCATACAGTGGCGCACCCTGTCATCAGACTGGGGTCGGTTAGCGCCAACCGAAACAACCCACTACTGCAGCGCCGTCTACAGCAACACAATGGATTCGAGGCAGACGGTCAGCCAGTGGTCATCCCTGAAACCAGTGATCAGCATGCAGACAGGTGACCGCAGTGTAGGGGCTAACACCACAGGTGTAGGTACTAACACCACAGGTGTAGGTACTAACACCACAGGTGTAGGTACTACCACCACAGGTGTAGGTACTACCACCACAGGTGTAGGTACTAACACCACAGGTGTAGGAACTAACACCACATGTGTAGGTACAAACACCACAGGTGTAGGTACTAACACCACAGGTGTAGGTACTAACACTACAGGTGTAGGTACTAACACCACAGTAGTTTTTGCCAGTCCAAATTTTTTCCCGACTTGCTACGAAGCGCAGTTTGGCACGTGATCGGATGCGCGATCCACATGCTATGTAACTATGTGTATATATATATATATATATGTATGTATATATATATCCAGGGTGCACAGTGGATTTAGTTGACAGGTAGTCCGTCGGACTAGCTAACTCAGAAACAACTAGTCCTCATATTGTTTTACTAGTCCTTAAAAATCAATCGTACTGTTGTATCATATATGTGTGACAGTTATGGCATTCCCATTTCAATTAAATGTTCGAATAAATGTGTCATTGATAGAAACAAATACATGTGATTTCGTAGATCCAATTGCAAAGTTATCAGAAGAAATGACTAGTTTAATCAGGGGCAGCAAACAGGAATCGTGGACAAGGCGATGCCAGCAGAATTTGAAGCCTAACGGCGACAAAGGACCGACATTGTCGGACAAAGTTGCATCATTTGCCCTATACTTTTCATTAGCGTTTCCTTTCCCGAAGCCGACTAAACAATCAGTAACATTGCTGGCGTTTGGTAACTTGCTAAAATAATCACCCAATGTAGGAATAACGCAACTACCATCACGACGGGATAGCACGTAACGATGTCTATAACCCGCGCATGTATGTTTGTCCATGTCGCTCACCACTCATGGTCGCTATGTGGCACTACCTAACCTACACTAACCGGATGTAAACAGCCGCCATTTACATTCACTGCGTTCAGCAAGTTTCCCATCTGACGGTCGTACGGAATATTTAGCTGCCTGTGATAAAATGCTATCTTACTGTCTGATTTTGTTTTATTCCATCACAACACCCAACTAGCGAATACATAACGTAAATTAATTTACCTAATAACAGTTAGTCCAATGGGACTGCTCCACTAAACATGGACTAGTCCGATCACTGAAACTACTCGTCCGGGACGATCGGACCGGCCTTATTTCGCAGCCTGTATATCTGCATAATAAATTTTGGTAATTATACTTAGTATGTCCAATCATAAAATGTAAAATTTAATTAGCAACATGTCTTCAATGCGCTTAGCGGACAGCCAGACAACGATCACGAAAACGGTTTATGTTAGCGCCTTCTGCCCACGTCCTTGTTTACTACTTTAGGTCGGTTGACACGAGGTAGCACCGGCGTGGCGCCATGATTGATGACACTCGTAACGATTTGCCTTGCGCGTTTTTAAAATCCTGCATCATAAATCCACCAAAATAAATGAATACTGTTGCATAGTAATCATGTTTGTTTCAAAATATCGTCAATATACTCAGCGTTTACGGAGTTTCCATTTTGAAATGTCGATTACGCGGAATTCCATCCGTTTTCTAAGATCGCGTCATAATCGGCAAGTGCTTATTGTATCTCCCCGCCCTGACGTTGACCTCACATAGGATTATTTAGTCTATGCAAGTGTTGGCTACCTTTCAAGCAACCACCGCTGTCGGTTGGTGACAATTACCCTAGGAAGTCGAGGCCTGACTTAATCAGTTTCTGGCATGTGTCGGAGAGCTGGCCAGGCGATCCGGGTGGGCGATTTTTAAAACCAGTCTCCCTAGATTTTGTAACTGGCTTTGCGGCAGTTTCAATGATGTAAAAATGGCATGGACGGGCTGGCCCGCACAAAAAACGACATGGATGGGCCCGTCCACAATCAATTTCAAACCGTCCAAAAACACAATTTTCTAATTTTAACCGTCCAAATGATGGGTGGACGGGTCTCTGGGTGAGGCCCTGACCACAGGTGTAGGTACTAACACCACAGGTGTAGGTACTACCACCACAGGTGTAGGCACTAACACCACAGGTGTAGGTACTAACACCACAGGTGTAGGTATTATCACCACAGGTGTAGGTACTAACACCACAGGTGTAGGTACTAACACCACATGTATGATTGATCATGAAGTGTTGAGAGTAACACTGCAGGTGGTGTACATGAAGTTTAAAGATTACCACTTCATATGTGACCACAAAGTGTAGAGACTAACACTGCAGGTGTGATCATGGAGTGTAGACTTCCACCACATGGTTGATAACAAAGTATATATATGTATATATATATTAACACCACACTAACCACAGTTATGAAGTGTAGCAAGTTAGTAACGAACACTTTGTATATGATCACTAAGTGTACAGATTAATCGTACAAACTGACCCACTGTCACGTGATCACAAGGTAACCTCCATAGACTCCAAACTGACCCACTGCCACAATTTAACCTCCACAGACTCCACAAACTGACCCACTGTCACATGATCACAAGGTAACCTCCACAGACTCCAAACTGACCCGCTGTCACATGATCACAAGGTAACCTCCACAGACTCCAAACTGACCCACTGTCACATGATCACAAGGTAACCTTCACAGACTTCAAACTGACCCACTGTCACATGATCTCAAGATAACCTCCATAGACTCCAAACTGACCCACTGTCACATGATCTCAAGATAACCTCCACAGACTCCAAACTGACCCACTGTCACATGATCACAAGGTAACCTCCATAGACTCCAAACTGACCCACTGTCACATGATCACAAGGTAACCTCCACAGACTCCAAACTGACCCGCTGTCACATGATCTCAAGATAACCTCCATAGACTCCAAACTGACCCACTGTCACATGATCACAAGGTAACCTCCATAGACTCCAAACTGACCCACTGTCACATGATCTCAAGATAACCTCCACAGACTCCAAACTGACCCACTGTCACATGATCACAAGGTAACCTCCACAGACTCCAAACTGACCCACTGTCACATGATCACAAGGTAACCTCCACAGACTCCAAACTGACCCACTGTCACATGATCACAAGGTAACCTCCACAGATTCCAAACTGACCCACTGTCACATGATCACAAGGTAACCTCCACAGACTCCAAACTGACCCACTGTCACATGATCACAAGGTAACCTCCACAGACTCCAAACTGACCCACTGTCACATGATCACAAGGTAACCTCCACAGACTCCAAACTGACCCACTGTCACATGATCACAAGGTAACCTCCACAGACTCCAAACTGACCCACTGTCACATGATCTCAAGATAACCTCCATAGACTCCAAACTGACCCACTGTCACATGATCACAAGGTAACCTCCATAGACTCCAAACTGACCCACTGTCACACGATCTCAAGATAACCTCCACAGACTCCAAACTGACCCACTGTCACATGATCACAAGGTAATCTCCATAGACTCCAAACTGACCCACTGTCACATGATCACAAGGTAACCTCCACAGACTCCAAACTGACCCGCTGTCACATGATTTCAAGATAACCTCCATAGACTCCAAACTGACCCACTGTCACATGATCACAAGGTAACCTCCATAGACTCCAAACTGACCCACTGTCACATGATCACAAGGTAACCTCCACAGACTTCAAACTGACCCACTGTCACATGATCACAAGGTAACCTCCACAGACTCCAAACTGACCCACTGTCACATGATCTCACGATAACCTCCACAGACTCCAAACTGACCCACTGTCACATGATCACAAGGTAACCTCCATAGACTCCAAACTGACCCACTGTCACATGATCTCAAGATAACCTCCACAGACTCCAAACTGACCCACTGTCACATGATCACAAGGTAACCTCCACAGACTCCAAACTGACCCACTGTCACATGATCACAAGGTAACCTCCACAGACTCCAAACTGACCCACTGTCACATGATCACAAGGTAACCTCCACAGATTCCAAACTGACCCACTGTCACATGATCACAAGGTAACCTCCACAGACTCCAAACTGACCCACTGTCACATGATCACAAGGTAACCTTCACAGACTTCAAACTGACCCACTGTCACATGATCACAAGGTAACCTCCACAGACTCCAAACTGACCCACTGTCACATGATCTCAAGATAACCTCCATAGACTCCAAACTGATCCACTGTCACATGATCACACGGTAACCTCCACAGACTCCAAACTAACCCACTGTCACATGATCACAAGGTAACCTCCATAGACTCCAAACTGACCCACTGTCACATGATCACAAGGTAACCTCCACAGACTCCAAACTAACCCACTGTCACATGATCACAAGGTAACCTCCACAGACTCCAAACTAACCCACTGTCACATGATCACAAGGTAACCTCCACAGACTCCAAACTGACCCACTGTCACATGATCACACGGTAACCTCCACAGACTCCAAACTGACCCACTGTCACATGATCACAAGATAACCTCCACAGACTCCAAACTGACCCGCTGTCACATGATCACAAGGTAACCTCCACAGACTCCAAACTGACCCACTGTCACATGATCACACGGTAACCTCCACAGACTCCAAACTGACCCACTGTCACATGATCACAAGGACTCCAAACTGAACTGTCACTCCACCTCCAGACTCCAAACTGACCCACTGTCACATGATCACAAGGTAACCTCCACAGACTCCAAACTGACCCACTGTCACATGATCACAAGGTAACCTCCACAGACTCCAAACTGACCCACTGTCACATGATCACAAGGTAACCTCCACAGACTCCAAACTGACCCACTGTCACATGATCACAAGGTAACCTCCACAGACTTCAAACTGACCCACTGTCACATGATCACAAGGTAACCTCCACAGACTCCAAACTGACCCACTGTCACATGATCACAAGGTAACCTCCACAGACTCCAAACTGACCCACTGTCACATGATCACAAGGTAACCTCCACAGATTCCAAACTGACCCACTGTCACATGATCACAAGGTAACCTCCACAGACTCCAAACTGACCCACTGTCACATGATCACAAGGTAACCTCCACAGACTCCAAACTGACCCGCTGTCACATGATCACAAGGTAACCTCCACAGACTCCAAACTGATCCACTGTCACATGATCACAAGGTAACCTTCACAGACTTTAAACTGACCCACTGTCACATGATCACAAGGTAAACTCCACAGACTCCAAACTGACCCACTGTCACATGATCACAAGGTAACCTTCACAGACTTCAAACTGACCCACTGTCACATGATCACAAGGTAACCTCCATAGACTCCAAACTGACCCACTGTCACATGATCACAAGGTAACCTCCACAGACTCGAAACTGACCCACTGTCACATGATCACAAGGTAACCTCCACAGACTCCAAACTGACCCACTGTCACATGATCACAATTTAACCTCCACAGACTCCACAAACTGACCCACTGTCACATGATCACAAGGTAACCTCCATAGACTCCAAACTGACCCACTGTCACATGATCACAAGGTAACCTCCACAGACTCCAAACTGACCCACTGTCACATGATCACAAGGTAACCTTCACAGACTTCAAACTGACCCACTGTCACATGATCTCAAGATAACCTCCACAGACTCCAAACTGACCCACTGTCACATGATCACAAGATAACCTTCATAGACTCCAAACTGACCCGCTGTCACATGATCACAAGGTAACCTCCACAGACTCCAAACTGATCCACTGTCACATGATCACAAGGTAACCTCCACAGACTCCAAACTGATCCACTGTCACATGATCACACGGTAACCTCCACAGACTCCAAACTGACCCACTGTCACATGATCACAAGGTAACCTTCACAGATTCCAAACTGACCCACTGTCACATGATCACACGGTAACCTCCACAGACTCCAAACTGATCCACTGTCACATGATCACAAGGTAACCTCCACAGACTCCAAACTGACCCACTGTCACATGATCACAAGGTAACCTCCACAGACTCCAAACTGACCCACTGTCACATGATCACAAGGTAACCTCCACAGACTCCAAACTGACCCACTGTCACATGATCACACGGTAACCTCCACAGACTCCAAACTGATCCACTGTCACATGATCACAAGGTAACCTCCACAGACTCCAAACTAATCCACTGTCACATGATCACAAGGTAACCTCCACAGACTCCAAACTGATCCACTGTCACATGATCACAAGGTAACCTCCACAGACTCCAAACTGATCCACTGTCACATGATCACAAGGTAACCTCCACAGACTCCAAACTAACCCACTGTCACATGATCACAAGGTAACCTCCACAGACTCCAAACTGACCCACTGTCACATGATCACAAGGTAACCTCCACAGACTCCAAACTGACCCACTGTCACATGATCACAAGGTAACCTCCACAGACTCCAAACTGATCCACTGTCACATGATCACAAGGTAACCTCCACAGACTCCAAACTGATCCACTGTCACATGATCACAAGGTAACCTCCACAGACTCCAAACTAACCCACTGTCACATGGTCACAAGGTAACCTCCACAGACTCCAAACTGACCCACTGTCACATGATCACAAGGTAACCTCCACAGACTCCAAACTGACCCACTGTCACATAAATTCCATTCATTAGTTCTAAGTTAAACGTTCCTTAACTACTGTGTTTTAGTTAAGGATGTGAAATGTGTGAAGCAGAGAGTTCGGGAGCAAGGTTATTCACATCTTCCTAGTACCTAGATCTTTGCAGGAGATGCTGTACAGTCTGATGTCTGGTTAATAGAGGTTAATAGCGTTCCTTAGAGGTTAATAGCGTTCCTTGTGGACATAGTCCTCTTGATCTCTTGGGGTTGTCCTTTCCCATGGAAGCAGATCTATGTATTTTGCTATCTTTTTTTAGGACAGTATTTTATTACAGGCTGTCACCTCGGATGCATCATGGATAGGTTGTAACAATCAATGTATCAATATATTGTGATACACAGCCTGTGAATTGATACCTATTGATGTGACACAGCATATTGATACATCGCCAGCATATTTAAAATTGATGTTCCTGTTCACTTTGGATGAAACGCACAATTGTTTCTGCAAGATTTTCAACTTAACAGTAAAACATAACATATCATGAGAGTACTGCATTATACAACCCTAGTAAAATGATTGTTTGTGACAGGGGTAACTCGTGGTTTACTGTGGGGTGATGTTGATCAGCCCAGTCAAGTCATAGCAAATAGGGTATAAGTTATGGATAGACGCCCACATATACAGCGTGTGTGAAATAATTGAGAAATATATCTTGGCTACAACACTGACAGCTGTGAATCCGTTCCCTGTGACACCAGGGTGCCAACCCAACTCCTTACATGGGTCTATAACTGTCTCCAGTCTAGATCCGGTTCGTCTTGTAGAAGTTGGCTTTTTCTAAGTATTGGGTGTGTGCTCTGTGATAGATGCCACACACAGGGCGGGATAGTGAGACTACCCTCATAGGGTGAAGTGTTCCAACTTTCAGCTAACACAGGGTGTCACAAACACGTGTGTATTTGTTTCTAAGACTGACCGTTCACTGTTTAGATCTGCGGTGCAGTCATTTGGACTCACCTTGTGAAGTTGCGAGTTTTTAAAAAAGAAAAGAAACAAAATTACAGTGGACCCTTCAAACTGAACAAAAGTGACGTCAATAGGGAGGTGACCGTATTAGTGGGACTAAAGTGACGTCAATATTGAGGTGACCGTATTAGTGGGACTAAAGTGACGTCAATAGGGAGGTGACCGTATTAGTGGGATTAAAGTGACGTCAATAGGGAGGTGACCATATTGGTGGGACTAAAGTGACGTCAATAGGGAGGTGACCATATTAGTGGAACTAAGGTGATGTCAATAGGGAGGTGACCGTATTAGTGGAAATAAAGTGACGTCAATAGGGAGGTGACCGTATTAATGGAACTAAAGTGACGTCAATAGGGAGGTGACCGTATTAGTGGAACTAAAGTGACGTCAATAGGGAGGTGACCATATTAGTGGAACTAAAGTGACGTCATTAGGGAGGTGACCATATTAGTGGAACTAAAGTGATGTCAGTAGGGAGGTGACCGTATTAGTGGAACTAAAGTGATGTCAATAGGGAGGTGACCCTATTAGTGGAACTAAAGTGACGTCAATAGGGAGGTGACCGTATTAGTGGGTGACAATAGGGAGGTGACCGTATTAGTGGAACTAAAGTGACGTCAATAGGGAGGTGACCGTATTAGTGGAACTAAAGTGACGTCAATAGGGAGGTGACCGTATTAGTGGAACTAAAGTGATGTCAATAGGGAGGTGACCGTATTAGTGGAACTAAAGTGATGTCAATAGGGAGGTGACCGTATTAGTGGAACTAAAGTGACAATAGGGAGGTGACCGTATTAGTGGACGTCAATAGGGAGGTGACCGTATTAGTGGAACTAAAGTGACGTCAATAGGGAGGTGACCGTATTAGTGGAACTAAAGTGACGTCAATAGGGAGGTGACCGTATTAGTGGAACTAAAGTGATGTAAATAGGGAGGTGACCGTATTAGTGGGACTAAAGTGATGTCAATAGGGAGGTGACCATATTAGTGGAACTAAAATGATGTCAATAGGGAGGTGACCATATTAGTTGGACTAAAGTGATGTCAATAGGGAGGTGACCATATTAGTGGGACTAAAGTGATGTCAATTGGGAAGTGACCGTATTAGTGGGACTAAAATGATGTCAATTGGGACGTGACCATATTAGTGGAACTAAAGTGATGTCAATTGGGAGGTGACCGTATTAGTGGAACTAAAGTGACGTCAATAGGGAGGTGACTGTATTAGTGGAACTAAAGTGACGTCAATAGAGAGGTGACCGTATTAGTGGAACTAAAGTGACGTCAATAGGACGGTGACCGTATTAGTGGAACTAAAGTGATGGCCATAGGGAGGTGACCGTATTAGTGGAACTAAAGTGATGTCAATAGGGAGGTGACCGTATTAGTGGAACTAAAGTGATGTCAATGGGGAGGTGACCGTATTAGTGGTACTAAAGTGATGTCAATAGAGAGGTGACCGTATTAGTGGAACTAAAGTGATGTCAATAGGGAGGTGACCGTATTAGTGGAACTAAAGTGATGTCAATAGGGAGATGACCGTATTAGTGGAACTAAAGTGATGTCAATAGGGAGGTGACCGTATTAGTGGGACTAAAGTGACGTCAATAGAGAGGTGACCTTATTAGTGGGACTAAAATCGTACATGCTTTACTGTATGTAGAAATAATTTGGGACTGTTCTAGGGTGACCTTAATTGCAAGGTGGCTGTATTACTGAGGTGATCGTAAAACAGAGTTCCGCTGTAATTTCGCCGACGCGATACTTTCAACATTACTTGAGAAAAGTCTCAGTGTAAATATAGTCTTATGTATTATCAATTAAAAAAATAATATAAAAATTGTGTACCGGGTGCATCACTGCATGCTTAAATATTGACAACAGTATGATCTATAATAATACTATGGAAAACACATGAAAGCACACAAAAGTACACTTATTTCCAATGTGGTCTTAATAATGGCATCATCCATTTATCGCTCATCAGATCAGTATAAAAGCTCGACAATTTATGTAAGCATAAGAAAGTTCTTTTACGGGTACATTTCAAATCTGATGTAGAGGTACACCAGAAATGGACACACCCAAATACCTGGTATATGGTTGGGTTACCAATCACAGTAGCATTGAGGTATGCAGTAGTAGTAGTAGAGAAATACCTGGTATATGGTTGGGTTACCAATCACAGTAGCATTGAGGTATGCAGTAGTAGTAGTAGAGAAATACCTGGTATATGGTTGGGTTACCAATCACAGTAGCATTGAGGTATGCAGTAGTACTAGTAGACAAATACCTGGTATATGGTTGGGTTACCAATCACAGTAGCATTGAGGTATGCAGTAGTAGTAGTAGAGAAATACCTGGTATATGGTTGGGTTACCAATCACAGTAGCATTGAGGTATGCAGTAGTACTAGTAGACAAATACCTGGTATATGGTTGGGTTACCAATCACAGTAGCATTGAGGTATGCAGTAATAGTAGTAGAGAAATACCTGGTATATGGTTAGGTTACCAATCACAGTAGCATTGAGGTATGCAGTAGTAGTAGTAGAGAAATACCTGGTATATGGTTGGGTTACCAATCACAGTAGCATTGAGGTATGCAGTAGTAGTAGTAGACAAATACCTGGTATATGATTGAGTTACCAATCACAGTAGCATTGAGGTATGCAGTAGTAGTAGTAGACAAATACCTGGTATATGGTTGGGTTATCAATCACAGTAGCATTGAGGTATGCAGTAGTAGTAGTAGACAAATACCTGGTATATGGTTGAGTTACCAATCACAGTAGCATTGAGGTATGCAGTAATACTAGTAGACAAATACCTGGTATATGGTTGGGTTACCAATCACAGTAGCATTGAGGTATGCAGTAGTAGTTGTAGAGAAATACCTGGTATATGGTTGGGTTACCAATCACAGTAGCATTGAGGTATGCAGTAGTAGTAGTAGTAGTAGACAAATACCTGGTATATGGTTGAGTTACCAATCACAGTAGCATTGAGGTGTGCAGTAGTAGTAGTAGACAAATACCTGGTATATGGTTGAGTTACCAATCACAGTAGCATTGAGGTATACAGTAGTAGTAGTAGACAAATACCTGGTATATGGTTAAGTTACCAATCACAGTAGCATTGAGGTATGCTGTAGTAGTAGTAGACAAATACCTGGGATATGGTTGAGTTACCAATCACAGTAGCATTGAGGTATGCAGTAGTAGTAGTAGAGAAATACCTGGTATATGGTTGGGTTACCAATCACAGTAGCACTGAGGTATGCAGTAGTAGTAGCAGTAGACAAATACCTGGTATATGGTTGGGTTACCAATCACAGTAGCACTGAGGTATGCAATAGTAGTAGTAGACAAATACCTGGTATATGGTTGAGTTACCAATCACAGTAGCATTGAGGTATGCAGTAGTAGTAGTAGTAGACAAATACCTGGTATATGGTTGGGTTACCAATCACAGTAGCATTGAGGTATGCAGTAGTAGTAGTAGAGAAATACCTGGTATATGGTTGAGTTACCAATCACAGTAGCATTGAGGTATGAAGTAGTAGTAGTAGAGAAATACCTGGTATATGGTTGGGTTACCAATCACAGTAGCATTGAGGTATGCAGTAGTAGTAGTAGTAGTAGTAGACAAATACCTGGTATATGGTTGAGTTACCAATCACAGTAGCATTGAGGTATGCAGTAGTAGTAGTAGTAGACAAATACCTGGTATATGGTTGGGTTACCAATCACAGTAGCATTGAGGTATGCAGTAGTAGTAGTAGAGAAATACCTGGTATATGGTTGAGTTACCAATCACAGTAGCATTGAGGTATGCAGTAGTAGTAGTAGAGAAATACCTGGTATATGGTTGGGTTACCAATCGCAGTAGCATTGAGGTATGCAGTAGTAGTAGTAGTAGTAGTAGACAAATACCTGGTATATGGTTGAGTTACCAATCACAGTAGCATTAAGATATGCAGTAGTAGTAGTAGTAGTAGACAAATACCTGGTATATGGTTGAGTTACCAATCACAGTAGCATTGAGGTATGCAGTAGTAGTAGTAGACAAATACCTGGTATATGGTTGAGTTACCAATCATAGTAGCATTGAGGTATGCTGTAGTAGTAGTAGACAAATACCTGGGATATGGTTGAGTTACCAATCACAGTAGCATTGAGGTATGCAGTAGTAGTAGTAGACAAATACCTGGTATATGGTTGAGTTACCAATCACAGTAGCATTGATGTATGCAGTAGTAGTAGTAAAGAAATACCTGGTATATGGTTGGGTTACCAATCACAGTAGCACTGAGGTATGCAGTAGTAGTAGACAAATTCCTGGTATATGGTTGGGTTACCAATCACAATAGCATTGAGGTATGCAGTAGTAGTAGTAGACAAATACCTGGTATATGGTTGGGTTACCAATCACAGTAGCATTGAGGTATGCAGTAGTAGTAGTAGACAAATATCTGGTATATGGTTGAGTTACCAATCACAGTAGCATTGAGGTATGCAGTAGTAGTAGTAGTAGACAAATACCTGGTATATGGTTGAGTTACCAATCACAGTAGCATTGAGTTATGCAATAGTACTAGTAGACAAATACCTGGTATATGGTTGGGTTAACAGTCACAGTAGCATTGAGGTATGCAGTAGTAGTAGTAGACAAATACCTGGTGTATGGTTGGGTTACCAATCACAGTAGCATTGAGGTATGCAGTAGTAGTAGTAGACAAATACCTGGTATATGGTTGAGTTACCAATCACAGTAGCATTGAGGTATGCAGTAGTAGTAGTAGAGAAATACCTGGTATATGGTTGGGTTACCAATCACAGTAGCATTGAGGTATGCAGTAGTACTAGTAGACAAATACCTGGTATATGGTTGGGTTACCAATCACAGTAGCATTGAGGTATGCAGTAATAGTAGTAGAGAAATACCTGGTATATGGTTAGGTTACCAATCACAGTAGCATTGAGGTATGCAGTAGTAGTAGTAGAGAAATACCTGGTATATGGTTGGGTTACCAATCACAGTAGCATTGAGGTATGCAGTAGTAGTAGTAGACAAATACCTGGTATATGGTTGAGTTACCAATCACAGTAGCATTGAGGTATGCAGTAGTAGTAGTAGACAAATACCTGGTATATGGTTGGGTTATCAATCACAGTAGCATTGAGGTATGCAGTAGTAGTAGTAGACAAATACCTGGTATATGGTTGAGTTACCAATCACAGTACATTGAGGTATGCAGTAATACTAGTAGACAAATACCTGGTATATGGTTGGGTTACCAATCACAGTAGCATTGAGGTATGCAGTAGTAGTAGTAGAGAAATACCTGGTATATGGTTGGGTTACCAATCACAGTAGCATTGAGGTATGCAGTAGTAGTAGTAGTAGTAGACAAATACCTGGTATATGGTTGAGTTACCAATCACAGTAGCATTGAGGTGTGCAGTAGTAGTAGTAGACAAATACCTGGTATATGGTTGAGTTACCAATCACAGTAGCATTGAGGCAGTAGTAGTAGTAGACAAATACCTGGTATATGGTTGAGTTACCAATCACAGTAGCATTGAGGTATGCTGTAGTAGTAGTAGACAAATACCTGGGATATGGTTGAGTTACCAATCACAGTAGCATTGAGGTATGCAGTAGTAGTAGTAGAGAAATACCTGGTATATGGTTGGGTTACCAATCACAGTAGCACTGAGGTATGCAGTAGTAGTAGCAGTAGACAAATACCTGGTATATGGTTGGGTTACCAATCACAGTAGCACTGAGGTATGCAATAGTAGTAGTAGACAAATACCTGGTATATGGTTGAGTTACCAATCACAGTAGCATTGAGGTATGCAGTAGTAGTAGTAGTAGACAAATACCTGGTATATGGTTGGGTTACCAATCACAGTAGCATTGAGGTATGCAGTAGTAGTAGTAGAGAAATACCTGGTATATGGTTGAGTTACCAATCACAGTAGCATTGAGGTATGCAGTAGTAGTAGTAGAGAAATACCTGGTATATGGTTGGGTTACCAATCACAGTAGCATTGAGGTATGCAGTAGTAGTAGTAGTAGTAGACAAATACCTGGTATATGGTTGAGTTACCAATCACAGTAGCATTGAGGTATGCAGTAGTAGTAGTAGACAAATACCTGGTATATGGTTGGGTTACCAATCACAGTAGCATTGAGGTATGCAGTAGTAGTAGTAGAGAAATACCTGGTATGGTTGGTTACCAATCACAGTAGCATTGAGGTATGCAGTAGTAGTAGTAGAGAAATACCTGGTATATGGTTGGGTATGCAGTAGTAGGTATAGTAGTAGTAGACAAATACCTGGTATATGGTTGAGTTACCAATCACAGTAGCATTGAGGTATGCAGTAGTAGTAGTAGTAGACAAATACCTGGTATATGGTTGGGTTACCAATCACAGTAGCATTGAGGTATGCAGTAGTAGTAGTAGAGAAATACCTGGTATATGGTTGAGTTACCAATCACAGTAGCATTGAGGTATGCAGTAGTAGTAGTAGAGAAATACCTGGTATATGGTTGGGTTACCAATCACAGTAGCATTGAGGTATGCAGTAGTAGTAGTAGTAGTAGACAAATACCTGGTATATGGTTGAGTTACCAATCACAGTAGCATTGAGGTATGCAGTAGTAGTAGTAGTAGACAAATACCTGGTATATGGTTGGGTTACCAATCACAGTAGCATTGAGGTATGCAGTAGTAGTAGTAGAGAAATACCTGGTATATGGTTGAGTTACCAATCACAGTAGCATTGAGGTATGCAGTAGTAGTAGTAGAGAAATACCTGGTATATGGTTGGGTTACCAATCGCAGTAGCATTGAGGTATGCAGTAGTAGTAGTAGTAGTAGACAAATACCTGGTATATGGTTGAGTTACCAATCACAGTAGCATTAAGATATGCAGTAGTAGTAGTAGTAGTAGACAAATACCTGGTATATGGTTGAGTTACCAATCACAGTAGCATTGAGGTATGCAGTAGTAGTAGTAGACAAATACCTGGTATATGGTTGAGTTACCAATCATAGTAGCATTGAGGTATGCTGTAGTAGTAGTAGACAAATACCTGGGATATGGTTGAGTTACCAATCACAGTAGCATTGAGGTATGCAGTAGTAGTAGTAGACAAATACCTGGTATATGGTTGAGTTACCAATCACAGTAGCATTGATGTATGCAGTAGTAGTAGTAGAGAAATACCTGGTATATGGTTGGGTTACCAATCACAGTAGCACTGAGGTATGCAGTAGTAGTAGACAAATTCCTGGTATATGGTTGGGTTACCAATCACAATAGCATTGAGGTATGCAGTAGTAGTAGTAGACAAATACCTGGTATATGGTTGGGTTACCAATCACAGTAGCATTGAGGTATGCAGTAGTAGTAGTAGACAAATATCTGGTATATGGTTGAGTTACCAATCACAGTAGCATTGAGGTATGCAGTAGTAGTAGTAGTAGACAAATACCTGGTATATGGTTGAGTTACCAATCACAGTAGCATTGAGTTATGCAATAGTACTAGTAGACAAATACCTGGTATATGGTTGGGTTAACAGTCACAGTAGCATTGAGGTATGCAGTAGTAGTAGTAGTAGACAAATACCTGGTGTATGGTTGGGTTACCAATCACAGTAGCATTGAGGTATGCAGTAGTAGTAGTAGACAAATACCTGGTGTATGGTTGGGTTACCAATCACAGTAGCATTGAGTTATGCAATAGTACTAGTAGACAAATACCTGGTATATGGTTGGGTTAACAGTCACAGTAGCATTGAGGTATGCAGTAGTAGTAGTAGACAAATACCTGGTGTATGGTTGGGTTACCAATCACAGTAGCACTGAGGTATGCAGTAGTAGTAGTAGACAAATACCTGGTGTATGGTTGGGTTACCAATCACAGTAGCATTGAGTTATGCAATAGTACTAGTAGACAAATACCTGGTATATGGTTGGGTTAACAGTCACAGTAGCATTGAGGTATGCAGTAGTAGTAGTAGACAAATACCTGGTGTATGGTTGGGTTACCAATCACAGTAGCACTGAGGTATGCAGTAGTAGTAGTAGACAAATACCTGTTATATGGTTGAGTTACAGTAGCATTGATTACTTCCAAGGCCCAGGAGCCATATTTTCACCTCTTGCTATAGTAGGATTTTTTTATCCAGTCAGTTTAGCTTTCGATGAATTTATCAGAACTAACTTTCATAAGGAGAATACATGTGTGTGTGTGCATTCAAGGGTGGGTGCATTCAAGGGTGGGTTGACTGCATTCTAACTCAAGTTACCTTTACAAAGAATGAGGCTAACAGATTCTTCAACAGCTGCCCTGTGTTTCCTGTTGTCTTTCACTGCTTTCTGTCAACAGTTGTTAGGAATACATCTGCGACGCAGTGAGATGTAGAGTAATTTGATCAGTCTCACAAACTGGATACTGTGCATAGCAATTTACTTTTACAAGAAGGTAGCTTCAGCATAATTAGCTTCTTCATTCAAGAATGTCTGCTTTTAATGACACATGTTTTGTGCTAGAGAGGAATCGTGACATATTGACTTATGATGATGACCTGCATACCTGGAGACTGTCTCATATGAATGACGACGTGTCCCCTACAAAGTGGTGCGCTGAATGGTGCCTCTGTCAGATCGGCTGGCAGGTTTTTTTATAAGGCATTTCAAAGAGATGCCGCAGACATTTGTAGCACCCTGTCATCTCATTAATTCTTAGTTGGATTCAGATATTCCCTATGCTTAGTGATGCTGTGTATTCATTCAGGATTACTTATGTTTACGACATGTAAAACTGTTTTTACATCTATCTATACATAGAGAAATGTGGGTACTTTTGAAGAAAAACAAGACATATAAATATTAAGTTAATAATTTTATATTTTAATGTGTGAAATATTCCTTTGTAAAGGGTTAGACACAGTTTTACCTAAGTTCTGTACATTGCGTTATAGTCACATGCTTGCCACACATTTGTAAAAGACGCCTGTTAGTAGTATTAAAGGTGAGATGTCAACAGTGACATTTGTAAAAGAGGTCTGTTATTAGTATTAAAGGTGATATGTCAACAGTGACATTTGTAAAAGAGGTATGTTAGTAGTATTAAAGGAGATATGTCAACAGTGACATTTGTAAAAGAAGTCTGTTAGTAGTATTAAAGGAGAGATGTCAACAGTGACATTTGTAAAAAGAGGTCTGTTAGTAGTATTAAAGGTGATATGTCAACAGTGACATTTGTAAAAGAGGTATGTTAGTAGTATTAAAGGAGATATGTCAACAGTGACATTTGTAAAAAGAGGTATGTTAGTAGTATTAAAGGTGAGATGTCAACAGTGACATTTGTAAAAGAGGTCTATTATTAGTATTAAAGGTGATATGTCAATAGTGACATTTGTAAAAGAGGTATGTTAGTAGTATTAAAGGAGATATGTCAACAGTGACATTTGTAAAAAAGAGGTCTGTTAGTAGTATTAAAGGTGATATGTCAACAGTGACATTTGTAAAAGACGCCTGTTAGTAGTATTAAAGGTGAGACGTCAACAGTGACATTTGTAATAGAGGTCTGTTATTAGTATTAAAGGTGATATGTCAACAGTGACATTTGTAAAAGAGGTATGTTTGTAGTATTAAAGGAGATATGTCAACAGTGACATTTGTAAAAGAAGTCTGTTAGTAGTATTAAAGGAGAGATGTCAACAGTGACATTTGTAAAAAGAGGTCTGTTAGTAGTATTAAAGGTGATATGTCAACAGTGACATTTTTAAAAGAGGTATGTTAGTAGTATTAAAGGTGAGATGTCAACAGTGACATTTGTAAAAGAGGTATGTTAGTAGTATTAAAGGAGAGATGTCAACAGTGACATTTATAAAAGAGGTATGTTAGTAGTATTAAAGGTGATATGTCAACAGTGACATATTAGTATTAAAGGTGATATGTCAACAGTGACTTTTGTAAAAGAGGTATGTTAGTAGTATTAAAGGAGATATGTCAACAGTGACATTTGTAAAAGAAGTATGTTAGTAGTATTAAAGGAGAGATGTCAACAGTGACATTTGTAAAAAGAGGTCTGTTAGTAGTATTAAAGGTGAAATGTCAACAGTGACATTTGTGAAAGAGGTATGTTAGTAGTATTAAAGGTGAGATGTCAACAGTGACATTTATAAAAGAGGTATGTTAGTAGTATTAAAGGTGATATGTCAACAGTGACATTTATAAAAGAGGTATGTTAGTAGTATTAAAGGTGAGATGTCAACAGTGACATTTATAAAAGAGGTATGTTAGTAGTATTAAAGGTGAGATGTCAACAGTGACATTTGTAAAAGAGGTCTGTTATTAGTATTAAAGGTGATATGTCAACAGTGACATTTGTAAAAGAGGTATGTTAGTAGTATTAAAGGAGAGATGTCAACAGTGACATTTATAAAAGAGGTATGTTAGTAGTATTAAAGGTGATATGTCAACAGTGACATTTATAAAAGAGGTATGTTAGTAGTATTAAAGGTGGGATGTCAACAGTGCCATTTGTAAAAGAGGTATGTTATTAGTATTAAAGGTGATATGTCAACAGTGACATTTGTAAAAGAGGTATGTTAGTAGTATTAAAGGAGATATGTCAACAGTGACATTTGTAAAAGAAGTCTGTTAGTAGTATTAAAGGAGAGATGTCAACAGTGACATTTGTAAAAAGAGGTCTGTTAGTAGTATTAAAGGAGAGATGTCAACAGTGACATTTGTAAAAAGAGGTCTGTTAGTAGTATTAAACGTGATATGTCAACAGTGATGGTTGTAAAAGAGGTCTTTTAGTAGTATTAAAAGAGATGTCAACAGTGACATTTGTAAATGATGTATGTTAGTAGTATTAAAGGTGAGATGTCAACAGTGACATTTGTAAAGGTAGTCTGTTACTAGTATTAAAAGAGAGATGTCAACAGTGACATTTGTAAAAGAGGTATGTTAGTAGTATTAAAGGAGAGATGTCAACAGTGACATTTGTAAAGGAAGTCTGTTAGTAGTATTAAAAGAGAGATGTTAACAGTGGCATTTGTAAAAGAGGTATGTTAGTAGTATTAAAGGAGAGATGTCAACAGTGACATTTCTAAAGGAAGTATGTTAGTAGTATTAAAAGAGAGATGTCAACAGTGACATTTGTAAAAGAGGTCTGTTAGTAGTATTAAAGGAGAAATGTCAACAGTGACATTTGTAAAAGAGGTCTGTTAGTAGTTTTAAAAGAGAGATGTCAACAGTGACATTTATAAAAAGAGGTATGTTAGTAGTATTAAAGGAGAGATGTCAACAGTGACATTTGTAAAAGAAGTCTGTTATTAGTATTAAAGGTGATATGTCAACAGTGACATTTGTAAAAGAGGTATGTTAGTAGTATTAAAGGAGATAGGTTAACAGTGACATTTGTAAAAGAAGTCTGTTAGTAGTATTAAAGGAGAGATGTCAACAGTGACATTTGTAAAAGAGGTCTGTTAGTAGTATTAAAGGTGATATGTCAACAGTGACGGTTGTAAAAGAGGTCTTTTAGTAGTATTAAAAGAGATGTCAACAGTGACATTTGTAAATGACGTATGTTAGTAGTATTAAAGGTGATATGTCAACAGTGACATTTGTAAAAGAGGTATGTTAGTAGTATTAAAGGAGATATGTTAACAGTGACATTTGTAAAAGAAGTCTGTTAGTAGTATTAAAGGAGAGATGTCAACAGTGACATTTGTAAAAGAGGTCTGTTAGTAGTATTAAAGGTGATATGTCAACAGTGACGGTTGTAAAAGAGGTCTTTTAGTAGTATTAAAAGATATGTCAACAGTGACATTTGTAAATGACGTATGTTAGTAGTATTAAAGGTGAGATGTCAACAGTGACATTTGTAAAGGAAGTCTGTTACTAGTATTAAAAGAGAGATGTCAACAGTGACATTTGTAAAGGAAGTCTGTTAGTAGTATTAAAAGGGAGATGTCAACAGTGGCATTTGTAAAAGAGGTATGTTAGTAGTAATAAAGGAGAGATGTCAACTGTGACATTTGTAAAAGAAGTCTGTTAGAAGTATTAAAGGTGATATGTCAACAGTGACATTTATAAAAGAGGTATGTTAGTAGTATTAAAGGAGATATGTCAACAGTGACATTTGTAAAAGAAGTCTGTTAGTAGTATTAAAGGAGAGATGTCAACAGTGACATTTGTAAAAGAGGTCTGTTAGTAGTATTAAAGGAGAGATGTCAACAGTGACATTTGTAAAAGAGGTCTGTTAGTAGTATTAAAGGTGATATGTCAACAGTGACGGTTGTAAAAGAGGTCTTTTAGTAGTATTAAAAGAGATGTCAACAGTGACATTTGTAAATGACGTATGTTAGTAGTATTAAAGGTGAGATGTCAACAGTGACATTTGTAAAGGAAGTCTGTTACTAGTATTAAAAGAGATATGTCAACAGTGACATTTGTAAAAGAGGTATGTTAGTAGTATTAAAGGAGAGATGTCAACATTGACATTTGTAAAAGAGGTATGTTAGTAGTATTAAAGGAGAGATGTCAACAGTGACATTTGTAAAAGAGGTCTGTTAGTAGTATTAAAAGAGAGATGTCAACAGTGACATTTATAAAAGAGGTATGTTAGTAGTATTAAAGGTGAGATGTCAACAGTGACATTTGTAAAGGAAGTCTGTTACTAGTATTAAATGAGATATGTCAACAGTGACATTTATAAAAGAGGTATGTTAGTAGTATTAAAGAAGAGATGTTAACAGTGACATTTGTAAAAGAAGTCTGTTATTAGTATTAAAGGTGATATGTCAACAGTGACATTTGTAAAAGAAGTCTGTTAGTAGTATTAAAGGAGAGATGTCAACAGTGACATTTGTAAAAGAGGTCTGTTAGTAGTATTAAAGGTGATATGTCAACAGTGACGGTTGTAAAAGAGGTATTTTAGTAGTATTAAAAGAGATGTCAACAGTGACATTTATAAATGACGTATGTTAGTAGTATTAAAGGAGAGATGTCAACAGTGACATTTGTAAAAGAGGTATGTTAGTAGTATTAAAGGAGAGATGTCAACAGTGACATTTGTAAAAGAGGTCTGTTAGTAGTATTAAAGGAGAGATGTCAACATTGACATTTGTAAAGGAAGTCTGTTAGTAGTATTAAAAGAGAGATGTCAACAGTGACATTTATAAAAGAGGTATGTTAGTAGTATTAAAGGAGAGATGTCAACAGTGACATTTGTAAAAGAAGTATGTTATTAGTATTAAAGGTGATATGTCAACAGTGACATTTGTAAAAGAGGTATGTTAGTAGTATTAAAGGAGATATGTCAACAGTGACATTTGTAAAAGAAGTCTGTTAGTAGTATTAAAGGAGAGATGTCAACAGTGACATTTGTAAAAGAGGTCTGTTAGTAGTATTAAAGGTGATATGTCAACAGTGACGGTTGTAAAAGAGGTCTTTTAGTAGTATTAAAAGATATGTCAACAGTGACATTTGTAAATGACGTATGTTAGTAGTATTAAAGGTGAGATGTCAACAGTGACATTTGTAAAGGAAGTATGTTACTAGTATTAAAAGAGAGATGTCAACAGTGACATTTATAAAAGAGGTATGTTAGTAGTATTAAAGGAGAGATGTCAACAGTGACATTTGTAAAGGAAGTCTGTTAGTAGTATTAAAAGAGATGTCAACAGTGGCATTTGTAAAAGAGGTATGTTAGTAGTATTAAAGGAGATATGTCAACAGTGACATTTGTAAAGGAAGTATGTTAGTAGTATTAAAAGAGAGATGTCAACAGTGACATTTGTAAAAGAGGTCTGTTAGTAGTATTAAAGGAGAGATGTCAACAGTGACATTTGTAAAAGAGGTCTGTTAGTAGTATTAAAAGAGAGATGTCAACAGTGACATTTGTAAAAGAAGTCTGTTATTAGTATTAAAGGTGATATGTCAACAGTGACATTTATAAAAGAGGTATGTTAGTAGTATTAAAGGTGATATGTCAACAGTGACATTTGTAAAAGAAGTCTGTTAGTAGTATTAAAGGTGATATGTCAACAGTGACATTTATAAAAGAGGTATGTTAGTAGTATTAAAAGAGAGATGTCAACAGTGACATTTATAAAAGAGGTATGTTAGTAGTATTAAAAGAGAGATGTCAACAGTGACATTTATAAAAGAGGTATGTTAGTAGTATTAAAGGTTAGATGTCAACAATGGCATTTGCTCTATGGATTACGTGTAAGAAGACAGGTGTGAGTTTACCTGTTCCAATGTCACGGTCTGTTGAGGCGTGACACGCACTGTTCATCACAAAACTGTTGGACCTGTCAAACACGATGCACGAATTTTTGTCTTATGCCAACATGCACGGACATGTGCTTACATGCTGTCACACACGCAAACATGCACACACACGCACACACATTCACCAATGAAATTCTTAGCTATAGTTTTACGTTGTGCATCTGTTACTGTCATAGTTCAACTGTATTCCCAAAAAGGTGACAGTGGTATTGAGTGGCAATAGTTGTTTCAAATGGGCCTTATTTCTTATAGTAACAACATATAGTATTGAGTTGCAATGCTTTTCGTTAAATGGTCCTTGTTTCTTGCAGTGACAACATGGTCCTGGGTGACAATGACTTAAACGGTCCTTGTTTCTTGCAGTGGCAACATGGTCCTGGGTGACAATGACTTAACTGGTCCTTGTTTCTTGCAGTGACAACTTGGTCCTGGGTGGCAATGCCTTAAATGGTCATTGTTTCTTTCAATGGCATCATCGTCCTGGGGTGGCAAAGCTTTAAATGGTCGTTGTTTCTTGCAGTGGCAACATGGTCCTAGGTGGTAATGCCTTAAATGGTCATTGTTTCTTGCAGTGGCAACATGGTCCTTAGTGGCAATGACTTAAATGATCCTTGTTTCTTGCAGTGGCAACATGGTCCTGGGCGGCAATGAACTAATGGTCCTTGTTTCTTGCAGTGGCAACATGGTCCTGGGTGGCAATGCCTGCGCCCGCTGTGGTCAAGGCTTTGGGAAGGATGAGGAGATGGTCAACTCAAGCGGTCAAGTCTGGCACGTCCACTGCTTTGTGTAAGTAGGAACAACAGTGCATGTCCAGTGGTCAGATCTGACATGCACAGGGATGGTGGATGGGTGAAGGGGTGCGTGCATGCGTGCCTGTGTGTATGCGTGTGCATGCAGCATGTTTCTGTGTGTGCATGCATGCATGTATGTGTGTGCATGTATGTGTGTATCTGTGTGTGTGTCTGTGTGCATGCATGTGTGTGTGCATGTTTGTGAGTATCTGTGTGTGTGTGTGTGTGTCTGTGTGCATGCATGCATGTGTGCGTGAGTACGTGCTTGCGTGCATGCGTGCCATGTGTATCTGTCCACATCTGTTGCCATATGTATTTGTTGACATCTGGTGACAAATTGTATGTATTTGTTCACATCTGTTGCCATGTATATCTGTTCACATCTGTAGCCATATGTATTTGTTGACATCTGGTGACAAATTGTATGTATTTGTTCACATCTGTTGCCATGTATATCTGTTCACATCTGTAGCCATATGTATTTGTTGACATCTGGTGACAAATTGTATGTATTTGTTCACATCTGTTGCCATGTATATCTGTTCACATCTGTAGCCATATGTATTTGTTGACATCTGGTGACAAATTGTATGTATTTGTTCACATCTGTTGCCATGTATATCTGTTCACATCTGTAGCCATATGTATTTGTTGACATCTGGTGACAAATTATACGTATCTGTTGACATCTGTTGCCATGTGCATCTGCAGCATGCCAGCTGTGCCTTGATAGAGTTGACCGTGTCTTATGTCTACAGGTGTGCCCAGTGCTTCCAGACTTTCCCTGATGGCATCTTTTATGAAGTAAGTCAACTGTCTACAGCCCGACCAGCCTATATTAAAGTGAAAAATGTAAACATGTATTACAGGAACATTATTCTATTGCCGAATTTTGTATCTATGTATACAGTCGATGGTGTAGGAAGTTACTCCCGCTAATAAGGTCACATTGCTACTGAGGTCACTTTCACCCAGGCTCAACAGTGAATTTAATAGCGTGACCAGAAGACGCCTCCTCAACGAGAAAATGTATGGGAATGTCGAGGCACAGAGGAGAAGAGCAACATTTGTGAGGGTGACTGGCGTTACCCTCTAGAGGGTGACTGGCGTTACCCTCTAGAGAACAGTGTGGTTCCACTGTGTATAGATCTATTGCAACACTTTTTGAATTATTACAAATACTCACACTACATACTATGTTGCAAAAATCCAAAGGTTTTGCAAATATTTTGCATTAAGAAGCAGCATTTGGGGGACTTCCGGTGGTGAATTGATTTGAATTTGGTGCAGCAAACTTGCGAAAATATAAGGATATTTGATCAAGATAAGTGATATTATTGAGCGTATAGGATACATAACGTAATTATAGATATATATTAAGCAATATTTTTTGTTAAAAGTTAGCTAGAGGGAGTAATCTAGGGTAGATTAAAAGTAGGCGATTTGCGAGCGATAATTGGGGACGTTAATGTAATCGGAACGTTGTTTACAAAGTAGGTCACTGGCGAAGTTAGCGTACCGTGAACGACAATAGAATAGCGTTATTTGAGATAATCGGTGTAGTTAGATGAGTAATTAAAACCTGAAATAGCAATCTTTTAAAGTGTATAATAGTACACAGGAAACAGTCTTTGTAAAGACTACCTTGTATCTAAGCCTAACTTGAATACATTGTCATCGACATCGTAACTAGGTAAGGCACGGTGTGTCACTGTGTGTTAACAAATATAACTAACTATAACCTAAACAATCTGGTGTAAATTGTACACAGAAAAGTCTTTTCAAAGACTACATAAAACTACTTTGAACATAAATAAATTCTGATATGGCACCTTGCAAGCGGCAACTCAGGGCAAAACGACACCTAGTTTGCAACGACTGCCAGAGCTGGGTGGATTTTGCGTTGTCTGGCTGTCCAAAATCATGGGCAGAGACCAAAGATGACGGATTCACCTTTCGGTGTATGGGGTGTTTGAGGGTGGAATGTCTGATGAAGGAGGTGTGTAAGTTGACGGATATAGTGAAGGAGATGGAGGCGAGACTCAACATAGAAATAGATGGAGCAGAGAGGGATGACGCGGAGAGAGTTGAGAATTCTACAACACAGAAGGAGCAGAGTTGTGACACGGAGACTGAAGAAAGGAGACTGAGAGGAAGGAAGGTGACCGGTGTGAAGGAACAAGACATTGAGAAAACAGAGGGACGGAGGAAAAGTGTTCGGCAGAGGAAGAGAAAACGGGCCAGTGGGGATAGATCAGCAGGTAGTCAGACTGTAGAGAACGAGGAGAGACACGACAGCGATACAGGTGGTGAAGAGGTAGATACCACAGAGGCAGTTAGTAAGACTGTGAGACAGAAGACTGATGGAAGAAGACAGAGTGTTCAGCAAAAAACAGAAAACATGACAGGCGTGAAGGTGACAGGGGAGAAAGTGACCGTAGTGAAGGAGGTAGCCGGGGAAAAGGGACGGGAGAGGAGAAAAGAAAATGTGATGGGAGGAAAGAAGAAGGGACGAAAGGAAGTGAGAGTAAATGTGCTAGAAGAGAAGATGACAGGAGGAAAGGGGTTAAGAGAAAACGCGACAGGAAAGAAGGGAATGGAAGAGAATGTGACAGGAGAGAAGATGGCAAGAGGAAAAGACAACAACCAGACATATGCAAACCGGAGGAGCTACTCCGAGGCAGTGATTGAGGGGGCAAGGAGAAAAGAGAGTGTTTATGGGCGATTCAATTCTGAGAAAAACAGACAAGACTATATGCGAGGGGAAGGACGTTGTTGTATGTCTACCGGAGGCTAGGATAGAGCATGTGACGAAAGGGTAGAGAAGGTATTAGGGCATGGCAAGGGAGGGTCTATACTAGTACACGTTGGGACAAACAATGCAGACAAGGAGGGAACAACTGGTATAGTTCAGAAGTACAGACATCTAGTGAGGAAGCTAAAGAAGACAAGAGTGGAACAGGTTATTCTCTCAGGAATTTTGCCAGTAATGGGAGGAAGGGGGGCAAGATACAGAAACTGTAAGAGGATGGCGATCAACGCACTAGTTGAGCAGATGTGTGAGGAAGAGGGCGTGGGATTCGTAGATTTATGGGGGTACTTTGTTGGGAGAGAAGATATGTACATGAGAGATGGCCTCCATCTAAGTGGAAAGAGGGCAGCAGTATTCTCAGAGAATCTGCTGCGATCTGTTGACAGTGGGACAGGTTGCATCTATTTAAACTAAATTCGCAGGGGGGACTCGCAGAGAAGCCTGAAACTGGAGGCATAGATAAAGGCAGCAAAAATAATTCGGCAAAGAACAGTCTGGAAAACTGTTCTGAAGCTGGGTATAAATGTGTTTGTTTAAATGCAAGGAGTATAGTAAAGAAAAGATATGAACTAAACATTATGGTAGAAGATATTGTCCCTCACATAATAGGTATAACCGAATCATGGGCAACCACCGATATATCAGATGCCGAATTGGGACTGACAGGATATGTAATGTTTAGGAAAGATAGACTAGGGAGAAGGGGAGGTGGAGTTATTTTATATATTAAAGAATCTATCCAGGCTTATGAAATAAAATTAGACAGAGAAGCAGATTACAAAGAAGCTGTTTGGTGTAACATATTTACAGGAAACTCAACGTTAACGGTTGGATTAGTTTATCGAAGTCCAAACATAAGCATAGAAGAGAATGAAAAAATACAAAACGCTATAAGGGAAGTGAGCAAACGGGACTGTGTTATTATGGGGGATTTTAACCATGGGCATATAAAATGGAAATCTCTACAGAGTATGGGTAGTGAGGACCACAAGTTTTTAGTTTTAGTTCAAAATAGTTTCCTTTCTCAACATGTGCTAGAACCAACCAGGGGAGAGAATGTGTTAGACTTAGTTTTGTCCTCACAGAATGAATTAGTTGACAATGTTAAATTATGTGAGCCTCTTGGAAGTAGTGATCACAACCAGATACATTTTACCATTAAAGTAAAATCAGAAAGAAATAATAAAAAGCAGTTGAGGAGAAATTTCCACAAAGGAAGATATAAGGAAATGAGGAAATATTTAGCAAAGATAGACTGGAATAATACACTGAAGAATAAGACAGCAACAGAATGCTGGAATATCTTAAAGAATGAAATAGAGTGCATGGTAGATAAATTTGTTCCCTTCAAAAAACAAGGGAAACGGACCAGAAAGAAATACTTATCGAAAGAAGCCATTAGAAAAATTAAGTATAAACAAATGATGTGGAAGTCTTATAGACGTACTGGCAATGACGAAGACTACAACCTTTATAAGGAAGCACTAAACCAAGCTACAGCTGAAATTAGAAATTCAAAGAGAAGCTATGAACATAAATTAGCTTGTAATATAAAACATGACAACAAGAGTTTTTATGCGTATGTTCGAAGCAAACAGAAAGTTCAGGATAAGGTCGGTCCTCTAGAAGATAGCGCTGGAAATATAATATCAGAAGGATTCTTAATGGCTGAAGACCTAAATGAGTATTTTAGTTCAGTGTTTACCAGAGAAGACACTAGTTCACTGCCAGTACCAGAGGCTAAGTTCAAGGGGCAGAATCAGAATATTTAAGACAGTTAATTGTAACCCCAGAAATGGTAGCTAAGAAAATTAGGGCTATGAAGGAAAATAAATCACCTGGAGTGGATGGTATTCCACCCAAACTACTAGTGGAAATTGTAGAACAAATTAGCATACCGCTTGCAACAGTTTTCAACTTGTCATTAGAAGAGAGAGTGGTTCCTTTAGAATGGAAAGAAGCAAACATTATACCGTTATTTAAAAAAGGTTCGAGAAACAAGTCAAATAATTATAGACCAGTTAGTTTAACATCGGTGATTTGTAAATTATTAGAAAGACTAATTAAAGATCACATGGTGGATTTTCTTGTTAAACATAACTTGATAAACCCATCTCAAAATGGGTTTCTAAAAGCGAGGTCATGCTTAACAAATATGTTATGTTTTTGGAAGATATCACTAAGTGGGTAGATGATGGATCACCAGTAGATATCATCTACTTAGATTTTCAAAAAGCTTTCGACAAAGTGCCACATCAGAGATTACTGCTTAAACTAAAAGCCCATGGCATAGGAAATGGTATAATTAACTGGATAGAAAATGGCTGATTGACAGAAGACAACGGGTAGTTGTTGATGGGGAGGCTTCAAACTGGAAATCAGTCTTGAGTGGGGTTCCACAGGGATCAGTACTGGGACCTATTTTATTCTTAATATATATAAACGATTTGGACGATGATATAGGTAGCAAGGTGTTGAAATTTGCAGATGATACAAAAGTGTTTAGAAGGATTGAAAGTGATGGTGATAGACAGCATTTACAAGATGATCTTGACAGGTTGATCAAATGGTCTGAAAAGTGGCAAATGTTGTTCAATTTTGGGAAATGTAAATGCCTCCACACAGGACATGGGAACGAATATGTAGAATATACAATGGGGGGAACTGTACTAAGTACTACTGTAAAAGAAAAAGACTTAGGGCTGACAATTAGTGCTGACATGAAGGTTTCAGAGCAGTGTGGAATTGCAGCTTCAAAGGGAAATAAAATCTTTGGATTGATTAGGCGAAATATAGCATATAAAGAAAAAGAACTAATAATACCACTGTACAAAACAATAGTTAGGCCTCATTTAGAATATTGTATACAAGCATGGAGGCCATACCGCAAGAAGGACATAGATATGCTAGAAAGAGTACAGAGGAGAGCGACTAAAATGATACCAAAACTGAGGGATCTTTGTTATGAAAAACGCCTAAAAGAATGTGGTTTAACAACACTAGAGACCAGGAGATTGAGAGGAGATCAGATAGAAGTGTTTAAAATATTGAATGGTTATGAAAATATTGATAGAAATATGTTTTTTTCAGTTAAGAAAGACTAGAGGACATAAAGTTACATTAGTAAAGGAGCAGTGTAGATTAGACGTGAGAAAGTTCTCATTTTCACAAAGGACTGTAAATGAATGGAACAGATTATCTGATGATTGTGTGGGTGCTAGTAGTGTGAATATGTTTAAAAATAAAATCGACACATACCTCAGAAGGGCTGGATATATGTAGATAAAAGGGTTGGACTCTCGATAAGCCAAAGGGCTTCCTTGTCCACCTGCCATCTAGAGTTAATTCTCTGGATGGCAATCTTGTTAAATCTTGTTAAATCATTATTTGAAATTGCACATTGCTGTACTCTGTAGTGTGCCTATCCCAGAATTTCACCTTTTGCACAAGCTGCTGTGCTGACACCTGGTGTGTGATTGTTGCAGTTTGACGGTCGCAAGTATTGCGAGCATGACTTCAACGTACTCTTTGCACCCTGCTGCAACAAGTGTGGTACGTCTAAACTTCTCCAGATACCGTATTCATTCTATTAAGTGTACAGTACGCTTAATAAATATTTTAGACTCAGAAATATGTCAGATTTTGCATTCCAATCAGCGTACATCCGTTTTCTGGGGTTCCTGGGTGAGTTCCCAATTGGTCATGTCACCAAGGCTTTGTATATGTCTGTAGGTGAGTTCATCATTGGTCATGGCATCAAGGCTCTGTATGTGTCTCTGTAGGTGAGTTCATCATTGGTCATGTCATCAAGGCTCTGTATGTGTCGTGTGTAAGTGAGTTCATCATTGGTCATGTCACCAAGGCCCTGTATGTGTGTGAGTTCCCCATTGGTCGTGTCACCAAGGCTCTGTATGTGTGTAGGTGAGTTCATCATTGGTCGTGTCATCAAGGCTCTGTATGTGTCTGTGTAGGATGAGTTCATCATTGGTCATGTCATCAAAGCTCTGTATGTGTCTGTAGGTGAGTTCATCATTGGTTGTGTCATCAAGTCTCTGTATGTGTCTGTGTAGGATGAGTTCATCATTGGTCATGTCATCAAGGCTCTGTATGTGTCTGTAGGTGAGTTCATCATTGGTCGTGTTATCAAGGCGATGCATGCCAGTTGGCATCCCAACTGCTTCCTGTGTGAGCTCTGCACGGGTCCACTTGCTGAGTCGGGCTTCATCAAGAACGCTGGCAGGTCAGTAAATACACACGCTTGGGCAAAGCTCCTTTCTGTCTGTCATCACCCCTGTGCTTTGAACCACACCCCTTTCTGTCTGTCTCACACACCCCTTTGCTCTGTAGCACAGCTCCTTTAGACTGACACGCCGTTAAAGATAATTCTTACCCTTGTTTGTTCCGCCTGTTCCACTGATGCTGTCTCTGGATGTTCTCTCTCCAGGGCTCTGTGTCACGAGTGCAACACAAAGGAGAAGGCTAGAGGCATCAACAAGTACATCTGCCACAAGTGCCAGTGAGTACTCACAGATAGATATATATATATAATTATTATATATATGTATATATATATATAGTGTGAACCTTGTATTCTAGTGGGTAGCGTGCCTGTCAATAGTAGATGTTATCTAATTATATCTGTGATACGTTGTTATGGTTTAGACCTGAAAAGAGGCAGTTTGTTCCGGACTACTTATTCATGTATTAATTAATATAATGTTCTTTAGACTATACCAACTATGTTGAAGATATACTCCCGTCAAATAATTGTGTTTAGTAAGCCCGTAACAACGTTCACAATTTGACCTTGAAGCATGATCAAATAGCAAACAAAACATCCAGCTTCTAAACAGGCTTTACTGGCAATACGGCCCAGTCGGGCTGAGTTAACTGCAATACCCTTTGATGTTCAATGGTGTCCCATTTTCCCACGTACAACACAGCAGACTTCCAGTTACAAATTACTACGCCCGCTAATTCCGGGAGAGGAACTGACTGGCTCCCTTCAAAGTACATTTTGTCATTACTGTGAAATTGAATGGGGAGATTAAATGTTGAGATTTAAAGGTGGAATTTAACTTAGGTCTTAGGTGATTTACTCCAAACAGCCCAAACTTGAGCTAAGGTTTTAACAGATTTCATTGTAAGATCAAATGGTAAGATTTATTGGTGAGCTGTATTGGTGACACTTAATGGTGAGTTTTAGTTAATGGTGACAATTAATGGTTAGATTTGATGGTGAGATTTAATGGAGATATTGAATGGTGAGATCGAGTTGCAAGATTAAAACATGAAATTTAATGGTAAAATTTAACATTGATATTGAATGTACGATTGAATGACAAAATTTGAATGCTAGATTTAGGTGGGATAATCAAATTGAGATTTAAATGTGACATTTAAACTTGAAATTGAATGGTGAGATTAGATCTGAAGGATGCCTGCCGAGTTATAAGGCTACTTTCATTTGTGAGAGATTGTCTACAATGACAACGGTTCTGTTGTAGCTCTATCATTGAGGAAGGTCACATCAAGTTCAAGGGTGAGCCTTACCACCCTTACCACTTCAACTGCTCTAGTTGTGGGTGAGTCTCACATAAAACCATCATTATGGTTATAATAGTGTGACAAGTGACAGTGGGGTTTTTCTTTGACAGAACATTTGATCTTTTTTATCATTTCAATAAAACAATTATTTTAAAAGCTTAAAAATTGTCATAATTCAAGTAAGCTTTTTGTTAAATACACCTAAATTTTCACCATTCAACATGTGGGTTATTCATATATAAAGTTAACTTCCTTCAAGTGTCTGGACGGTTTCATATTATAAATCAGTACTCACTAAACTTCCAGTTATATGAAATTATCTATATATGACCAAATGTTTGATCTGTGCAGTCTTTCGCGATGGCTTTGTTGGTGCTAATGACATCTTGGTAGAATGTTGTCATCATATACATGAGACAGTTTGTTATTTCTCCCATGTCAGTTGATCACTGCCTCTCTTTGTCTTGTCCACATCACTTCTTTTGTGTATCTTCTCCTTCTGTCTTCCACTTTTACAATTTCCTAAATTGCAGATGGTTCTTAGTGGTTGTGTGATCTTTTCCACGTGTACAATGGCGTCATTCTAGCAGAATGCCATTAGTATCAATGAGGCCATTTTGACAGGGAAATAATCTATTGGTAGGAAACATTCACAACTGGATGTGATCATAAGATTCGCACGGAACACAAACGAACCATCCTGAAGATTGTTCAGTAATACCATTTTGTTGTATTTGTTGACATCTATCATCCTGTTCTTTTTTATGGAATATCAGTGTGCCCAGGCTCAGTCATGTGACACCAGCCTAACAGGGCAGTCATAACTCGCCTGTAGTGGCAATGCACAAAGGTTGGCAATGGTCCTTGTGGGACAGCTAGTATGCCCGTGCATGGCTCGTGACTATGAAGTCTTTCAGCATTGGCTGCCTTTATTGTATTTGTAATAAAGGATTTCAGAGTAAAACTCGATAAACGCCATTTCTAAAATTTCACCCGATAAGTGACCAAACGTCTGTTATACCACTTGTTGCGCTAGTGTGACATTTAATTTAAACCAAAACACGATATATCCCTTTTCCAGCAGGGTCTAAAACTGATAACAGGTTCCATCATTTATTGTAATTCCATGTCAACCATTGACGATATCAGAAAGAAAGTTCCACCTGCATCCACAGCCATTGCAAGGTTTCAATATCCTTTTGACCATCACATTGACGTGTCTTATCCCAGCTGAACTAATCTTGGATGTATGCTGAGGGTGGCATGGCCTGCTCTATGACTTCGTTCGTGTCTTAGCACCACTGTCATGCAGATCTTTTGTCTACAGCTGTCCACTGCTAACTTATCTCTCCAATGAGTTTTAAATATGTGGTAACCATAAATAATTGAAAAAATGTCTTATTATTCAGACTGACACGCGTGTCAATGGCGCCATGTTTATTTTAGAAACGGCAATGAACGATCTAGTGGCGCCACACAGTGGAGTACAGTAGAGACAAAAAAAATACACATGTGGCGCCACCATTTTGTCATTTTCACACTGGTTTGAGAAACATAATTTTTGTAACCTTAAAAATATTTTGTAAGTGTTCTGTACATTAAAAAGAATGAATACGGTATATCCTTCTCGGCCAATCAACTCTGCCTTGTCCCTCTTCTTGCTGTGTGTAGTGACGGTGCTTACTGTATGGATTTATTGCGTTTCGACAAAGAAGATTTTGATTTATTTTTAATATCACATTTTGTACAGCAAATCTGCAATAAACATTTCAGATTTAGTTACTAGTCTCTCTCATTGCATATGTTTAAGATATTCCAACATCATGCACAAGTTTGCATTTAGACATTGAGGATCAACTACAAAAGTGAATTAATCTCAAAACCAACAAAATGGATGTATCACGTCTTGCCATGAAAACCTTCAGTTATTGCTGTTTCTAAGAAGCTTGAATGACTTGTTTGTAGCGTTGAGTTGACAGTGGAGGCGAGAGAGAAGACAGGAGAATTGTACTGTCTGAGATGTCATGACAAGATGGGTATCCCTATATGTGGGGCGTGCAGGTCAGTGTTTGTTCATACTGTCTTAGATGTCATGACAAGATGGGTATCCCTATATGTGGGGCATGTAGGTCAGTGTTTGTTTGTACTGTCTGAGATGTCAAGACAAGATGGGTATCCCTATATGTGGGGCGTGTAGGTCAGTGTTTGTTTGTACTGTCCGAGATGTCATGACAAGATGGGTATCCCTATATGTGGGGCGTGTAGGTTAGTGTTTGTTCGTACTGTCTTAGATGTCATGACAAGATGGGTATCCCTATATGTGGGGCGTGTAGGTCAGTGTTTGTTTGTACTGTCTTAGATGTCATGACAAGATGGGTATCCCTATATGTGGGGCGTGTAGGTCAGTGTTTGTTTGTACTGTCTGAGATGTCATGACAAGATGGGTATCCCTATATGTGGGGCGTGTAGGTTAGTGTTTGTTCATACTGTCTTAGATGTCATGACAAGATGGGTATCCCTATGTGGGGCGTGTAGGTTAGTGTTTGTTCATGTCATAGATGTCAAGATGGGTATCCCTATATGTGGGGCGTGTAGGTCAGTGTTTGTTTGTACTGTCTGAGATGTCATGACAAGATGGGTATCCCTATATGTGGGGCGTGTAGGTCAGTGTTTGTTTGTACTGTCTGAGATGTCATGACAAGATGGGTATCCCTATATGTGGGGCGTGTAGGTCAGTGTTTGTTTGTACTGTCTTAGATGTCATGACAAGATGGGTATCCCTATATGTGGGGCGTGTAGGTCAGTGTTTGTTTGTACTGTCTGAGATGTCAAGACAAGATGGGTATCCCTATATGTGGGGCATGTAGGTCAGTGTTTGTTTGTACTGTCTGAGATGTCATGACAAGATGGGTATCCCTATATGTGGGGCGTGTAGGTCAGTGTTTGTTTGTACTGTCTTAGATGTCATGACAAGATGGGTATCCCTATATGTGGGGCGTGTAGGTCAGTGTTTGTTTGTACTGTCTGAGATGTCAAGACAAGATGGGTATCCCTATATGTGGGGCGTGTAGGTCAGTGTTTGTTTGTACTGTCTTAGATGTCAAGACAAGATGGGTATCCCTATATGTGGGGCGTGTAGGTCAGTGTTTGTTTGTACTGTCTGAGATGTCAAGACAAGATGGGTATCCCTATATGTGGGGCATGTAGGTCAGTGTTTGTTTGTACTGTCTGAGATGTCATGACAAGATGGGTATCCCTATATGTGGGGCGTGTAGGTCAGTGTTTGTTTGTACTGTCTTAGATGTCATGACAAGATGGGTATCCCTATATGTGGGGCGTGTAGGTCAGTGTTTGTTTGTACTGTCTGAGAAGTCATGACAAGATGGGTATCCCTATATGTGGGGCGTGTAGGTTAGTGTTTGTTCATACTGTCTTAGATGTCATGACAAGATGGGTATCCCTATATGTGGGGCGTGTAGGTCAGTGTTTGTTCATACTGTCTTAGATGTCATGACAAGATGGGTATCCCTATATGTGGGACGTGTAGGTCAGTGTTTGTTTGTACTGTCTTAGATGTCATGATAAGATGGGTATCCCTATATGTGGGGCGTGTAGGTCAGTGTTTGTTTGTACTGTCTGAGATGTCAAGACAAGATGGGTATCCCTATATGTGGGGCGTGTAGGTCAGTGTTTGTTTGTACTGTCTGAGATGTCATGACAAGATGGGTATCCCTATATGTGGGGCGTGTAGGTCAGTGTTTGTTTGTACTGGCTGAGATGTCAAGACAAGATGGGTATCCCTATATGTGGGGCGTGTAGGTCAGTGTTTGTTTGTACTGTCTGAGATGTCATGACAAGATGGGTATCCCTATATGTGGGGCGTGTAGGTCAGTGTTTGTTTGTACTGTATGAGATGTCATGACAAGATGGGCATCCCTATATGTGGGGCGTGTAGGTCAGTGTTTGTTCATAATGTCTTAGATGTCATGACAAGATGGGTATCCCTATAATTGGGGCGTGCAGGTCAGTGTTTGTTTGTACTGTCTTAGATGTCAAGACAAGATGGGTATCCCTATATGTGGAGCATGCAGGTCAGTGTTTGTTTGTACTGTCTGAGATGTCAAGACAAGATGGGTATCCCTATATGTGGAGCGTGCAGGTCAGTGTTTGTTTGTACTGTCCGAGATGTCAAGACAAGATGGGTATTCCTATATGTGGGGCGTGCAGGCCAGTGTTTGTTTGTTTATACTGTCTTAGATGTCAAGACAAGATGGGTATCCCTATATGTGGGGCGTGTAGGTCAGTGTTTGTTTGTACTGTCTTAGATGTCAAGACAAGATGGGTATCCCTATATGTGGAGCGTGCAGGTCAGTGTTTGTTTGTACTGTCTGAGATGTCAAGACAAGATGGGTATCCCTATATGTGGGGCGTGCAGGTCAGTGTTTGTTTGTACTGTCTTAGATGTCAAGACAAGATGGGTATCCCTATATGTGGAGCGTGCAGGTCAGTGTTTGTTTGTACTGTCTGAGATGTCAAGACAAGATGGGTATCCCTATATGTGGGGCGTGCAGGTCAGTGTTTGTTTGTACTGTCTTAGATGTCAAGACAAGATGGGTATCCCTATATGTGGAGCGTGCAGGTCAGTGTTTGTTTGTACTGTCTTAGATGTCAAGACAAGATGGGTATCCCTATATGTGGAGCGTGCAGGTCAGTGTTTGTTTGTACTGTCTGAGATGTCAAGACAAGATGGGTATCCCTATATGTGGGGCGTGCAGGTCAGTGTTTGTTCATACTGTCTTAGATGTCATGACAAGGTGGGCATCTCTATATGTGGAGCGTGCAGGTCAGTGTTTGTTTGTACTGTCTGAGATGTCAAGACAAGATGGGTATCCCTATATGTGGGGCGTGCAGGTCAGTGTTTGTTTGTACTGTCTTAGATGTCATGACAGGATGGGCATCCCTATATGTGGAGTGTCACTATATGTGACGGATGACAACGGTTCAGACGGTAAAGTACATTTTGGCAGTATGGAGTTATAAAGACTGTGGACGAACAGCATCTCAGCTTTACAATGCTACCAATGGCGCCCATGTACAATAATTAGGGTTAACCCTAACCCTAAACCTACCATGTGATGTGTGTGTTGTGTGTCAGTCAGTGTTACCGTACGTACAATGTTCATTCATGTCAACGTCGCAATGATGGCAAACAAAATGCTTTGTAATAAGTCTTCTCATTGATCTATAAGTCTGAAAGACATGCAGTCCCAGCCAATGAGAAGTGGCGTAAGGTCTTTGTCCACCACCCGTGCAACCAATGAATGTTCAGAAAGGGACAGTCGTGTAGCGCCCAGGAGAATAATACACGGTAAAATTCTCTAAGCCATCCTCACAAGCCAGGGTTGTTACTGTAGACGAGTGTTGGTCAGACAGCTGTTAGAGAGGGTTGTGGTGTGTAGTTGGTGTTACTATAGAAGAGTGTTGGTCAGACAGCTGTTAGAGATGGTTGTGGTGTGTAGTTGGTGTTACTATAGAAGAGTGTTGGTCAGACAGCTGTTAGAGAGGGTTGTGGTGTGTAGTTGGTGTTACTATAGACGAGTGTTGGTCAGACAGCTGTTAGAGAGGGTTGTGGTGTGTAGTTGGTGTTACTATAGAAGAGTGTTGGTCAGACAGCTGTTAGAGAGGGTTGTGGTGTGTAGTTGGTGTTACTATAGAAGAGTGTTGGTCAGACAGCTGTTAGAGAGGGTTGTGGTGTGTAGTTGGTGTTACTATAGACGAGTGTTGGTCAGACAGCTGTTAGAGAGGGTTGTGGTGTGTAGTTGGTGTTACTATAGAAGAGTGTTGGTCAGACAGCTGTTAGAGAGGGTTGTGGTGTGTAGTTGGTGTTACTGTAGAAGAGTGTTGGTCAGACAGCTGTTAGAGAGGGTTGTGGTGTGTAGTTGGTGTTACTGTAGAAGAGTGTTGGTCAGACAGCTGTTAGAGAGGGTTGTGGTGTGTAGTTGGTGTTACTGTAGAAGAGTGTTGGTCAGACAGCTGTTAGAGAGGGTTGTGGTTTGTAGTTGGTGTTACTATAGAAGAGTGTTGGTCAGACAGCTGTTAGAGAGGGTTGTGGTGTGTAGTTGGTGTTACTATAGACGAGTGTTGGTCAGACAGCTGTTAGAGAGGGTTGTGGTGTGTAGTTGGTGTTACTATAGACGAGTGTTGGTCAGACAGCTGTTAGAGAGGGTTGTGGTGTGTAGTTGGTGTTACTATAGAGAGTGTTGGTCAGACAGCTGTTAGAGAGGGTTGTGGTGTGTAGTTGGTGTTACTATAGAAGAGTGTTGGTCAGACAGCTGTTAGAGAGGGTTGTGGTGTGTAGTTGGTGTTACTATAGACGAGTGTTGGTCAGACAGCTGTTAGAGAGGGTTGTGGTGTGTAGTTGGTGTTACTATAGAAGAGTGTTGGTCAGACAGCTGTTAGAGAGGGTTGTGGTGTGTAGTTGGTGTTACTATAGACGAGTGTTGGTCAGACAGCTGTTAGAGAGGGTTGTGGTGTGTAGTTAGTGTTTCGCCACTGTGTCAACTTGAGTTTAGTCTAAGTGTCACTGGTCCATGTTGACACAGTCCCTGTGTTTCAGACGTCCTGTGGAAGAGCGCGTAGTTCATGCCCTGGGCAAGGCCTGGCACCCTGAGGTAGGTTCACTACATGCACACGTGCGTGCGTGCTCTCACATATGGATATATACAAACATGTATACACACATGTATGCATATTCGCACACAGACATTCATAGGAACACACAAACATGCGTTCACATACAATAGCATGCAAACACATTCAGACATGTATGCATACATAGCATGCACGCGCGCACGCACGCACATGCTTAATATCGCACACACACATGAACGTACGCAGACACACACACTGACAGTGTATGTGTTTTTATGGGTATGTACGAGAAAATTCACCATATAAAATCACACGCTATGAGATTCATGCATAATACTCACTGATTAAAAAGTTTAAAGACAACATTTTTCTTAATAACATTTTATCATACCGAATACTAGGTAGATTTGGTATTTCATGAAATGATTTTGAAAATGAGATGAACAAAACGTAAATTAATGGATACAGTACGTGTGGTTTGCCTACATCAAAATTATGCATGTGACCTCTGTCAATCTTAGCCTTGCCAACTATGTTTGTGTAGTTAATACACGTGTATTGCATCACTAGTGCAGCATGCATCTGTTAAATCAGCATTTCCCACATGGAGTTCTTGTTTGAACTACCTTATGTTTTACTAGTGCAGCATGCATCTGCTAAATCAACATTTCCCACGTGGAGTTCTTGCTTGAACTACCTTATGTTTTACTAGTGCAGCATGCATCTGCTAAATCAACATTTCCCACGTGGAGTTCTTGTTTGAACTACCTTATGTTTTACTAGTGCAGCATGCATCTGCTAAATCAACATTTCCCACGTGGAGTTCTTGCTTGAACTACCTTATGTTTTACTAGTGCAACATGCATCTGCTAAATCAACATTTCCCACGTGGAGTTCTTGCTTGAACTACCTTATGTTTTACTAGTGCAGCATGCATCTGTTAAATCAACATTTCCCACGTGGAGTTCTTGCTTGAACTACCTTATGTTTTACTAGTGCAGCATGCATCTGTTAAATCAACATTTCCCACGTGGAGTTCTTGCTTGAACTTCCTTATGTTTTACTAGTGCAACATGCATCTGCTAAATCAACATTTCCCACGTGGAGTTCTTGCTTGAACTACCTTATGTTTTACTAGTGCAGCATGCATCTGCTAAATCAACATTTCCCACGTGGAGTTCTTGCTTGAACTACCTTATGTTTTACTAGTGCAGCATGCATCTGCTAAATCAACATTTCCCACTTGGAGTTCTTGTTTGAACTACCTTATGTTTTACTAGTGCAGCATGCATCTGCTAAATCAACATTTCCCACATGGAGTTCTTGTTTGAACTACCTTATGTTTTACTAGTGCAGCATGCATCTGTTAAATCAACATTTCCCACATGGAGTTCTTGTTTGAACTACCTTATGTTTTACTAGTGCAGCATGCATCTGCTAAATCAACATTTCCCACGTGGAGTTCTTGCTTGAACTACCTTATGTTTTACTAGTGCAGCATGCATCTGTTAAATCAACATTTCCCACATGGAGTTCTTGTTTGAACTACCTTATGTTTTACTAGTGCAGCATGCATCTGTTAAATCAACATTTCCCACATGGAGTTCTTGCTTGAACTACCTTATGTTTTACTAGTGCAGCATGCATCTGTTAAATCAACATTTCCCACATGGAGTTCTTGCTTGAACTACCTTATGTTTTACTAGTGCAGCATGCATCTGTTAAATCAACATTTCCCACATGGAGTTCTTGTTTGAACTACCTTATGTTTTACTAGTGCAGCATGCATCTGTTAAATCAACATTTCCCACATGGAGTTCTTGTTTGAACTACCTTATGTTTTACTAGTGCAGCATGCATCTGTTAAATCAACATTTCCCACATGGAGTTCTTGCTTGAACTACCTTATGTTTTACTAGTGCAGCATGCATCTGCTAAATCAACATTTCCCACATGGAGTTCTTGTTTGAACTACCTTATGTTTTACTAGTGCAGCATGCATCTGCTAAATCAACATTTCCCACATGGAGTTCTTGTTTGAACTACCTTATGTTTTACTAGTGCAGCATGCATCTGTTAAATCAACATTTCCCACATGGAGTTCTTGTTTGAACTACCTTATGTTTTACTAGTGCAGCATGCATCTGCTAAATCAACATTTCCCACGTGGAGTTCTTGTTTGAACTACCTTATGTTTTACTAGTGCAGCATGCATCTGCTAAATCAACATTTCCCACATGGAGTTCTTGTTTGAACTACCTTATGTTTTACTAGTGCAGCATGCATCTGCTAAATCAACATTTCCCACATGGAGTTCTTGTTTGAACTACCTTATGTTTTACTAGTGCAGCATGCATCTGCTAAATCAACATTTCCCACATGGAGTTCTTGTTTGAACTACCTTATGTTTTACTAGTGCAGCATGCATCTGCTAAATCAACATTTCCCACATGGAGTTCTTGTTTGAACTACCTTATGTTTTACTAGTGCAGCATGCATCTGCTAAATCAACATTTCCCACATGGAGTTCTTGTTTGAACTACCTTATGTTTTACTAGTGCAGCATGCATCTGCTAAATCAACATTTCCCACATGGAGTTCTTGTTTGAACTACCTTATGTTTTACTAGTGCAGCATGCATCTGCTAAATCAACATTTCCCACATGGAGTTCTTGTTTGAACTACCTTATGTTTTACTAGTGCAGCATGCATCTGCTAAATCAACATTTCCCACATGGAGTTCTTGTTTGAACTACCTTATGTTTTACTAGTGCAGCATGCATCTGCTAAATCAACATTTTTACTAGTGCAGCATGCATCTGCTAAATCAACATTTCCCACATGGAGTTCTTGTTTCAACTACCTTATGTTTTACTAGTGCATCATGCATCTGCTAAATCAACATTTCCCACATGGAGTTCTTGTTTGAACTACCTTATGTGTTACTAGTGCAGCATGCATCTGCTAAATCAACATTTCCCACATGGAGTTCTTGTTTGAACTACCTTATGTTTTATTAGTGCAGCATGCATCTGCTAAATCAACATTTCCCACATGGAGTTCTTGTTTGAACTACCTTATGTTTTACTAGTGCAGCATGCATCTGCTAAATCAACATTTCCCACATGGAGTTCTTATTTGAACTACCTTATGTTTTACTAGTGCAGCATGCATCTGCTAAATCAACATTTCCCACATGGAGTTCTTGTTTGAACTACCTTATGTTTTACTAGTGCAGCATGCATCTGCTAAATCAACATTTCCCACATGGAGTTCTTGTTTGAACTACCTTATGTTTTACTAGTGCAGCATGCATCTGCTAAATCAACATTTCCCACATGGAGTTCTTGTTTGTTCTTGTTTGAACTACCTTATGTGTTACTAGTGCAGCACATCTGCTATAAATCAACATTTTTCCCTTAGGTTCTTGTTTGAACTACCTTATATATTTTTACTAGTGCAGCATGCATCTGCTAAATCAATTTCCCACATGGAGTTCTTGTTTGAACTACCTTATGTTTTACTAGTGCAGCATCGTCATATAGAGTAACATTTTCCCACATGGAGTTCTTGTTTGGACTACCTTATGTTTTACTAGTGCAGCATGCATCTATTAAATCAACATTTCCCGTGGAGTTCTTGGCGAGACACCTTATGTTTTTACTAGTGCAGCGTAAATATGTTAAAATCAACATTTCCCCGCGTGGAGTTCTTGTTTGAACTTACCTTATGTTTTACTAGTGCGGCATGCATCATTAAATCAACATTTCCCGATAAGGTTCTTGCTTGAACTGGCATATACGACTTTAATTTATGCCTTCATCCAACATTTCCCACATGGAGTTCTTGTTTGAACTACCTTATGTTTTACTAGTGCAGCATGCATCTGCTAAATCAACATTTCCCAGATGGAGTTCTTGTTAGAACTACCTTATGTTTTACTAGTGCAGCATGCATCTGTTAAATCAACATTTCCCACATGGAGTTCTTGTTTGAACTACCTTATGTCTTACTAGTGCAGCATGCATCTGCTAAATCAACATTTCCCACATGGAGTTCTTGTTTGAACTACCTTATGTTTTACTAGTGCAACATGCGTCTGCTAAATCAACATTTCCCACATGGAGTTCTTGTTTGAACTACCTTATGTTTTACTAGTGCAGCATGCATCTGTTAAATTAACATTTCCCACATGGAGTTCTTGCTTGAACTACCTTATGTTTTACTAGTGCAGCATGCATCTGTTAAATCAACATTTCCCACATGGAGTTCTTGTTTGAACTACCTTATGTTTTACTAGTGCAGCATGCATCTGTTAAATCAACATTTCCCACATGGAGTTCTTGCTTGAACTACCTTATGTTTTACTAGTGCAGCATGCATCTGTTAAATCAACATTTCCCACATGGAGTTCTTGTTTGAACTACCTTATGTTTTACTAGTGCAGCATG